>WOXC01003948.1:555000-1092115 GCA_011680675.1 Gymnobelideus leadbeateri | reverse complement strand
AAAGGTGGGGAGAAAATTTGGAACACAAAGTCTTGTGGAAGTGAATGTTGAAAACTAAAAATAAATTAATTATAATTCTAGATGTAAGATTATCCAAAGAATAAGGTTTTGAAGCATACACCATAATCTTGTTGTGATCCCACAAAAAAAAAAGTATAATGTAAATAGATCAGATGATCAAGGTGACCCAGTAAGGGGACTTCTCCTATCAACCAGTCTAAGAATGTGTCATCTGAAAACTGTTTCATAACATGGTGCTGTCTTGTTAAAATTCAAAATTTTTATTCAAAATTCATAAAACAAAAAACTCTAAAATAAATTTAAATAACTAAACTCTCACTTTATGAGGTTTATTTTTTTGTAGTTTTGTAGCAGTTTGTGCTTTAGGAGTTATCAGAATTTGAAAATGCACTAAGACTTTTGGAATGCCTATGTATCTGCGATGCACTGTACCAAATGAATGAGTAGGGCCATGAATTGAACAGAAAGAGGATAATGAACCAGATTCCCTTTAGGAAATTGCAAAACTCTAGTGATTCTACAGACTTCTTCCATAAAACTCATCCTTTTAATACTAGCATTCTACCAGTCTTATGTGGATATAAGAATTACCCAAGATAAAATGTGTGTGGGTTATATGTGTTGATCTTAATTAATGAAATCAGATTCATCAACGTAAAGGCAGTTCAGTAAGAAATGATACATTCATTGTTAAATAACCATGTAATTAGAAGTAATTAAACTAATATCTGTTAGACTATAATTAGGAGTTGGTTATTAATTGTTGGCCTTGCAATTGAAGCAACGAATTGTAAATGAATTTCTCTTCTAGATAGTCACACACACATGCAACAATATACTTCCTACTAACAATTTTTAGAGGCTTTTTAATGACTTTTTTTTGGGGTAAACATTACAGAAGCAAATTTTTCTCAAGCAATTACAACATCTTTTCAAAAACCATATATGCTGGTTTTTAAAAAAATTCTGACTTTCTAGAATTCTGTTATAATTGGTCTCTCTTACTTGGACTCTATCTCATGATACTGAAATTTCTCTAATTTGCATTATATATGTGTATACTACATGTGTGCATATACACATGTGCATATATGTATGTATATATATGCACATACATGCACACACTATATTAAATACCGATAAATAGGACACTTGAAAAGAGAAGTTTCTTGATGGTCTTTATGATAAACCACTTTAAAAGAAAATAACAAGATACATAACACAATAAATACAGCAAACATTTATTGAGTACATATTAGGCAATCATTGTGCCAAAGTTCCTAAAACGACTTTTTCCATTTGGATTCTATGTTGAATACATCATCCATGAGAGAAGCAAATGCTATATTCTGTGAAATGTGGGTTGCAATACATGTGGTACCTATCCCATAAGTTATGAGGAAAATGCTTTGTGAACTTTAAATCACTCTGTTAATGTGAGTTATTTTTGTTATGTCACACAGCTATAATATACAATATTACATTGTGCAATAGAGAGTTACAAAACCAAATGCTAGGTGTTTATGATTAATATGATTGTACCTGCATAGCCTATATCAGATTGTTTGCTGTCTTGAGGAGGGGGGAGGAGAGGGAGAGAGAAAAAAATCTGGAACTCAAAATCTTATAAAAAAATAAATTGTGTGTGTGTGTGTGTGTGTGTGTGTGTGTGTGTGTGTGTGTGTGTGTCCAAATGTTAGGTGTGGTCTAAACAAGGAAGGTTGTTACCAGTGAGGGATAAAGAAGGACTTAATGGGGAGTTGAGAATTCAGTAAAACTCTAAAGGATGAGTGAGGAATTCAACAGGCAAAGGAAAAGGAAGGAGTTTCTGTCTCGGGAAGAACATTGAGCAAAATTGCTGAGATCTGAGAATGCAATGAATGTTTGAGGTGATAAATAAACTGGGATGAAAACTGAGTGTGTAGAAGGAATAATGAAAGAGAACTAACTGGAAAGGAAAGGTGGTTACCAGTCATGGAGGATCTCTAATCCCAAGTAGAAGAGTCTGAACTTTGCTCATTAAGCTACTGCAAATTTATGAACAGGAGAATAACATAAGCATATCTGTAGTTAAGAACATTTGTTCTGCCAGCAGTATGAAGGTTGGATTGGAAAGGGGAAAAAGGGAAGCCCTATTGGACAATTGTAATATTCAAGGCAGGCGGTAATGACATGACACCACTGGACGGTGGCTTTGGGAAGAGAGAAGAGACAGATTTGAAAGATTTTGCTGAGACAAAATTGACAGGACTTGGTAACTGACTAGATATAATATGGGGTGGAAGGAAGTTTCAAAAATGACAATAATGTTCCAAAATGGAAAATCAAGTGAATAGTGAAGCCACCAAAGCAGAAATGGTGAAGTCAGAAGCAGGAGTGAGTTTAAGTGGGAAACATAATTAAGTTTTGAACTTCGAAGAATGTTGGCTCCTATTTTTCTGCTTAAAGGCTTATAAATCACTTTATACACATAATTTTATTTAATCTTCATAATAACCCTGTGAGGTAGCTACTATTTTATACATGAGAAAATAGAGGCAAAATGGCAGGATAGAAATAAAGAGTTCTCTTGACACCAATTCTGCACCTTTTCCCCTATACTATGCTTTCATTTGTTGAGTTTCAGGTACCAGTGGTGGGAAGGGAAGGTGGTGGGCAAGGAAGCCATCTTCTAGGCATTGTGCTAAGTTCTTTAAAAACATTATCTCACTTGATCCTCACAACAACCCTGGGAAGGTGGTGCTATTATTATTCTCATTTTACAGTTAAGAAAACTGAGGTAGACAGAGGTTAAGTGACTTATCCAGGGTCACACTAAGCAAGTGTCTAAGACTGGGTTTGAACTTAGGTTTTCCTGACTCTGAGCCCAGCCCTCTCTGTACTGCACCACCTAACTGCTTCAGTGGGACATCCAAGTGATTTCTTGAAGACAACTGGAATTATAGCCCCAGAGTTCAGAAAACAAGTCAATCAGACCTGAAAATAAACCTGTGAATCTTCTGCCAAGAGTTAGGTAAAGTTGTGGGTGTAAATGACCTTGCCAAGGGAGAGACACATTCTCCATTCCAGTCAAACCAGCTAGTTCTTTGTTAGTATGCAACATTTACTGGACTCACGTCACCCCCTTTTCATAAAACCATCTCTAGCCTCTCTGTGTCTGTGACTGGTGATGTATGAGAGATGATGAGAGAGGTGCCTACAGTGGGAACAGACTCCTTGAGGAGATAACAGAGAATATTAAGTGGTGTAATCACTGCTCAAATTCAATGAAAAGGAAAAAAAATCCAATGAAAAAGAGTAATGCAAACACTGGTATAGTCTTTTGCTATTTTTTATGACTTTAACTCATGTTTCTATTATATTTTTTAAAAAGAACCTCTTTTAAATGTTGTTTCTCTTTATTATTTTTTGAAGTCCCCTTTAGTTAAATTTTAAATGTTTATTAATCTATTTCATTTTTATATCACATTCATTTCTAAATATATCTATCCTTCTTCCCCTCCCCAGGGAGCTATACTTTGTAACAAAGAATAAAACCCAAAATAAAACCAGTTCATTTACTTACTTTTAACAACAAAACTACACAATTTTTTGGGAGACTTCTAACAAGACTTTCCATATCTTATTCACTATCATTACATTTAGTGATTTAAGTAACAAAATCATGCCAACATATTCACACAAAAAACTTTTCAGGAGGATTCTGGGAAGATGGCAAAATAAGGCAGGAAATTACTTGGCTCTCCCAAATTCCTCCACAAATAATTTAAAATAATGCTTCAAAGTGAATTTTAGAGCCGCAGAAATTGTTAAAAGTCATTAAAGCAGTTGTCCAGCCTAAGACAACTTGGGAAGATGTTAAGAAAGACCTGAACTCCTGGAGTGGTGGCCTGATAGTGTGCAGATAGCACCAAATCAACAACAAGCCTTGGGGGCAGCTGTGTAGTTGGCAGCCTCCGATTCAGGAAGTTTTACCCCATGAACAGTATAGGGATCAGGCAGCTGATAAGGAGAAGATTGCATGGCTCTTCACTAGTGCTAGAAGCCGGGCTTAGGTACACTAACCAGATGGGTCATAGGCTATGGCTTCGGGTGAGGAGGAGCAAGGATGGGTCAGTGAGTGTGACCATATAGGTCCGGGTGGAAGTAGGGAGTGGTCACTCTCAAGAGAAAAAGTGCATGGTGAGGGGTGAGCTAAAGCTTGCACCCACCATAGGGGCTGCAGGAAGTAAGAATGTTTTAGGTGACAGCATTGCTGGGGGCCCTGGTTTTGGCTTAGGAAAGGAGAGGAGTTCCTCAGGCCAGGCCCCCAGATAGAGCTCAGAAAATAACAGCACAGAAAAACCTGAAGCTTGAGACATCATTCCCGGGAATATAGCCCAACTCTGACATGAAGTTAATGGCCAAGAAATAGGCTGCTAAAAAATATTAGTAAGCAAAACAGAAAGAACCCAATCATAGATAGCTACTATGGTGATAGAGAAGATCCAGGTTTAAACTCAGAAGAAGACAGTGAAGTTAAAAAAAAAAAAAGAAGCTATTTCTAAAGTTTCAGAGAAAAATATAAAATGGTCAAAGTACAAAAAGAGTTCTTGAAAGAGTTTAAAAAAGGACCTTAAAAATCAAATAAGAAAGTTTGAGGAAAAATTAGGAAAAAATAAGAGTAATACAAGAAAAAAATTTAAAAATATGGAAAGTCAACCAATTGGAAAAAGATCCAAAAACTTACAGAAGAAAATAACTCCTTAAAAATTAGAATTGGGCAAGGGGAAGCAAATAATTTCATTAAGACCCCAGGAAATGGGGTGGCTAGTGCTGGCCCTGGAGTTGGGATAACCCAGGATTGGTTCTGGCCTCAGTACTTAACACCCACACATAAAAATAACTAGCCAGGTAACCTTGAGCAAGTTACTTAACCCCAATTGCTTTAAAAAATAAGACCCCAAGAAATAATAAACCAAAATCAAAAGAATGAAAAAATTAAAGAGAATGTGAAAAAATCTCATTATAAAAACAACTGGCCTAGAAAACAGATTGAGGAGAGACAACATAAGACTTGTTACATAAAAAGAGAAATAGATGAGTGAAACACAATTAGCACCCCAGGCACCTAATAAAACATAAACAAAAGAGTATTTGTAGATATAAAAATGGAGAAAGGATCCATTATTTAACAAATGTTTCCATTTTTTTTTTGTCTGAACTTATGCTTTCATTGAAATTGAGAAATGTTAATTGAGAATTCCCTCTATCCATGCAGATCAATAATTACTAGCTTTCACAATTCAATCTTACAACTGCCCAAGAACAGGCTTAAGAAATACTGGCTAGACTGAAATTCATATGAGACTGATTTTAGTTGACTGCATACTCAGTATAAGTCAATAGTGAGAAATGGGGGCCAAAAAAGCTAATTCAATCTTAAGTGACGAAATATAATATCCAGAATTAGGCAAGTAGAGGTCTCACTCTGCCCTCTGGTCTGAATATATATGGAATACTAATATGAGTTAATCCCCAACTGATAAATGGTCAAAGGATATAAATGGGAAGTTTTGGGATGAAGAAATCAAAGGCATGTATATATATTCATATAAAATGCTCTAAAGCATTAATTAGAGAAATGCAAATTAAAGCAACTTTGAGATATCATCTTACACCTATCAGATTGGCTAGAATTATAGAAAAGAAAAATGGCAAATGTTGGAGGGGTGTGGAAAAATGGGGGTGTTAATATGCTGTCTGTGGAATAGAGATGATCCAACCATTTTGGAGACCAATCTGTAATTATGCCCAAAGAGTTAGTAGACTACATATAACACAGCAATAGCACTATTAGGTCTGTTTCCCAAGGTGACCAGGGGGGAAAAGAACAGTGACCAATATGTTCTAAAATATTTATAGCAACTCTCTTTGTGGTGGCAAGTAAATGAAAATTGAGTGAATGCCCATCACTTGGGAAATGACTAAACAATTTGTGGTATATGACAGAATGTGCTAGTGACAGAGTACTATACTATAAGAAATGATGAGCAGGTTGATTTTAGAAAAATGTGGAAAGACTTGCATGAAATAATGAAGAGTGAAGTGAGCAGAACCAAGAGAATGTTATATACAGTAACTGCAATATTCTGAATATTATAAATATTCCATCTGCCTCCAAGTAAATAGAAGTATGCATAAGATGGTTTTACATATATACATATATATGTATATATATATATATACATATATATGTGTGTAGATATATATTTGTGTCAAAGGGTGGCCTTCTCTAGTGTGAGGAGTGGAGGGAGGGAGAGGGGCAGTTTAGAACTTAAAATGTAACCAAAACAAAATAAATTTAATTTAAAAAAAAGTTTCCCCTGAGTTGGTCAATCAAACATTTGATTTATTTATATTAACATCATTCTTTTTTTTAAATCTGTGAAATCTGACTATTAAAAAGAGAAAACTAGGGGCGGCTAGGTGGCGCAGTGAGTAGAGAGTCGGCCCTGGAGTCAGAAGGACCTGAGTTCGGATCTGGCCTCAGACACTTAACCCACACAAACAAAAACCTAGCCCTGTGACCTTGGGCAAGTTGCTTAACCCCAATTGCCCTCCAAAAAGCAAAAAATAAAAAATAAATAAAAAACAAAAAAGAGAAAACTAGACAGTATACAATGCATTCTGGGAATACCTTATTGCTTTTCATTCCAGTTTTTCAAATTCCCTTTATATACTGTTGACTACACATTCATAGAGATGCAGCTAGATGGCACAGTGGATAGAACTCAGGGGTCTAGAGGCAGGAAGACTCACCCTTCTCAGTTCAAATCCAGCCTCAAGACATTTACTAGCTGAGTGACTCTGGGGAAGTCAATTACCCCTGTTTGCCTCAGTTTCCCCCAGTTTCCCCACCTGTAAAAATGAAATGGAGAAGGAAATAGCAAACCATGCTGGGTTTTTGTTTTTGTTTTTTTGCCAAGAAAACCCCAAATGGGGTCATGAAGAGTTGGAAACAACTGAATGACAGAAACAGCAACACATTTATATGTATATGATGTTATTTTCTTAGTTCTTAATCACTAGTTAGAAGATTAGTGCTGAGTTGAGACTTTTTTTCTTTTTTTCTCTAATTCCACAAAAATATTACTGCTCAAGGCCAGTTACCCATAGAAGATAACAGAGGACTACCCAGATAATTCAACCAAAATAGAACATTTTGACCTATGAGTGTATCTATGTGTAAACTTGATGTTTCTTTTTAGGTTATTGTTTTGGTTTTTTGTTGTTGTTGTTGTTGTTGTTGTTCTCCTTTCTTAAACTAGCAAACTTTTCCTTTTGTAAATCTGAGTCTTTTGAAATTATGAGCAAACTGGAGACCAGTTATGGCACAGACATAAAAACATAGAGCTAAGTGCAGTTTTTGAAAGTAGGCTAATTCTACAGTAATTAATATATTGTGGCCACTATGTGGTACAGGGAAAGGACATTTGGCTCTAGTCAGAGGTGGTTGTTGTTCAGCCATTTTAGTCCTGTCTGACTCTTTATAACCTCATTTGGTGTTTTCTTCACAAAGATATCAGAGTGGTTTGCCATTTCCTTCTCCAGCTCATTTTATGGATGAGGAAACTGAGGCAAATAGAGTCAAGTGACTTGCCCAGGGTCACTCAGCTAGTAAGCCTCTAGGGCCGTATTTGAACTCAGGAAGATGAGTCTTCCTGATTCCAGCCTGGCACTCTATCCACTGTGCCACCTAGTTTAAAATACCAGCTCTGCCATCAACTTTTTAGGGAACTTCAGATGAAATTACATGACCTCAGTGGACCTTATTTTCCCCATTTGTAAAATTCTGGGGCTGGGCCAGATGACTTTTGAGGTTCCTTTCAGCTTTGTGTTTTTATGATCCTACTGACAATGAACTTAAACTTTAATATCAACTACTGAAAAATATAGCTTTTATCACTTTGTGAATGCAGCCACCAGAGGGAGATATGTACCTTTTAGCAGTTATACCATGTCAGCCAGTAATGAATAATAAAATACATGGTATACGTTATTTGTTTAGTCATCAAAATAAGAAAGTTGGGGTGGCTAAGTGGCACAGTGAATAGAGCACCAGTCCTGGAGTCAGGAGGACCTGAGTTCAAATCCGGCCTCAGACACTTAACACTTACTAGCTGTGTGACCTTGGGCAAGTCACTTAATTGCCCTCCAAAAAGCAAAAAAACAAAACAAAACAAAACAAAAAAACAGCAAACACATTTTTTATCTTAAACTGAAACCTAATGATACAATAGTTAGTGTAGTGTAATGACGTTGATATTTCTCAAGAAATTTCACATAAGCCAGTTGGGAATTTGAGAAGAAAGTCATTTTTCCCATCTAATGTGTCACTCAGTTTTAACATGCTTCTAATGAAAAATGAAAGCTATTTTAGATATCATGGTATAATTATATATGTGTGTTTGTATATAGATATGTGGATGTGTGTGTAGTTGGGTATTCATATTGTTATAGATAAATTTCAAAGAGCTGGTACTGAATGGAACTCACTATTAGACATGTTGATTTTGGGGGAAATGGTAGAATAGTAAGAGGAAGACCACAGCATAAATAATTCAATCATCATTTATATTTGGTTTCAGATTGAATTTGTATGCCAGAACCTACTCTACCCTTTCTAACAACTTTCTAACAAGTTAGGAGCAGATGGATTAGATATCCACTGTTGTTATTTCAGTTGTGTCTGGCTCTTCATGACCCTTTTGGGGTTCTCTTGACAAAGATACTGGAATAGTTTACCATTTCCTTCTCCAACTCATTTTACAGATGAGGAAACTGAGACAAACAGGGTTAAGTGACTTGCCCAGGATCGTATAGCTAGTAAATGTCTGAGACCAGATTTGAATTCAGGAAGATAAATCTTCCTTATTTCAGGAACAACACTCTATCTACTGGGACATCTATGTGCCCTGGATATCCATTAGTTAACCTGTAATTCAGAATTAGGTTGAGGTCTTAAATCACTTCATAGGAGGTATTTTGAAATGTCTGGACATCTGCTATCCTAAAGCTTACTTGTGGTGTCTTTGCTGCCAGTACAGAGAAATTGGGGACTTCTGGTTAAATAATAGGAATTTACAGAGCAAATGGTTGTCATTTAATCTCTCCAGTGTCATCATCTACAAGACTAAATAGGGGCAGCTAGGTGGTGCAGTAAATAGAGCACTGGCCCAGGAATCAGGAGGACCTGAGTTAAAATCTGGCCTCAGACACTTAATAGCTGTGTGACCTTGGGCAAGTCACTTAACCCCAAGTGACTTGCCTTCCTCCCTCCAAAAAAAAAAAAAAAAGGCTAAATAGCTCCTGAGGTCCTTTCTAGATCTAGATCTATGATCCTATAAGTCTTTATAGGACTTCAGCCTTTTAATTCTCTTTCCTGTTTTACTGTCCAAAGCAGCAACACTGTTTAGAAACACAGTCTGCCATTTGTGTTATCACCCAGCTCCATACCTGCTCCATTATGCCCCTTCAGGTAAATATAATTATCACAATCACCCATATACATCCCATAACAAGATTCGCTGATTAGGGCCTACAGATGTTCAGGTGGATCCACTGATCTGGAACTTTCTATATCAGCTTCCCCTCCTATCCCCAGAAGAGCATGGTTGGATTCTAAAGCGGGAAGAGTCTTAGGGTACCCACTTAAGGGAAGGCCCTTAGCCACAGCTGTTGCTCTAAAGCACGCCTTTCCCTTTTCATCCCAAATAGTAACTCGCTTTGGCACTTTGTGAAAGGCTCAGGTAGCAGCTTTGGGTTCCTTTATGTGACCTTTATGTGATGACTGAGCCTTGAAGGAAAAGAAAATTTTCAAAAAGTATGCATTCTTAGTATAGGGAACAAGTTATCCAAAAACTCAGAGGTAGAACAGAGCAGATAAAGATCTAGGAATATCTATCAATTCAGTATGACTAGATGGGTATGTGAAAGTGTGAGATAAAATTGCCAAGGTCGATTGGAACTTAATTCTAGAAACCCTATACTGGACTCAGTCTTGTATAGTGTATTATCCAGTAGGCAAAAGGGAACCACTAATGGTTATTGAGCAGGTAAATGACTACCTGATACACAAAACTGGGGATTAGGAAGGTTATTTTGGCAGCTTCATGGACCCTGGATTGGAGAGGAGAGAAATGAATTCATAAATTTGAACTCATGACTGGAGTTGTGAAAGATTCAAAAAGGTGAAATCAAATTTATGTATAATGATCCCTAACAAAGAAGAGGGCAGTATTTAAGGTATTTAGAGATGGACCTCTTTCATTTTGAGAAGTCAAAGAGGGTAAGCATACCATCCTACAAATAAATGTCTGTTAAAGAGCTAAAATCAATCTTTCTACTTGGTATATTTACATAGGCTAAAGAAATTTAAGGATTCTCTGTGGGTGTTTGTGTTTCAGGGGATCTTTCATATTCCTTAAAAAGACATCAGAAAAAATTTTTTAAACAATATATAGAACGAGACATATTTTTTGGGCATAACCAACATGGGATTTTTGCTTAACTCTGCTCAGTTGTTAGAAAGGTTTTTCTTTCTTTTCCTTTTTTCATTGGGGGTGTGAAAACGAAAATAAATTAAAATGTAAAATAAAAATAAATTTGAAAATATTTTGTACAATACAATGATATGGTTTTCATAATTATAAGATAATTGAAAATAAAAATAAAAATTTAAATCTTAAGTCAGTAAATAAGTATTTACCAAACCACCATAGTTGCAGAGTCATTATATGAGTTACTTGAGTAGAGTATTTGCTTGGGTATCTGTTTTTAAGGTACTAATGAGTTATTAGGTTGGAGAAGGCAAACATAGAAATAACAGAAATGTGTTTATAGAAACATAAGATATATTGCATGAATTGAAGGCTAGGGATTGTGCTGACAGTTTGGTGATAGTTCTAAATAGAACTGTAAAAGGTAAAAACTGTCTTTGCCCCCTTGCTTCCCTTTATGATACTATTTTCTCCCAAACTATGTAATTTTCCTGAGGGGTCCAGAACTCCCAGCTATGGTGCTACATTCAGGTCTTTCCTCCCAAGGGCAGCACTTTCTTTTCCAGATATTTGAGACCTATAGACAAGAGTATTCTGGTAAATGTTTAACAACCAGCCCTTTGGGAAAAAAAAAGGACACAACATAAACTTTTTAGTTTAATCTGCATTATTAACATTTTCTTAATCACTTTCTTAATCACAAGTCTAGAGTGACAGTCAAGAAAACAACAAATTAAGCCTCGATTTATAGGCATCTATTTTCTGAGATACTAAAAATTTAATAATCAACTCTATTGAGCTGGTTTGAGTTGTCTGTAGTACTCTCCTGAAGGATCAAAGTATTTGATACTGAGGGGCGACTATGTGGCACAGTGAATAGAGCACCAGCCTTGGAGTCAGGAGGACCTGAGTTCAAATCTGGCCTCAGACACTTCACACACACACACACACACACACACACAAAAACCTAGCCGTGTGACCTTGGGCAAGTCACTTAACCCCAATTACCCTCCAAAAAAGCAGAAAAAAGAAAAGTATTTGATACTGGAAGTTACATTAAAAATCATCTAGTTCGGGGCGGCTAGGTGGCACAGTGGATAGAGCGCCGGCCCTGGAGTCAGAAGGACCTGAGTTCGGATCCGGCCTCCGACACTTAATCCACACAAACAAAAAAAAAAAACCTAGCCGTGTAACCTTGGGCAAGTTACTTAACCCCAACTGCCCTAAAGGGGCGGCTAGGTGGCGCAGTAAGTAAGAGCGCCGGCCTCGGAGTTGGGATGACCGGAGATCAAATCTGGCCTCAGAAAATGAGCACCCACACAAATAATGACTAGCCGTGTAACCTTGAGCAAGTTACTTAACCCCAATTGCTTTAAAAAAAAAATCATCTAGTTCAAGCTCCTCATTTTATAACTGAGGAAAATGAAATCTACAGTTTAATCAAATGACTTAGTCACTTAAGGATTTTGAACAAAATTAGGATTTGAACCCAGGTCATGTGGCTCCAAATCTAGTGCTCCTTCTATTTTATCAGGCTGCTTTCCACCAAAACATATGGCTCAGTTCATCTCTTTTCATCATGATGGAAAGTAATTTGATAAATTAATCATCTTAAAAGTGTTAATAAAATCCAGCCTCAGACACCTGACACACTTACTAGCCATGTGACTTTGGGCAAATCACAACCCCAATTGCCCTCCAAAAAGCAAAAAAAAAAAAAGTGTTAATTTAAAAAAAATATTCTTAATTGATGCTACTTATTATTACAACCCATTCATTTCCAAATATATCTATAACCCTATTGCTTCCCCCACTGAGCCCCTGCAACAAATATTTTAAAAAGAGAAAAAAAGTGGCTTATCAAAACTAACCAACATACACATAAACAATTTCTGATATCAAAATATGCAATATTACATACCCATAGACCCTGCCTCTTCAGTGAAGGTAGGAAACTTTATTATTTTCTCAACTCTTTTTCAGGGTCAAGCTTTGTCATTATAATTTACATAGCCCACAGTTTTGTTTTATTTTATGTTTTATTTTCACATTATTGTAATCATTGTTTTCCTGGTTCTGCCAACTTTATTTTGAATCAATTCATATAAGTCTTTTCATGATTTTTTCAATTCATTATATTCATTATTTCTTAGGAAAAATATTTTATTACATTCATGTACTACATTTTGTTTATCCATGCAATCAATGGGCACATATATTGTTACCATTTCTTTGCTAACCAAAAAAGTGCTGCTATGAATATTTTTTGTATATATGAGATCTTTCTGTCATTGACTTCCTTGAGGTGAGAAGTAAATATGCCTTGCAGTGGGTCAAAGAGTATAATATTTTGGTCACTTAAAAAAACCATAATTCTATATTGCTTTGCAGAATGGCTAGACCAATCCATGATCCACTAACAGTTTATTAGTGTGTTTATCTTCATAATCTCTCCAAAGCTATTGACCTCTTTTTTCATCAGTTAATTGAGTATGAAGAAAAGGTGAAGAACTGTTTTGATATACATCTTTTTCATTATTAGTGATTTAATGTTTCATGAAGTTACTAATAGTTTGCAATTCTTCTTTTGAGAAATAGTTGCTTATAGCCTTTGACTATTTAGCCATTCAGGAATGGCTCATAGTTATATACATTTGTGTTAACTCCCTCTATAGAGTGTCACAAAAATCTTGGTGCAATTTTAAACCTTAATAACTTAAGCTTTAATAGATTAAAACTGCACTGAAACTTTTGAAACATCCTCTATGTTTTGGAAAAGCAGGCTAAAAGGTGTTAATGATTGATATTGACTTCCAGAGATATTTTCAAAGTATACTAAGAATGTTATGTCTTAACCCAAAGAGATAAGTATTTAATGTTAGAATTTAAGGAACTGTGGCAAACATTAGAAAGTGAGACTATTGGGGCAGCTAGGTGGCGCAGTGAGTGGAGCGCCGGCCCTGGAGTCAGAAGGGCCTGAGTTTGGATTTGGCCCCGGATGCTTAACGCGCACAAACGAGAACCTAGCCGTGTGACCTTGGGCAAGTTACTTAACCCCAATTGCCCTCCAAAAAAAAAAAGAAAGAAAGAAAGAAAGTGAGACTATTTATTGCAGGATCTTTTCTAGCATTCTTAAATCTTTAAATAGTAGTTTATGCTACATTGTGTAAGAATAATTTTTACTATATGGTTCTGTAAATCAGGGAGAGCTTTCTGGAGGAGAATGGATTAGAGATTTTAAAGAAAGGAGGATTGTGGTATGGCAGACAGAAGAGGTTTTATTCCATGTATGTGGGGCACCTGAGGGAAAAGGTTAGAAGCAAGAGAATATAAGGCACCACAAAAAGTGTAGGTTGCTCTGAAAGAACTATATTTGCTGGGATTCAATAAAGAGGGAAAATAAGAGCTATATTGGGACTACCTAGTAGAGATCTTTGGGGGAAATAATTTTTTCAACAAAGAGTTATGGTGAGTCAATGGTGAGTTATCTTAAGGCTATGAGTATGAGAGTAAACAGAAGTAATGGGCATGAAATATGCCTAATGCAAAATGCTTTTAAATCTAAGTTTATTCACTATTTTGCCATACCTTCTTTCTACAACTTTAATAAAGGTTTGTCTCCTATAGATACATAAAGTGAATGCAGGTAAAATTTTATGATTCATAGGATTTCAAATTTCCTTTTAGACTAGGAATTGTATCTGTTTTTTTTTCCTCTTTCTGGAGTGCATCTTAAATACCTAACACACTGTACTCTATTCTCTGTTTGTGATCAATAAATAATTAATTTGGAAATTTTTGCAATTACTTAACAACAATAATAACACTACTTATATAATAATGATAATGATAATGCTTGTATCAATATATTTAAATATTATAATTCATATTTGATACTTATAAACAAAAACAAATAAGCATACAAAACAAAAATGTATTCTTTCACAAAACCCTTAGAATTTAACAATATAGAATAGAAAAAAATATTTTTGCTTTGTGTCACCTTCCAAGTCTATCTGAAGACATTACTCAGAGTTGTAATTAAGAATCTTTTCACTTGCAAAAACCACCTAGAGAATACTAAGACAAAATTCCCAAGCATGAAATATTGTGCTGTTTGCTCATGGGATTGAAACCCATGGAATAAGGAACAGTTTGAACATAGCTACCATCACCCTGGGAGTAGAGGGCATAGTCCTCTAGTGAATCCGGTCTATGCCACTGAAGAGGTTGTGTGTAAATAAAGGCTCCAGGATATGGGTGTCATCATGAATCTGAAGGTGATATCTGGGACAAGTGAGGGAAGAGAGATTGATCCATGAAGTGCAGTACAACAAAGGACATTGATATATGAGATACGAGTTGGAAGTCTCTAAGTCACTTTGGTGATGTGGGCATCCTAGGGGAAAACCATGGTTACCTCATCCTAGTTACACTTTTGATTTTACTTTTGGCTTTATTCTCTGTGTTTTACATAGCTCTAGCCAAAGTGTATATAGCTCTTCTTCTCCTGAATTTGTTCTTCATCATTTCTTATGGAACTTTCCATATTTCTTTATGGCCCTCATAGTTATTATTTTTATGATACTATGATATTGCATTAATATGTCTAAATTTATTCACTTATTTTCTATTTATTAGATATACAAATAATTTCTGATGTTCTGATTATTACAAATAATTCAGTTATCCATGTTTTTATACTGATGGCTCCTTTTTTCTTTTATATAAGATTGTTTAGTATAAAATTAAGAGTAAAAAAAATATCATCAGTTTTAAAGTTTTTTTCTTTTTGGGGGGGAGGGCAGTTGGGGTTAAGTGACTTGCCCAAGGTCACACAGCTAGTGTGTGTGTGTGTGTGTGTGTGTGTGTGTGTGTGTGTGTGTGTGTGTGTGTGAAGTGTCTGAGGCGGGATCTGAACTCAGGTCCTCTTGACTAGGGCCAGTGCTCTACTCACTGAGCCACCTAGCCTCCCCTAAAATTTCTTTTTATTATAAACAATCATCATGAAGCATGAACATTTTAATTCACAAAGAACAAAAAAGACAACTTTATATAAAGCAGTATATTTCTTTTATGTACAGTTTTTAAGAGTCTTTTTAAAATTTAGCATGGGAGTAACAATTGCCCTATGTCCTCTCTGAGCTTCCTTTTGTCTTCTCCAGTGTGTTTTTAAATATTTAATTGATGCTTTTTTGCATCTCTATCCCCACCCACTAACTCCTTCACTTCCTTAATAGAATTCCCTCAATGTAAAAATAAATATAGTTGAACAAAACAAATCAACATGCAGGTCATGTCTGGAAATGTAGGTCACAATGTACATCTTGAGTCTATCCTGTCTTTCTCAAGAGATATGCTTCATCAACAGTCTTGTGAAGTCATGGTTGGTCAGTGCATCCATCAGTGTACTGATCCAAGGGTCCAAGGGTTCTAGTTCTGTAGCCTTTCAAAGTTGTTTTCCTTTACATTATTATTATTATTTTTTTTTTGGAGGGCAGTTGGGGTTAAGTAACTTGCCCAAAGTCACATGGCTAGTAAGTGTGTCAAGTGTCTGAGGCTGGATTTGAACTCAGGTCCTCCTGACTCCAGGGCCTGTGCTCTATTCACTGTGCCACCTAGTGACCCCCCCTTTACATTATTGTGATCATCATATAATTAACTCTCCTCCTTCTGCTTGCTTCATTCTTCATGACATTGGTATTATCATTTTGGAGAACTACTGTTTATTACCACATTGCTGTCTAAAATGTTTATCTCCATCTATAGTCCCAGGAAGAATGTACACATACACTTCTTGCTTGACTTTGGAAGGGCAGGGAGGATCATGCTGTCCAATAACACATTCTTACCATTGGTCAATCCTGGGCAGCTAGGTGGTGCAATTCAGCACAGGGCTTAGAGTCAAGAAGTCTCATCTGCCTGAGTTCAAGTCTGACCTCAGACATTTACTAGACCCTGGGGAAGTCACTTAACTTTGCCTCAGTTTCTTCTTCTGTAAAATGAGCTGGAGAAGGAAATAGCAAACTACTCCTATGTCTCTACCAAGAAAACTCCAAAAGCTTACAAAGAGTCAGACATAGCTGAAAAAATGACAGAATAACTGGTCAGTCCTCTGGCCTGTAATTAAAGCAGAGGAAGTGAGGACTTTGAAAGAATTAAGGCAGGGCCCTACCTGACGATTGGCTTCTCTTTTACTATTGCATGACAAATTCGTGACATATTTGTGACTTCTTTATGTGTAGAGTGTAATAAATATATCTAATATGCTACAGAGGTTGATAATAATAATAGCTTAATTTATATAGGGTTTTAAGATTTACAAAATACAAATGATCTCATTTGAGTCATAGAACAATATTGTCAAACCATTTTACACATAGGTCCAGATACTGAAATGAGAGAGTGAATTGCCTAGGGTCACTTAGGTAGTAAATGCCAGAGAAAGTGTTTAAAATGAAGTCTTCCTGAGTTTCTGTACCAATGCTTAGGCCAGTCAGCTATTCTTTTGTCCTGACCACCCTCTGGCAGGTATGTGGTACAACAGATAGAGTGCTAGACCTGGAGTCTAGAAGAACTAGATTTAAATTTAGTCTTAAACATTAACTAGTGGTGTGACTGAGAAAATCACTTAACTTCTGTCTGCCTTAGTTTCTTGAAACGTAAGATAGGGAATCATACTAGCACCTGCCACTTCCTAGGATTGTTTTGACAACCAAATGAGATAATCTTTATTAAGCACCTAGCACAATGTCTGGCACATACTAAGTGCTTAATAAATGTTTGTTTCTTTTCCTTCTTTCCCCATGTACCCATTTTGGAAATTAAATATTCAAGGTTTCAAAAACAAGCAGTCTCTCATGTATAAACAGCCCTGCCAGACCTGCCTCTACCCACCCTAAGCACTCCATTGCTACTTTCATGAAAGCCAATGTGAAGAACTCTTGAAGCTTTTAGAGAATCTATAGCTTGGAAGTAGAAGAAGGAAAGAATCTGTGCAAAAGCTGATCCAGGGAGCAGATTTTTAGGCTGTCTGACCCAGTTAAATAGTTACCCTCTTTCCCAAAAATATCTTCTTTTTCTCACCTATGTTTTTCACTTTACTTTCTTCAGTAATCTAAAATTCTCCTAATTAGAGATTCATTTTATTTAACAAAGATCTTTTATAAAATCTAAGCATTTATACATTATTATGAATCAGTTTAATCTGATTACCTTCCTCCTTACATCTTACAAACACTCAAACAACAGAAAAGTAAGATAACAAAACTACTCAGAAGAGTTCTAGCCATCACTTTTGTAAATTACCTTTTTGTTAAAAAGAAACTGAAGACTGCCTTACTTTAAAGTTAGAATCAATCTTCATTTTGATCAACTTGAAGTTTCATTTACTATTCATGATTCCAATCCCCACCCAATCCTTCAGTATCTTTCCTTTTTTCAAATATCTCAAAAAATGCTAAATGCTTTCAAAATTGTTTAACTCCCTTATCTCCCTCCTTCCACCCCCAGATTTCTTCTGATGCTTTTGGTTTGTTCTGTTTGTCTTTGTGACAGTTCTACTTTCTCAAATAGCACATGGGATATTTAGGTGATCAAGTCCAAAATATGATAGTCCCATTTCCCAGTAAAGAAAGAATTCATTAGTTAATTCACTGAAAGGTATTAAATTCATATTCACAATAGCCTTTTTGCTCTCACTACAGTAGAAGCCTTGGGGGCGAGAGCTTCTTGCCATTGAAATTCAACAAGTACTTTTTAAATGTCTCTTATATGTACCAGATTCTAAAGATAAAATGACAAAAATGAAACCAATCCCTACCCTTAAGGAGTTTATATTCTACTGTGGGGAACACCATGTACACAGATAAGTAAATACAAATGAAGTAACACAAATTAATTTTCTATAGGAGAGCATCAATATCTGGGGAATCAGAAAAGACCTGATATAGGAGATGGCAATTGAATTTAACCTTATTTGGAGCTGGAGATTTCAAGAGGCAGAGGAGAGGGGTAGATGGGGACAGTATTATAGGAATGTGAGATAGCTTGTACAAAGGCAGGAAGGTCAGTGATGGGAAACTTGTTACTAGAGAATCACATTAATTTCATTGCAACAGCAGCAGCCTTAGGAGCATTGTTTAGTTCTCTCAGTAATTGTAGAAGAAGCCTTGCTGCATTTCCTGGTATTCACTTTGTTTATGGTTTTTTGTGTTTGTTTTTTGGGTAGGGGGAAAGGCAGGGCAATTGAGGTTAAGTGACTTGCCCAAGGTCACACAGCTAGTAAGTGTTTAAGTGTCTGAGGTTGGATTTGAACTCAGGTCCTCCAGACTCCAGGGCCAGGGCTCTATTCATTGTGCCACCTAGCTGCTCCGACTTTGTTTATGTTTATTGGGAATGCTGCAAGATGGAATGACAAAGTGTCCCAATAAAGGATGTTTCTTATTAGTGTTGGGTGTGTAATGAAACCACTTCCTAGAAGTCAACTTTCTATATAACCGTAACTTCCTTATGTCTGCTATTTTCATTTGTAGCAAGAAATCCACAATTATATCATTTAATTCTTCCAATATTAGGTCAACTCATACGTCATTGGACAAGAATTTGACATGTGAAATGCCAACAATTAAAGTAATTAAACTTGGGTGTTTAGAATACTGCCTTTGATGATCTGAACCAGTATAACCTTAGTCACAAGGCCCACTCTTTGGGCACAAAGAAGGCGTGCCTGGAGGTGAGTTATATGAAAGCTTATGGGGTCATGCCTTTGGCACCTGCCAACCCCCTGGAAGTGATCTGTGTCACTCAGAAAGAATATATTACCACTAATGATTAGAGAAATACAAATTAAAACAACTCTGAAGCACCACCTCACACCTATTAGAAATGACAAATGCTAGAGGGGATGAGGGAAAATAGATACACTAATAAGTTGTGAACTGGTCCTACCCTTTTGGAGAATAATTTGGAACTATGTCAAAATGGCTGTAAAACTACATACTTTTGATCCAGCAATCCTACTTCTAGGTCTGCATCCTAAAGAGATCAAAGGGAAGGGAAAAAGACCTATATGTACAAAAATACTTATAACAACTCTTTTGTGGTGACAAAGGATTGGAAATTGAAGAAATGGTCCTCAGTTGGGGGAATTGCTAAACAAGATGTGGCATATGATTGTGATAAAGTACTATTGCTCTATAAGAAATGACAAGGGGGACAGTTTGAGAAAAACATGGGAACACTTATTTGAACTCATGCAAAGTAAAATGAGTGAAACCAGGAGATACACAGTGACAATATTGTAATGATGATCAGCTGTGGAAGATCTAGCTGCTTTGACTAAACCAGTGATCCAAGACAGTTCTAAAGGACTCATGATGAAAAAAATGTTATCCACCTCCAGAGACAGAACTGTTGATCTATGAGTGCAGATTGAAGTATAAATTTTTACTTTCTCTGTTTTTCTTATTTTTCTATGGTATGGATAATATGGAAATATATTTTGCATGATTTCACATATATAATTGATATGTTGCTTGCTTTCTAAGTGGGAGGGAGAGGGGCAAGTGGGGAGGAAAGAATTTGGAACTCAATTTTTTTTAAAGAATGCTAAAAATAAATAAATAAATAAATAATATTTTTTAGAAAGAAGACTGTATTACCCAAGTGACCTATGGATCTCAACCAAAGGTACCTTGAGTGAATAAAGTGAAAGAGAGAAATAGAGTTGCTATCCTACCTACCTTCAGTCTCACCACATTTCCAGGCTACCAGACTCTTGGTAAAGGATAGGTGAATGTCATTTGGACTGAACTATGTGAAATAAAAGTCATTTCTTAGTTTCACCAAATTGTTAATTTCTTTTCACACCTTGTGCCTCACTTGTTGGATAAGGCCTTAGTGACTCTAGAGCATGAGCTGCAGGTATAGGTTAAAAGTACTAAATGCTTCTAGAACTGGAGGCATCATGGTACCTTGGAAAGAGGTGTGGCCCTGGGAGGCCTCTGGATTCAATTTTCACCCCTGACTCTTATTTTCTGTGTGAGTTTGGGAAAATCACTTAACCTTCTCCATAAAGTGAGGGAGTTGTATTAGACAGCCTATGCTTGTATGTATGGGAAAGGGCTTGACAAGTTTTGGAGGGCTTCATGCCAGGAGCCCAAGGCTTCTCACACAGAAGAGTGAGCATGCTAGGCCTGGTATATTTCTTAAAATAAAAGCATCACCTACCTCTTTCAACTCCTCCATTACAGGAATAATTTATCTCCCTGTAAGAATCATTTACCCATAGATGACCATAACATTTGTTCAAATTATAGGTTCCTAGGTATAGTGTCCTTGGGGCATCTGATACTTTCAATTATGGTACAGATCTGTGATTTCAGCCAGACGCATCAGGCAGGAGAGGAATGGAAAGTATTCCTCAACTTCTTCTACCAGGTGGAAGAGAAATCTATTCTAAGAGTTCACCATGTACTTTGTGCTCACAGGGGCATAGGCATTTTATGACCACCTGTGACCACCTGTTCTCCTTGGAGCATATTACTGAGTGGTATAATAGCAAGACAGAATGTCCCATCTACAGATTGTACAAGTTGACCTGGTTTAGGACAGGACCAAGTACAAAGGAAGGATTCAGTAAACCTTTATTTATACTGACAGTCTTCATAATGAGATCTGTATAGTTCTGATTGACTTTTCTTTTGTCTGTATATAAGCAGAAATTTTCCTACCATTTGTGACTTTCTACCAAATGAAAGAAGAATGAGGACACTATTCCAAAGGCTCTTACTGAATGTGTAAATCAGATTTAAAAAATACAGTAAGGAATGTGTTATTCTTTTAATATATGCATAATGGTTATTTCTGACTATATTGAGAAATCTCTCTACTGAGAACTAAATAAGGAGAAGACATGAGTTCTTCTGCCCTATATGGGAGAAGTAATTACTAAGATATAGGCCGTCAATAGAAAATATAATGCTAGTCTTGTAATGAGTCAAGCATGTTTTTCTTATGTCATGGAAATACAGTATTTATGATCATTAACTACATAACTTATACAATTTCTGAACTGTAAGGAATATTGGACAATTTCACTTAAAGCATGAATTTTAGCCTTTGCTAAAAATCTTTCTAATCAGCAAATAGGGAGATAGCATGATGAAGAATTCTGGAAGTTGAGTCAGAGAACCTTGGCTTATATCCTAGCTCTGCCATTTATTACCTTTACTGATTGTCCCAAGTGTCTTGGTTCAGTTTTAACCTACTACACTTTTAGACTACCAACAATTAACTTCATGTTTATGGGGGTTTTAAAAAGTATGTGTTTGGTGATGTGGGCCATCACATCTTGAGTCACCAGGTCAACTTTGGGCACTGAGAAGCATGCCTGGAACTAAGCCATACTATAGGTCCATCAGTAGGAGGTACAAAGTTAACACAAAAGAGAGTTCCTGTCATCATAGAACTCTTAGTCTAGCAGAAGAATAAGTCACAGATAATTGTAATATATAACATTATATAAATGCACTAGAAATGAGCAAAACAAAGCACCATCTGATGGATTAGGCAGGGAGCAGGGGCAGTTGTTACCATTCAGGGAGATCAGGGAAAGCTTCATGGAGGAGACAGCATTTCAGTTGGTTTTTAAAAGATGCAAAGGATTGGAAGGGAAAAGAAAGGGGGAATGGACATCCTAACCATAGGAAACATCCTGAGTACAGACATGGAAATGGGGTGATAAATAGAGAAGCTGGAGGAGAGTAGTGTGTGATAGATTTGAAAAGCATGGTGGCACAATATAGAGAGACCTTAAATGACAAGCAAAGAATTCTGAACTATAAGGCAATAATAAGTCACTGAAGAATTTCTTCAAAGAAAAATATTGATATGATCAGACTTATGTACCTTGTACATAGGAAGTGCTTGATAAATTTTTGTTGAATTGAATGAATCCATAAAATATTATTTTATTTCCAAATGCTTTATTAACTTCTGGTTTATATCATTCATTTCCACCAGATGTTGAGTTACAATTTTTTTTCCCATTTTCCCCTTACCCATGACCCCAGAATAGCAGTCCCACAGTATATCCCCTCCTCCAATCTGTTCTCTCCCATCTCTTCTCCCATACCCCCTTCAACTTTTCCATTAGGGCATGGTGAATCTCTATGCCCCAATGCCTGTATATCTTATTTCCCAATTACATTTAAAATATTATTAATAATAGTATTTATATATTTTTAAACATTTGAATTTAAAACTTTGAATGCCAGATTCATTCCCTTCCTCCCTTGTCACCCACCCTTATTGTGAAGATAAGCAATTCAATATAGGTTGTACATGTGTAGCTATGCAAAACATTACCATAGTAGATATATTGTAAAAGACTGACTATATTTCCCTCCCTTCTATCCCACCTCCCACTTGTTCTATTCTTTACTTTGGTCCTGTCCCTTTTCAAAAGTAGGTGCTGCTAACTTCCCTCCCCACCAGCCTGCCCTCCCTTCCGTCACCCCCCTCTCATCCCCTTCCCCCCTACTCTCCTGTAGGGTGAGATATCCTATTTAGTATGTATGTCATTCTCTCCCTGAGCCAATGAGAATAAGGTTTTGCCTTTTTGCTTTCCTGTTCTTCACCTCCATTGCAACCATTTTCCCTTGCCTCTTCTATATGAGATAGCTTACCCCATTCTGTCTCTCCTCATCTCCTCTTGCCATATTCCTCTCTCACCTCTCAGTTTCACCCTTTAAACATCATCTCTTCCTATTAAAATGGTCCTGTGCCCTCTATCTATGTATACCTGTAAACATATATACACAATTCACATATGCATTCATATGCCCATATACCCTTCTTCAACTATTTTTATACTGAGAAAAGTTTTATCAGTTACAATTATTGTTTTTCCATGTAGGAATATAAATAGTTCAACTTTGATAAGTTCCTTATGATTTCTTTTCCCTGTTTACCTTCTCAAGCTTCTCTTGCTTCTTGTATCTGAATGTCAAATTTTCTATTCAACTCTAGTTTTTTCATCAAGAATCCTTGAAAGTCCTCTATTTCACTGAATGACCATATTTTCCCCTGAAACATGATACTCAGTTTTGCTGGGTAGGTAATTCTTGGTTTTAATCCCAGCTCCTTTGCCCTCTTGAATATCATATTCTAAGCCCTTCGATCCCTCAGTGTAGAAGTTGCCAGATCCTGTGTTATCCTGATTGTGTTTCCACAATATTCAAATTGTTTCTTCCTGGCTGCTTGTAATATTCTCTCCTTGATCTGGGAATTTTGGAACCTGACTATAATATTCCTAGGAGTTTTCTTTTTGGGATCTTTTTCAGGAGGTGATTGGTAGATTCTTTCAACCTTTGTTTTTCCCTCTGGTTCTAAAACACCAGGGCAGTTTTCCTTGAGAATTTCTTGGAGGACGATTTCTAGTTTCTTTCTTTGATCATGGCTTTCAGGTAGTCCAACAATTTTTAAATTATCCCTCCTGGATTGTTGGGGCCCCTTTAAGACTCTAACCAAACTCTGAAAACCCACGGAAAACTCAGGCAAAGGACAGAGCAACTCAAGCAGGGTGGAGGTACCTGGGCATTTATTCTCTCCCATGATTTTGGGGTATTGAGTATGCGCTGCTAACAGGGGAGCATTCCCCTGCTATGAGAAGCTTGTTACTGCTAAGGCATGTGGGAGAAGAGAGTTGGGGGAGGAGAAAGGAGATAAAAGGAGGGAGGCAAGGTGAAAGCGGGAGGAGAGAGAGATGAGGTGATTGTAAATGAGAAAGAGATTAAACGGCAAGACATTACATCTTGGTGTCAGGACTCCTTTGTCTATTCTCGGAGGAGCAGGCTCCCCCGAGGGGTTCGTGGGGGTGAACCCGGGTCGTAGGGGCAACCAGAGTAACTAGAGCTGTGGTGGTAGCTGGAGAGAGGGTTGTAGAGGCAGCCCAGGTAGTTGGGGCGACCAGAGTGACCAGACTGCAGGGACAGCTGGAGAAGGGCTTGTGGAGGCAAGCCAGGTTGTAGGGGCGACAGGAATCGCAGAAGGCAATTGGAGTGCCATAGAGGCAGCAGGAGAGGTGAGTTGGACGTATGCCCTGTAAGGTGGGCCCTAACACTGGATCTATTTTCCAGGTCAGTGGTTTTTCCCATGAGATATTTCACTTTGCCTTCTATTCTTTCATTTGTTTGGATCTGTTTAATAGCATCTTGATTTCTCATAAAGTCACTAGCTTCCATTTGCTCCAGTCTAATTCTGAAGGAATGATTCTCCTCAGTGAGCTTTTGAGATTCTTTTTCCATCTGGCAAATTAGGCTTTTTAAGGCATTCTTCTCCTCATTGCCTTTCTGAGCCTCTTTTGCCATTTGAGTTAGTCTATTTTTTAAGATGTTATTTTCCTCAGTCAGGCTGTTGACTCTCATTTCATACTTTTCTTGCATCTTTCTCATTTCTCTTCCCAATTTTTCCTCCACTTCTCTTATCTGCTTCTTAAGGTCCTCTATGGCCTGTAATCAGTTCATATTTTCATTTGAAGCTTTTGGTGTAGGGGTTCTGAACTCCCAGCCCTCCTCCTGTTCCATGCTTAGATCCTCTTTGCCCCCTAAATAGGAGTCTAATGTTAAATTTTTCTGCTTATTTTGTTTCCTTTGCCTAGGCATATTGCCACTCAATTAATTGACTTTTGGGCTTTTTGCCACAGTAGGAGTCTGCCACCAGCCAGGGGAGCTTCCATCCCAAATGCTGGGGTTTTCTCAGCTGCCAGAGGTATTAGTTGGGTTCCTTCTTTGAAGCCCCCACACACTCTGGCAAGCTGGTCACATACCCCAATATCTCCACCCCAGACCACAATCCAGATCCAAGCAGATAAAAGTAAGAGTGATTACTCCCTAGACTGGTCTCCCATCCCCCACAGTCCATAGGCCAGGAGCTGAACTTTCAATGTGGAGCACTACTGGTCCCAGAGACCTCAGTGCACTGACTTCTCACTTTGGCCTTAGCATCTATCTGTTGATAATTCTGGAAACTGCCACAGCTGCTGATGTTCTGGAGTCCCTCCAGCTGGCTGCTGGTCAGGCCAGCCCTAGGGCTAAAACCTCTGGCTCAGGCAGGGCTGGGGTTGGCTCCCAGAGTGCTCCCTGCCGGGCTGGTGGGCTGTCCTCAGCAGGAGGTTAGCTTCTCTGTGCCATTTTGTGGGTTCTGTAGGAACCCATAAGGAAAGGCTTTGTTATGATTGAGATGTGACTATGTTAGGAAATTCTTTCCTATATTGAATTGGGATTTATCTCTCTCTGCTATCCACTAGTCTGAGTTCTGCCTACTTCGACAAAACAGAATAATCCTTATATTTCTCCTATATGATAACCTTTTCAACATTTAAAGATAAGATACTGTCCTCCTTAAATCCTAGAATACCAGTCTTCTCCCTGCAGGCTAGATGTTATAAATTCCTCCAAGTGGTCTATATGGCAAATGTTTTCCTTTCCATTCAGTCATATTATTAAATAGCATAATGCATAATTAAAAAAATTACACTTTTTCCTCTTCAGTATATCATATACATATGTATTTTGTAATAGATGGTTTTTTTAAGATAGTAAATTCTCCCTCATTGAAGGTATACTAAGGCTGAATGACCATTCTTTTCCCCTCCTTATAAAAAATGTATAGTCAAATAAAACAAATTTCTGTATTTGCCATGTCCAAAAGCAAAAGAACATGTGTGTATGTAAACACACACAGATATATGTGTATATTTGTCTCATTCTATACTCTGAATCTTTTACATCTTTATCAAGAGATGTGGGTAGCATGTTTCATCATTAGTCTTCTGGAATTTTGGTTACTGAATACACTGACTCAGTGAGCTTGATCTTCTTAGGCCTTAATTTCTTCCTCTGTGTAAGATGAGTGGAATGAACTAAATGACATCTAATGTCTCTTCAAGCTTTAAATTTTTCATTCTGTGATTCCTGATTACATTCCAATGGATCTGTGATGTCAATGTGGGTACTCTCATCAAGGACAGAGGTCTGGAAATGACTGCCTATCCTATTCTATCAATGTCCTATAAATCCACCCTAACAGGTTCTCCACAATATGCTGGTGGTAGTCCTCACACTTCCTTTGAAATATTTTTTATTGCTCATTTGACAAATGCCAACAAACATGAAAGTTTCTGATTACAAAGAAAATTAGAAAAAAAATTGGCATATGAAATCTTTACTTCACTATCTATTATATACTTTGTATAAGTATATATTAAATTTAATAGAGAAGCATCAACACTGCCCTGTTTTCTGTGCCCCCTTCTGCTCTTTGACTGTATTTTGATACATTTAATTTACACTCCTTCATTTTTTGTCATCGCTATCGCTACCCAACTCCCTCCCCAAGACTTTCCTCCCTCCAAAATAAATGCCTTCACTTGTAACAAATAAGTGTTGTCAAGTAAAAAAACATTCTTCCTATCCCCTGCAAAAACAAAATACATCAAAGACTGCTTCATGAATTTGTATGTCAACCTTGAACACGAGCCATACTAATCTCTTTGTTATTCCAATTTTTAGCATATGTGCTGCTGAAGTAAGCACTTCCTTGCACTTTTGTGATATTAGAACATGTGTACTGTCCTTCAGCTTTCCTTTGCTTTTGCTATGTGACTGGCCCATATTTCTTTTTCTAGTGATATATTTCTCTGATTACATTTGTTACACAATTTCTACTAAGTCCTCATTTGTAATGTTACCACTTACATCTTGTCCGCAAACAATGTGTCTCTCCTTTGTTCTTTAGGAATCCTTAACTTCAGTTTTTGGAACCCATAGTGTTTCATGACTTACAATCATGCAATATTTTTGGGAAACTATTGGTGTCAAAAAAAATGGGCTTTTGTTTTGTGGAGAAGCTTGGGATCACTAAATGGACTTGGCAATTTTTCAAAGGCATTTCAGCTATACCTCCTCCTCCTGTTCAATTGTGCACCTAACTCATTGTTCATTTGTAGTATCTTTCCAGGATATATGTACTAGTGGATGAGGTCTATGGTTTGCCCATCCAAACACAACCTTGATATGTTTTATCATGTGGTACTAGAACTTTTTATTTCATTTTAAAATAAACAAAATGTATGCTTTTCTTACTATATTGCTTTTCCTTTCTCTGTTTCTCGAAGTCTTCTTTCAAACAACTTTGCAATTTGCAAAGATAAGAATTACCTTTATTGGTAGTAAACTCTTAAACTGTACAGACTAGTGAGAAAGGCACTATAGTAAGATGGAAAAAAAAAGAAAAAGTACTAGGTTTAGACTCAGTCTAGAACTGACTTTGAAACCCAGTTCCATTCAGGGAAAGGAGAGGGAACAAGAAGAGTAGAGACTGGTTCTGCTATGGTCTACAAGTGTATACCATATACTAGACACTATGCTAAGTGCTTTACAAAGATTATTTTATTTGATCCTCATAATAACCCTGTGAAGTAGGTGGCATTATTATCCTTGTATTATAGTTAAAGAAACTGAAGCAATCAGAAGTTAAGTAACTTGCCCAGGGTTATGCATCTAGAAAGCATCTGAGGCTGGATTTGAACTCAGATCTTCCTGATTCTAGACCCAGCACAGTACCAATTAGCTGCCTTAGATATCACTTAAGCTCTTTAAGCCTCAGTGTATTCATATGTAAAATGGGGATTATATTATCATTCTTACAGGGCTGTTGTAAGGACAGTACTTTGGAAACCATAAAATGCTATAAAATATGACCTTGTATCATTATTATTCATATTTTAGTAGTTCTCTGTGTCCCTTCTAGCCCCCCAATTCTAACTCTCTTAGTTTATATAGCAACAAGATTAGTATCATGGCTAAGTATTTATTTATTTATTTATTGCTTTTTGGAGGGAGGAGAACAGGGCAGTTGGGGTTAAGTGACTTGCCCGAGGTTACACAGCTAGTAGGTGTTAAGTGTCCAAGGCCAAATTTGAACTGAGGTCCTCCTGACTCCAGGGTCAGTGCTCTATTCATTGCACCACCTAGCTGACCCATGGCTAAATATTTAATAAATGTTCTTTGATGATGATGAAGTTGTAGTTTTATTCAAGAAATTCAAGGTACTTTACAAATATTGCATTATTAATACTGGGTCACAAGTATTATCCTCCCTTAATTTATAGAAATGTATAAACATTTTGGTCAGAAGAACAAATACAGAGAAATTTTACATCCAAAAGACATACTCAAGCTCTCTCTGTTTGGTATCCTTTATAACACTACATATTTTAATAAATGTTGTGGCTAGTCAACCTTGAGGTAAGAATATATTTATCAAACTTCTCTGACAATGAAATAGCTGATGTACTTTTGAAAACTTTATTGTAGCCAGTAATGAAGGCAGCCTGGTAAAGTGGATTTAGAGTCAAAGGTACTGGACTTGGATACTAATTCTGCTAGTTTACTACTTGTGTGACCTCAAGCAAGCCTCTCTCTGGGCCTTGGTTTCCCTATCTGTTTTCTCTATCTAAGGACTCCTAGATCTTACCATCTGCCCTAAAACTATGCCCTTACATCTTCAGAGCCTTCCTATCCACACTGCTGCTGAACTCTTATGTATATTGTCTTTCCCTAATTGGAACTGAACTCTCTTATACATGATGTCTTTCCCAATTGAGAATATGAAGTCCTTGAGAGAGGAAGGGCTATTAACTTTTTCTACTTCTATCTAAAGAATTTAGCACAGTGATTAGCACATGGTGGATAGAATGCCAGGCCTGGAGTCAGGAAGATTCTTCTTCCTGAGTTCAAATCTGGCCTGACACTTACTAGCTATATGGCCCAGAGCAAGTCACTGAACCCTATTGGACTCTTCTGTAAAATGAGCTGGAGAAGGAAATAGCTCACTATTCCAATGTTTCTGCTGGGAAAACCCCAAATGGAGTCATGAATAATCATACATGACTGAAAAAACAACACAATAAGCAAAAACAAAGCACTTAAGAAAATGCTTTATTCATTCATCTGTATGAGAAGATTGGATTATGATGATTACTGTGGACTCCTGGAAAGCAAGGGTTATCTTTTGCCTTTTTTTTTCTTTTTGGAGCTGGGAAGGTAGGGCAGTTGGGGTTAAGTGATTCGCCCAAGGTCACATGGCTAGTTTTGTGTTAAGTGTCTGAGGCTGGATTTGAACTCAGGTCATCCTGATTCCAGGGATGGTGCTCTATTCACTGTGCCACCTAGCCACCCCATCTTTTGCTTTTCTTTGTATCTCAGTGCTTAGCATAGTACCTGCCACACAGAAGGCATTATAAATGTTAACTTCCAATTCTAAATCTTATGATTTGAATGAGTGGGATAATAACATTGCCTTTTTATTTTCTTGACACTTTTATTGCTTTAAGTCTTTTAACTTTTCATTTATAGGTGGGGTACCTTCTGCTGGTCTTCAATAAATGTGCCAGGGCTATACTTAGTCTTTTTTTTTTAAATGCTGCATTTAAGGAATTTAGCACATCTTTATGAATTTTTGGTATAGTATTCTGTGATATTATTAAAGCATTCATGTTAATTGATGTTCAAAGATGTATAAAATAGGGATCTTTTGGGGGGCAATTGGAAGGACTTTTCAAACAGATAATCAGCCTTCTTCTTTCTTCCTAAAGTAACACTTTCCGATAAAAACAAACATTTTGAGAAGATTGCTCCTAACTGAAGATGTATATATACATCTATAACAAAAAGCCTCACAAGATATGCTCTTTTATTCCTCACAAATTAACACTTCCACATTTACTCATGAAGAAACATGCTTAGTGAAGTTATATATTGTGTTCATAATTTTTAGAAGTTGAACAAAACATTAGAGATCATCTCTGTCTAAATTCATACCAAGGCAGAGACAAGGTTAAAACCTAAGTAACAGGAATCAGATTTGGAAGGGATCTTGGAGAGGATAGGATTATAGATTGAGAGAACAAATTAAGGCCACCTAGTCTAAGACCCTCATTTTACAAGTACATTGACTTTTCCAAGGTCATACAGGCCAAGAGAAGAACCTAGATTGAAATCTGGATCACCATCAGATTCGGAACCCAGTGATCTTTTAACTACAGTACATCATTAGATCTTTTCAATACTTCAAGCTTTTAAGGAGAGTTAGGAAAAAAAAAAGTTGTTTCACACCTGAGCGACTTGACTTGGTCTTGAAAAGGCTGTCAAAAGTGTACCAATATTGTACCAACAGTGTACATTGTTGTGTTGAGCCCCCTAAATGTAATATCGCTTTTTAAATTTAGATACACGTAAAAAGGAGCCTGAGAAACAGGTCGTGGTAAGAGATCAAAACCTACCCGAAGAGAACGGTAGAAGGAGGAACCAACTTGGGGACTAAGGGATGAAAATATGGAGGAAAAGGGGCATGAGTGGAAAGAAAAGAGGTCGTCTGAACCGGAGCCAGGTCAGGAGGAGACAAAATGGTGCTAGACCAGTCGAGTCTCCTCTGGTGAGCGAGAAGGGAGAAACTGGGGAGCGACCTTTACCAGGAGTTTGGAGGGAAGGGGGGAATCGTGAGGGTAGTAGCCGGACACAAGGTGAGTGAGTCCTAGGATGGGGGCTGGGCGGGGGCGGGGCGGAGGCAGTGACGCGAGACGAGGAGGGGCGGGGCGAAGGGAGGAGCTACGGACCGAGGGAGGCCCGCGGGACCGAGCCATTGGAGGAGGAGGCCAGAGCTGGGAGAGGGGCGGGGCTGGTCCCGCTGCGCTCTAGGTGGGGGCTGGGTTTGGGGGAGGATGCTTCTGTTCCATCTTAGGTTGAGGAGCTCAGGAGATAGGGTGAGGGAATAGAGAGGGAGGGTGTGAGCGGCCGACAGGACCGAAGCTCGCTGCTGGAGCCCCTAGGCCGGCCCAGGGGCGGAGTCTGGGGCGGGGCCGGACCCAGGGGGCGGGTCCTGCGCCGGGCCCCCGCGGGGAGCGGCGGCTGGTGGCGCAGGCGCGGTTCCCGCCTCCTCCTGGACTGGCGGAGCGAGTGGAGGAGGCTGCAGCCCCCGGCTCCGGCTCCAGCTCCGGCTTCGGCTCCGGCTCCCCGTCACCGCCCCTTCCCCGAGCGGGATGAGCTCCCGGAAAGGTGTGTGCGCCCTCTCAGCTCTCTGTCCTCCCCGCTGCCCCGTCCCCCGGAGGCAACAACGTCCCCAACCGTTAATGTGTGTGTCTCTCTCTTCCCTTCCCCCCCACCCCCCACAGTGCTGGCCATTCAGGCCCGAAAGCGGAGGCCGAAGAGAGAGAAACATCTGAAAAAGTGAGTTCGGACTCCCCGATGCCGCCCCGCCTCCACCCCCATGGTCCCTCCTCACTGGGGAGGCTTGGGGGGCGCCGGGTTCCCGTGGAGGAAAGTTGCCCGGACCCCCCTAGGGGCGGGGCAGGGGGCGGGGCGGGCCGCGTCGGGCGCCCCCCCTCGGGATGCTCTCTATTCTCCCCCCTCCCCCCTCCCCCCGGGCTGTGCCCCTCTCGAGGGACGCTCCTCTCTCCCACTGGACGCTCCCCCCCTTACCACGCAACACCCCCTCCCCTGGGGCCGAGGTTGGGGCTGCGCGGCCCCGGGAAAGGCGGGCGAAGCTGGGGCTCCCGGCGACCAGTCGCTGTCCCCGGGCTGGGGGGAGGGGTGGGTGCGTGCCTCCCGCGGTCGCCACCGCCACCGCCACCGCCGCCTTTGGCTCAGATCTCGGCTCTGCATCCTCGCCCAGACCTCTCTGCCTTCTTGGGTGGGGGAGGGAGAGCGGCCGTCGGGGTGTTTGAATGAATGGCTCGGGCTGGCGTGTGCCCTTTCTTTTTATTTTTTATTTTAACACCCCTTCCTTATTTCATATTTTATATTGATCCTTGAACGCTTTTTCCCCTCCGCCGGAAGGTATAAGTTTGTAGGTGCAGGTGTAGAAGATGTACTTGGATTCATTCATTCACCAATCGCTCTTCCTTCCCGTGTTCGGCTTCCACTCGGGGAGTTATTTAGGGGAGGCGGGGAAAATTCAGGTTTCTCACTTTTCTACTTTTCTCTAACTACCCTTCGTAATCGCTCCCTCGTCCCCATTAGATAGTATTGGTATTTATACTACTGCATGGAAAATCGGCGTTTTGAGAAAAGTGGATTTGTTTGCTGTGGATATCGTTTCATCCATCTGCTGTGTGTTGGTGTGAGTTGAGTTTTTACAGTTTCTGTATTTTGGAGTTCTTTTATTTTTCCCCCCGAAACTTTTATTGTGGGGTCATGAGCTTCCAGTGTGTTAGCTGCACTTTAGCTGCTGGATGTTTTTCCTCGGATGGCTTTTGCTTTGAAGAAGCCATCCAGTAGGTGGGCGTATAATTTATGGTGAAAGAGATTGGCATTTGATTAAGCTCCAACCATTCATTGCTTTAGAAAGTATGACTGGTGTTATCATGTTTAAAACGTGCATTCCACCAAGCTGCCACCCCCACTACATCTAAATTTAATATAAACATACAATTTAAATGGGCCAGAATTAAACCAGTGGCTAGAGATTTAGAATTGGTGGTGTAGCAGAATGGTTCAGCTGTGTTCTCTGTCTTGGAATGTATCTTTTGAGGCACTTGAAGCCCAGAGTCAGCGAAGATTTTTGATTGACCAACATTCAATATTTTTTCCTTTTATGTGCCCAAGTATTCCTTTTAAGCAAAAATATTTTTGTGAATGTAGGTGTGTGGCAATATAGGGGTGTCATTGTGGCAAATGTTTTAGAAATATATTTAAATGAAGTTATGAAATATGTCTAGTTTAAGTTAGGACTTCCTTTGGGAGGCTCCCTATAACACACCCAAGGATTTTCTTTATCATGCTTCTCTTATATTGGTCTAAATATTGGTGACATCTGTGAAAGCTCATTAAATCTTTATTAATGAGTGAGGTGGTATAATATGACTGAAATTTATTCATTCACAAATGAATCCTGAGTTCAGCAAGTATACCAAGAATCACACAAATTATACATGAAATGGTGGAATATTTTTTAAAAGCGAGGAAAAGTAGGCAAAAAATGTTCTGAAATTTGAAAGACAGTAAAAGTAAAAATTAGCCTTTGGCCTTGAACTTAGTTTGGATTAGAACTGAATGGATTTATTTTATGTAACTTGTTTTTGTAACTGGCAACACAAGGTGGATTTTGTCTTGCTTCTTACATATATTGAATTCTAAGGGTAAAGCCAATTTGATCACTAAATTACTTGAGGACAGTTTGCTGCTTTAGTCTTTTTTGAGGTAGTGTAGAAAGAAGACAAAAGTTGGAAGTTGAAGGAGCTGGGTTCAAATACATACCATCATTGTTGTTCACCGCCTGTATGGTTTTTGAAAATTTGCTTTACCTTCTTGGGCCTCAGATTTTTCATCTATAAAATGAGGTATTGTCGGACTGGTTGATCTCTAAGGTCTCTTGTTATTCTAAATCTTTTTATTTATGTTGCAAAAAGTAATTTGGGGTTGGAGAAAACACTAATGTGGGGGGTAGGTGATATAAATATTTTAAAATCCCCATTAGATTATTATATGCATATTCTAATCTCATGAGTGGAAATGTATAGGCTTTAGTAATCCATTTCTTGAGCAGAGATACTTAACCTAGGGTCTGTGAATTAAAGAAAAATATATTTTGATAACTGTTTCATTATAATTGGTCACCTTTGTAATCCTATGTATTTTATCTTATACATTTAAAAAACATTTGAGGAAGAGGTTTTTGTAGTCTCCCCCCCACCCCAGCTGCCAAAAGTATTCATAACAAAAAATGGTTAAGAGTCTCTATTAGAGAACTATTTCCTTTTTTGTTATTGTTGCAGGTGTCTTGCATTGTTCACATCTGTTGTGCTTAGGTAATTATCAGTATTTGACAAAAATATATCACCTTTCTATTATTCAGTGTCCTTTTGTCAATTCCTTTGACAGTAGATTAGTACATTTATGGCAGATAAGGCCTACCAAGTATAGAGACCTTGATTCTGGGCTTCTAAGTAGAGTACTAAACTCCATGAGGTCAAGTATTAATTTTTTTTGCCTTTTTTTTTTTTAGGGCAATTGGGGTTAAGTGACTTGCCCAAGGTCACTAGTTTTTGTGTTAACTGTCTGAGGCTGCATTTGAACTCAGGTCTTCCTGACTCCAGGGCCAGTGCTCTATTCATTGCTCCACCTAGATGCCCCCTCCCCCCCTACTAATTTTTTAAAGTGTGTTTGAATTGAACTAAAATTATTTTTTAAAACTTATCATTAAAAAGTCCTTTAATATCTAGGCAATGAAATTAATAAGTTAATTTGGTTAAAAAAGATAATTTCTTGCTATTTAATTGTTTTCTGATTCGAAGTATATATATTAAAAAAATAAATTTAATTTTCTTAAAGACTGAAACCAAGTTATATGGCTTACTTGGACAGGCCCCTTTTGCAGAAGGGCCAATCTCTGCATGTGGATATTAACACACACTGTATCATATGCTGCTTAAAATAACAGTGTATGGGTGGCTAGGTGCCGAAGTGAGTAAGAGCGTTGCTCTCGGAGTTGGGATGACCCGGGATCGAAACCGGCTTCAGAAAATGAGCACCCACACATAAATCATGACTAGCCGTGTAACCTTGAGCAAGTTACTTAACCCCAATTGCTTTAAAAAAAAAATAACAGTGTACATGTATATTTAGGCAGCAGAGCATAGTGGAGATAGCCTTGGCTTTGGTGGCAGTTATCTGCTGACCTGCATAGGTCACTCTTGCTTTTTTCTCAAACCTTACACATCCACATCAACTCTGTCCTGGACTTGGGGACATCAACATCCATACTGATGTTTCCTCAGACACTCTGGCCTGTCTGCCAGTAAATCTCAGTTTGCATGACATATACCTTGACTCCATCTTAGCCACATACAAAGATACAAGGATGGTCACATCCTTGATCTTATCTCCCATGAATGTTACACTTGTATGATCAAGAGCTCTGCAGTTTTTCTCTTTGACCATAATTTCCCATCTTTCCATATTCCCTTTGCCTCATTCTTAAATTAAGATTATTTTATTCTCACTTTCGTTTCTTGAGCCTATAACAGTGCCTTGATATATACAGGTGCTTAATGCATGCTTATTGAATGAATTAGTTAATTTTAATTCACTATCTGTGAACTAGGGTAAGTCACTTAAGCTTGTGGAATCTCAGTTTCTCTATTTGTAAATCTGGGTTAATACTGTCGTGTTTGTCTCACAGGATTGTTGTGAGGATCAGTAGTATGATATAATCAAGGCATTTTGTAAAAGTAAATATATTTGAGCAGTTTATACAGATCATGAATGTTGTTATTTTTGAAATAAAAAATTACAGAATTTTAGAGCTGGATAGAACTTTTGAGGTCATCTAGATTCTAGTTCATCTTTTTTTTTCTTTTTTTTACAAACAAGGAAGCTAAGGCCAGAGAGGTTCAGTAGCTTACTTAGTGTCAGAACTGGTCCTAAAACTTGGAGTTACTGGGCTTGTAGTCCCTAGCTCTTTGGTTTGTTTTTTGTTTTTGTTTTTGTTTTTTGTTTTTTGTTTTTTTGGCTTTTTGGAGGGCAATTGGGGTTAAGTAACTTGCCCAAGGTCACACGGCTAGGTTTTTGTTTGTGTGTGTTAAGTGTCTGAGGCTGGATCTGGATCCAAACTCAGGTCCGTCTGACTCCAGGGCCTGTGCTCTACTCTCTTCGCCACCTTGCTGCCCCAGCTCTTTGGTTTGTGAATAGAAAATGCCCAAGGCTATGACAGACTGCAGAACAACATCCAAAAAAAGCTAATTTTAGACTTAATTATTTTATACCTAGTGAAAACTTAAATTACATGATATTACAGAACATTGTTTGAAATAATAAAAATCTCTTTTGGCAAAGTCTGCTAGAACTCTTCTACTTCCAGTTGGTCTTTGTGCAGCCCATTTCTCCTTTCGATGCCCGAGTGCCTTTGTGTAGGTTGATCTCTGTGTTTGGACTGCTTTCCCTTCTTTCTTCTATCTCTTGGAATCCACAGCTCTTTTCAAGTCTCTGCTCAAGTGACACTTAATATGAGAAATCTTCTTCATCTTCCACAGTTGTTAGTGCTTTCCCCAATATATATATTGTATATATTTTGTTTACTTTCCTATGTGCATGTTTTTCCCCAGTAGAATGTAAACTTCTTGAAGGCTGGGACTGCTTTGCTTTTGTCTTTTTAACCTTAGTGCTCAGCGCATAGTAGGTACTTAATTGCTCGTTCATTTAAGTTGAATATATAACTTTGATCTTGATTTAGTTAAATCTGAAGTTCTTAAAAGCTCTGTAAAAAAAAACTCTGTAAAAGTAACCAAAAGTAGATGCTAACCAATAAATTACTCCAAATGCTTGGATTTTTTGTTGCTGGGGCTAAATCTAACGGTGAGCTTGTGGTAATAATAGTCTGATGAAAAATTTTTGCTGGTCTAATTTCTCTATTATAAATTTATACCACTTTATGAGCAAGTTAAAGTTTCTGTTGTTCACATGTCTTCATAAGGCACGTTAATCAGTGCCACCAGATCTTTTGGTTAGATTTTGTCCAGGTGTGTGTACATAGAGCCATCCTGTAAATGTATTTCTTCTAGCATTATTTCCTCATTTACACCTATAGATCATAAAGACACAGATCTATATAGCTGGAAGTCACTTCAGAGACCAGCCAGTCCAACCCTCTCACTTTAGAGATGAGGAAACTGAAGTTCTAGGGGTTTAAGTAGTTTGTCCAAGATTGTAGGTTTAGGAGATGTTACAGGAAGAATTTGAACCTAAGTTCCCTCTTCTATCTCTCATGAAACCTCTCAAGTAGCTTAATGAAGTAGGTCTTCTAATTGCAGATGCAGTGCACTTTCCACTTCCCTCTGCAGTTAGAACTGGCAAGCTTGACGAGAATGACAGAATCAGTCAAGGGCAGAGGCAAGATAAAAGACCATCTTATATTCTCTCTAGGTCATAAGGGTAGAACATCAAGAGAACCTATGTACTTGGGAGATTTTTATCATCATAGAAGAGTTTTTGAGGCCTTGGTTTGAAGAGTTGTCAATATTGACTCAGTGAGATAGACATCAAATTTGGGGGAGGAAAGGGGCCTTCAGGGCCCAGAAGGAGAATGAAGTTGGGAGAAGGTGGAGTCTTGGGGCTCATGTTGTGCACCCCTCCCCTCAGGCAAATTCCTTAGATGGATACTGTCAGCTGCCAACCTTCCAGACTCTTAGTCTCTTGCATCTTCAATGGTTTGTATTTCCAAAACGACTAAAGGTCCATTTCAACTTCAGGGCCTTACACATAATAACATTTGTTGAATTGAATTAAATTACGCTTGGAATTTTGTCTACTTTTCCTACATTATCTTTGTGTCACAGTGGTAACAGACTTGGGAGTGTATTCTTTAGACAGTTTGTTGGTTTTTCTTTCATCTTGGTGTTGATAAGCGGAAAGTCACCTTTTTTTCTCAAGTCATCAGTTGAGGCAGTTTGGTATAGGAGAAAGAATAATGGACTTGGAACCAGAGGAGGACTGGGTTTGAAATCTGCCTTGGGCACTTAATAGTTGTGCTGTCTGATCGCAGGGGAAAGAAAGGGAAAGATGCTTTATTAATCACCTCCTATGTGCCAAGTACTGTGTTTTTTTTTTTTTCAAATATCAAAAGCACTTTTTCAAATATCTCATTTGAGATAAACTGTAGGATATAGGTATTATCATTCTCATTTTGCAGTTTAGGAAATTGAGGCACACAAATTCAGTGACCTTCCCAGGCTTATACAGTTACTAACTTTCTGAGGCTGAATTTGAACCCATGTCTTCCTAAGTCCCAATCTAGTAGTCTATTCACTATTCCTTCTAGCTGTTATGGACAAATCACTTAGTTTTTCTTAGGTTCTGTTTTCTTTATCTGTAAAATAGATATAATAACTCAAGTACCTTCTTCACAGAGTTCTTTTGAAGATAAAATGTTACTTTTAAGTCACTTTATAAACCTTTAACTGTTACGTAAGTGTTAACTCATTATTTAATGAAACAATTTTAAAATGCTCCTGTAAAGTTTGTATGCCTATTAGGCAGCTCCAACTTTCCTTAAAATAGTAGTACATGAGTCAGTTAGTCAGTAAACATCTAGTAATCATTTGCTATATGTCAGGCACTATGCAAAGGATTGTAGATACAAAAAAAGGCAAAAAAGACAGTCTCTGCCCTTGAGGAGCTTACATTCTTTTTTTTTTTTCCAAATGCTTTATTAACTTCTGGTTTACATAATTTATTTCTGCCAGATTTTGAGTTACAAATTATGAGCTTACATTCTAATGGCTAAAGTTATGGGAGTCAAACCTGGAAGCTGATGATCCACTTGGTTGACAGCGGTCGTCATGTATACATTCATTTAACTAATATATTGCACTCCTGAGATGTGCAAGGAACTATAGGAAACAACAAAGAGTACAAAATCTGGTTCATATACCCCTGGAGCTTATAAACCAGTTAAAGAAATGAGGTAGATATTAAAAAAAACTAATGCATATTGATAGATGGTAGATGTTATAGATAGTAGCATTTAGTTCTATAGTGATTTAAGAACATTTGTAGATGGGATATGCAGGGTAGGCTTTATGAATGAGACTACTTTCTCTAAACTATGTAAATTATTTCATCCAGTTGAAAATGTAACTCACTTCAAAGGGTCCAAAGCAAATACGAACCTGGAAAAAGATAATCCACATTTAAACTCTACATAAGAGTTAATCTTAAAGTCTGTATACTTCTGTTATCTATTTTTATCAAGTGATAGTGACTAAATGCTTAAAAAAATGCTATCACATATCCTTAAATGTTATAAAATGTTAGGAATTACTTCCTTTGATATCATAATGTTTGTGAAATACTTATTTTGTTTTCTAAGATACAGTACACACTAAAGAAGTAAATTTATTGTATTTAAAAAGAGTAATAATGTTTGCACTGAAGTTCATCCATGAATAGGCCAGGCAAAAAACACTATTTCACTTTCCTTTATCTCTGGGCAACATTTGATGCTGTTATCTCCTTTGTGAAACTCTGTTCTCTGTGACTTTGGTGACATTTCAGCCTCACTTATCTTCAGTATTTGGGTCCTCTTCAGCCTTCTCACTCCTAACTTTGGACGTTTCCCAAGCCTGGTCGGTCTTTGATCCTCTGTCATTGTAACTCATTCATTTTGGCAAGGTGCCTTAGGATCCACTCCTTCCTTGAGTTTCAGTGCTGTGGTTTTCTAGTACATATACAATATTTCCATTTAGATATTAGAAATTTGTATTTAACGCAGTTTAATTTTTCTGCTACTTTATAATTAAAAATTTTCTCAAATAATGATTCAGGACAAGGCAGTTCTGTTTAGTTCCTTTTCCTTTAGTTAATTGTGTGATTGTTATTTTATTTATTTATTTATTTTTTGTTTAAATTTTTATTTTTATGTAGGGAAAAATCAAATATACATTTAACCCAATTTGGTTGCAAGTTCCTTAGCTTTTGCCTTTTCCAGCTTGGCAATACGAGCCACTGATTTTGGACCCAGAACATTGCCACCCCAGTGACGACGGATCTCATCATATCTGTCATTATAATTGGTTTTGATGGCTTCCACCAGCTTAGCCAGGGCTCCCTTATCTTCAGGGTTAACCTGTGTGAAGGCAATGCTTGTGCAGGTCTTTCTGTGAACTAAGCGACCAAGTCTCGCTTTACCTTTGATAATACAGTAAGGAACCCCCATTTTTCGGCACAAGGCAGGTAGGAAGACCACTAGCTCAATTGGGTCCACGTCATGTGCAATCACCACCAACTGTGCTTTCTTGTTTTCTACCAGGGTAGTAACAGTGTTGACACCTGCTCTGAGAACAGGTGGTCTCTTAGTGGGGACATCTCCTTTGCCTGCAGCCTTTTGTTCAGCCCGAGCCAGCAGCCTTTGCTTCTTGTCTTGCTTTGTCTCGGGTCTATACTTGTGAGCCAGTTTAAGCAGTTGAGTAGCTGTCTGACGATCCAAAGCCTGGGTGAACTGGTTAATTACAGGTGGAACCTTCAAACGCTTATAAAGGATAGATCTTTGACGCTGCAGTCTGATGTACCGAGGCCATTTGACAAATCAAGTAAGGTCCCTTTTGGGCTGGATGTCCTGACCAATGCCAAAGTTCTTGGGACGCTTCTCAAACAAAGGATTGACCACTTTCTTGGCCTCCTGCTTCTTTACTACAGCAGGGGCCGGAGCCACCTTCTTCCCCTTGGCCTTCTTCCCTTTTGGCATCTTGGTTGGCTGAACAAGAAAGCGTGATTGTTATTTTAGAATAATAGAATTGTAACTGTTACCTAGTTCAGCTTCCTGCCCAAGAAACTTGATTTTGTTTTGATAGCTAAATTTCTTTATTTTATTTTATTTTATTTTTTTAAGCAATTGGGGTTAAGTAACTTGCTCAAGATTACACGGCTAGTCATTATTTATGTGTGGGTGCTCATTTTCTGAGGCCGGATTTGATCTTGGGTCATCCCAACTCCGAGGCCGGTGTTCTTACTCACTGCGCCACCTAGCCGCCCCTTTTAGGGCAATTGGGGTTAAGTAACTTGCCCAACGTCACACGGCTAGGTTTTTGTTTGTGTGGGTTAAGTGTCTGAGGCCGGATCTGAACTCAGGTCCTTCTGACTCCAGGGCCGGCGCTCTACTCACTGCCTCACTGCGCCACCTAGCCGCCCCGATAACTAAATTTCTTATCTAGGTAGTACTGGATTTCCATTTATTTCATCAGATTTTTTCCCTTGTTTTAATCATTGAAATAGAAATGAAACCATTGTATTTCCAGTGGAATTTGGTCATTGAAGATTGAACAGTGGTAATGTTACTTTTGCCATTTTCTTTGAATTTAACCTCCTGTTCTTACCTGAATTGCTCCCACTCTGCATATTCAGTTCCTATATTAAATGCAGTTTAGAATTATTTTTGTTTTCTACCACTTCCCCTCATTGACTAGCAAAATCTAGAGAAACTGATATCTACATTTTTAGATTCCTTTTTAGCTTTAGTAGTGGTCCACCTGGGAGGCTCACACACTTGCTCAGTAATATAGCTATGGCAGGTTTATTGATGTTTGCAAATAGAAATGAAGTTATGCTTGGATTTGACTTGGAATTGATGGATTTTTGAGCACATTCATTTCCTTGATACTTAGCAGACTTAGTAACTTGGACCAAAGTAATAGCAATCAGATATAGAATCCCATTACTATTACAGACTACTTTTCTGAACTTTTAGAGCAGACAGGGTTTGTTCTTTCATGAGTTTCCCACCTATTTGCTGTTCTAGCAGTTGAGTAGGAGATAGCAGCACTTTCATATGCTTATGTATATTTTATAAGGTTGGACTAGGAGATAGAAATATAATTAAAACAGTTATAAGCTTAATAGCCATTAACAAAAATAACAAAAGGTAGCACTGTATATGTGTGCATGTGCGCACATATCCTTTTGAGTTCAGTGTTCCCAAGTATTGTTTTCCTGTTAAACCCTGAGTGTGAACTTGAATCTCAGGTTCAGTATTTTCTTGGCTCAGTTCCCACTCAGTAGAAATTCTTCCTACTTATAGCTAGACATAAAATTACTCTGGTCTCATTTCATATTAAAAACTGAGAAATAGCAGTGTAAAATTAAGAGAGCATATCTGCAAGCACTCCCAACGTCTGTGGTTCCAAGCATACAACTTCATCTGTTTCCCAACTTTTAGAGATGGAAGATTGTGAGTAGATTGTGAGTCTGGTAGCCTGGTTATAAATTTGGTTCTGAAGTTAGTCTAAGGAAGCCAAAAATGATGGGGTAACAATTTGGCCACGCCCACATTAATACTGTATCTAGGAGATTTGGAAGCAGTTGTTAACCCAAGCCTTTATCTCTATCATTTGTAGTATCAGAAAGCATAGGAACCACATTGAATCCAAGAGCCAAGCATTATCAGAAAGGATGAAATCTTCCTATGTTGCATGAATGCTACAACATCAGTGCCTAATGCTTAACCTTGGAAGGAAAGGAACATCACAAATACCCCTAAACACTTGACAGAACCATACCATACCATTTTTCTTCCCAGTATTTCCCCTTCTAATTCAATTCAGTGAACATTTATTAAAGTAATTTAAAGTAACTTCTCTATGCTGGTCACGGAGAACAGAAAAATGAAAATAAAACAGTCCCCTAAAGGAACACATTCTACTTGAGGGAACAAAATAAACACAGAAAAGCACAAAATATGTAAAAAAAAATACATTGTTGGGGGTGAAGAGAAGACTAACAACTGGGAGGAGAGGAAACTGTCCAAATTGGAGGTAATACTTTAGTTGATCCTTAAAGGGAGCAGGAGATTTCTGAAAGGTGGAGGTAAGGAGTGAAAACACTTAAGCTTGTGCAAATGGACAGAGAAGAAAACACAATGCCCTGTATCAGGAGTTGCAAGTAGGCCAGTTAGGCTGAAATGCATTGAGTAGGAGAAGTAATATGAAAATCTAGAAAAATAGGGCGGAGCCAGATTGTGAAAGGCTTAAAATGACAGATGATTTTATCCTAGAGGCATTAGGGAGCCAGAAAGTGTTTCTTTTTGAAGAATGATACTGATCAGATCTGTGGTATTAAGAAATTTTACTTTGAAAGCTTTGTGCAGGATGTATTGGAGAGGGAAGAGACCAGTTAGGATGCTATTATAACAGATTCTATGAGAAATGAATTTCCACAGCAAATCTCGAATGGGTTAGGGAGTAGATGCCTCTTTTGTAGGAATTGAACTTATGCATTTTTAGGTAATTAATTAAAAAAGATTTTATGTCTATGTTTACTCATATAATTTACCATCTTTTCTTAGAACTTGTAAATTGCTAAAAAGCTCTTAAAGAGCTTTTAAAAAAATTTAAAAAATTATTTTTGTGCGTAGCTCTTCTCTTCCTTACCCCAGTTTCCAGTATTATTTACTTTTGAGTATTAACCATTGACAAGAAGACAATTATTGTTTTATTCTTTGTTCCACTGAGTGATTTGCAGTATTTGTTATTACGTTAAAGTGTCCTTGAGGGTAAGTTTGTTCTATGGAGGACCTTAGACTTTGTAACCCTATTTGAGTCTAGTTACTTTAAAATTCTATGCTATACACCATCTCCTTTTTTTGTCATTCCAAAGGAGATGTAATGTTCTTCTCATTCCCCCAAGTCTTGGTTTCTTTATAAACATTTTTTACTCAGTTTGATTTTAAATTTTATGATACTTTTAATTATATTACCACATACTTTGCATGAATATACATTAGATGCTGTAGGACTGTTTAGGATAGGAGAAAAGGAAAATAGAGTTGCGGTAAATTATTCTTAAAATCTTACTCTTTGTGTGCCATTATTTCCTTAGTATAAAAGTTATATAAGCATGCTTATATATTTTTTAATAAAAAGCATACATATTTGAAGTGAGTAAAAAGCTAAGAAGAAATTAAAACCAGATATAATACCATCAAAAACTGGAAACCTTCAGCTGTATTGGGAGTTTTTTTCTTAACAAGAAAAAAGACAAAATAGTCCCATGATTAAAAGACCTAAGTCAGGTCTTTAAATATCTTTTCCTTGCTCTCATGTTCAGGACAGAGAGATGAACATTTTAACTTTTGGTTGTTTTTACTTGTGTTTGCTGTGTATATAAAACTTATAATATGAAAGTTCCCAGTTTGGTAGCTGGATAAAATTTGAGGATCACTTTATTATTGACTTTCATTTTATGGAATAAATGACTTCCAGGCATGTTTTAAAGCAAATTTCTGTGAAATGAATCCAACTTTATTTTTGGATCCCATTAAAAACTCAGTTGTTTTTCCTTGGGATGAAAAATTTCCAGTTGAATGAGTTGGAAATTTGCCACTGGTTAAGATGGTTGCCTCTATATTTTTGTGATTTCTTTCTAGTTCTTCTGACTCCAGATACTTTATACGCTTTGATCCAAAATTTAGATTTAGAAATTTAGATCCTTTAATTTTGATTAACTATTTATACTGTCTAACATAAATAGATTATAGTCTCTCACTTTTCCAGTAAACATATGACATAGTCCAGGTTGAACATTTATGAAACTTAAGGATTCAAATTGTGTATTAAATGGAACACATAATTTCTCAAAGTTGCTATTATATACTTAAAGCAAAACTACCTGTATAATGTATACCTTCATTTGATTGAATTTAAGAAGTTAACTGTGGTAAAGTAGAAAGAGCACACTGGTCTTGGAGTAGGAAGACTTGTGTTCTGCTATTAGATCTGGCAATAATGATGTGGCCATGAATGATAATGTCCCTGAGTCTTGGTTTTCTTATCTGTAAAATGGTCTCTATAGGGGGCGGCTAGGTGGCACAGTGAATAGAGCACCGGCCCTGGGGTCAGGAGGACCTGAGTTCAAATGTGATCTCAGACACTTATACACACACACACACACACACACACACACACACAACCCGAGCAGTGAGAACTTGGGCAAGTCACTTATCCCCAATTGCCCCCTCTCCCCCCTCAAAAAAAAGCAAAAAAAAAAATGGTCTCTATAGTATAAGTATAAAGCATAATAATACGTATACTTCATAGGGTTGTATCAAAATGATTTGTAAATCTTAAAGTACTTTTTTTTGTTTTTTGATTTTGCATTTTGGAGGGGGGAAGTCAGGGCAATTGGGGTTGTGACTTGTCCAAAGTCACAGGGCTAAGTAAGTGTTAAGTGTCTGAGACGAGATTTGAATTCAGGTCCTCCTAACTCCAGGGCCGGTGTTCTATTCATTGCACCACCTAGCCACCCCTTAAAGTAATTTTAAAATGTGAGTTGTTAATAGTTATGTTATTGTTATGTCTTTAGGGGAATCTTGAATGATTTTGATGTATGGGTAGAAGAGATCTTTTTGGAAGAGGACCTAAAGCCTATATATGATAACCATGTAACCGCCTACTCTGTTAACTTCAGTATTTCCCTGTTACCACTGGGGCAGTGAATGATTCTCCAGGCATGGTTCAGGGACTCCCAGAAACCCTTTTTGGTTGTCTGTGAGGTCAAAATTATTTTTATAATAATACTAAGATGCTTTAATTTCTCTTTTAATAAACCAGTAGATAATACCCACATAAATAAATGCTTTTAGAAGTCCTCAATCATTTTTAAGAGTGTAAAGGGGTCTTGAGACCAAAAAGTTTGAGAACTACTGCTTTAGGATCAAATAATTCTGGTGTTTGACATCTTTACAACCTTGCCCCATCATTTCTTTCCAGCCTTATTGCCTGTTATTGCTGTTCTTGTGAAGCACATTTTCAAATAGCCTAGTCTTTTTGCTGTTCCTTATACATGGCACTCCATCTCCTACCTCTCTGCCTTTGTGTTGGCTGTTCCCCATCTTTGGAATGCATTCCTTACTTATGTCTATAGTTTAAAAACTAAATGCCTTTAAAACTCAGCTTAAGTGATACCTTCTATACAAGGCCTTTATTTATTCCCTCAGCTTCAAGGGGCTTCCCCACAAATCACTTTGTATCTATTTTGTATATACTTACATATATATTGCCTTCCCTGGTTAGATTCTTTTGAAGGTAAGTAAGGAGTGTCTGCTTTTATCTTTGTACCTTCAGTGCCTGGCACACAGTAGGCATTTAATGGTTATGAATCAGTTGCTTGACTTCTGACCATAAACAGTGGGCAAAGTATAAAATGGAGACGAATGTTCAGCAAAAGTGTTTTGACACTGTGATGGGGAAGATCCTACAGGGAGTCAAAGTTGAAGAGAGCTTCCTCCAGGATAATAAAGTTCATCAGATGCTTCTATTTGCAAATGACTTAGTGATGGTTCCAGGACATGTAAAGCCTCATGGATAAGATATAACTATAACTTATACTTAGTAACTATTGAAACTAGTTTGGTCTAATGTAGGGAAAATGAAGTGTATGAAGAATGTCCTTTGCCTAGATTATGATGTTTGCATAATTGAGTAATATAATATAAATATATATGTATATATTTATAAAGCTTCAGCATCAGCTTATATATACCTGAGAAAGACATTACAAATGGGCCCAAAACTAAACAGGAGAGGAGATTGAATTGCCTTTGGGAAATGATTTGCAAAGCTCTTTTAATGAATCTCAGACTACTCCCAGAAATAAGGTCAATCTTTTTTTTTTCTCTATAAATATTTAAGATTTAAATTTTATTTTTTCACAAGTGCCCCATGAGGTAGATAGTGCAAGTATTATTAAAAGCCTTATTTTATAGATGAGAACACTGAGATTTGAACAGGTGAAATTAGTGGTTAGGCATATGGAGGCTGCAGCTTGGACCAAATAAGAGACTTCGAAGAATTGGAGTAAAGGTTGTCGTCTTGGTATTGTATGATGGAAAAAGAAGATTGGTTAAGAATGAGGGATAACAGGTGGATTGTGGGCATCTGCTCTGTGTTAGGAGAAATTGAGACAGGTCCCCATAATATAGGATATAAATCCTGGATGGAGTTTTGGGAGGACATGAACAAGAATTGAACAAAATGGACAGGCTTACATAATTTCTGATCTGCATTATTAAAAGTAACATTCAAAGTGATGATCACAGATCCCTTTGAGTATTTGAATAGCTCTTTTGAGGAAGTCATTATTTTATTTTTGTATCCCCAGTGCTTGGCATAGTCCTACCACATAATAGACATCCAGTAAGTGCTTTTAGATAGATTGATTAGCCAGTAATTTGGCAGCATAAAGAAGACCTTTGTAACCAAAATATTCAGTTGCTTTCTATCTTCTACTGAAAGATTTGCTCTGGGAAGAGAGAGAGGGCTTATGGTAGGTACTGCTTAACAGCCTGAGAAATAGTGTATGTCTGTCATAGTGTGGATAACATGGATAAGTTGAGTAAATGATAGTACAATAAAGAAGCCAGATGATATTTTAGGGCTTCTTCAATCGGTTCTTTATACAGTGTGATTCTCATATTTTGTTTGAACTATTGTGTGTTTTTAGGAAGGTGAGTTTTACACATTTTTTTTACTTTTTGGAGGGCAGTTGGGGTTAAGTGACTTGCCCAAGGTCACACAGCTAGTAAGTATGTCAAGTGTCTGAGGCCGGATTTGAACTCAGGTCCTCCTGACTCCAGGGTTGGTGCTCTATTCACTGTACCACCTAGCCACCCCCAAGTTTTACATAATTATTAAAGAAAAGTTATACTTTGGAAAGCTAAATGTAGGTCACTTTTGGGGCACTATTGCTCTCCATTCATGAATATCATTGAAGATAAATGATAGACATTTAGAAGGATTTTGGCAATTTATTCATAATATTTTAATGTATGTCTAAGTTTCTCACCCAAATAGGTCATATATAATATTTGTGAAAAATCCAGAGTTCTCAATTTTTAAAAATACTGATTTGAGGTATATAGCACATCACAAAGTCATAGATTTTGAGAGTTGGAAGGGACTGCAGAGTCCGTCAAATCCATTTCTCATTTGTTTAGGAATATTATCTATAAGATTTTGTCACCTAGCCTTTGCTTGGTGACCTCTTGTAAGGAGCATCCCATTTTACTTTTGGAAAACTCTTAATTTTTAGGAAGTTTTTCTTTACTCTGAATTTGAAATCTTTCTTTCTACAATTCACATTGGTTGTTCTTAATTTTGCCCTTTGGAATCAAGCTGTACAAGACCAGTTCTTTTTATACATTACCACTTATCAAATCATTGACAATGGATATCATGTTTTTCAGTAAATCATCTCTTTGGACTAAATATCTCGTTTCTTCAACCCATCCTCATATGCCTTTGTCTACAATCAGCACCCCAGTTGTTCTCAGATGGACACTTAAGCTTGTCAGTGTTCTTCCTAAAATGAGCCACCCAGAACTGAACATAATATTCTAGAATTGGAATTTTTAACATTTTCTATATTGTGTACTCTTTTGGCAGACTGCTAATGTCTATGAACCTCTTCTCAGAATAATGTTTTCAAGTGTATAAAATAATAAAATACATAGTATGAAGGATACAGATTACATTGAAATGTAGTTATGAAAATATTTTTAAAAAACAAATTCATGGAACCCAGGTTTAGAATCCTTGGTCTAGAAGTTGTATAACTGGAGCAGAATACAGGAAGACTATTATTTTTCTGGTCTTGGATGCTGTACTTCTTTTAATGAAGTCTAAGATTTCATTAGTTTTTTTTAACTATATTGTACTATTGACTCACATTAAGCTTTTAATTCACTAAAAGTGTCATATATCTTTTTCACGTAAACTCTTTTCTAATTATGTCTCTACCCACTTCATATTTGTGATACTGATTTTTTAAAAACCTGTCATCAGGTAAAGAAGTTTATACTGTGTGTTAGACACTGTGTTAAGCATTGGTGATGCAGAAAAAGGCAAAAGACAGTCTGTTAAGGAGCTCCCAGCCTAATGGGCAAGACAACATACAAATGAACAGACAAGATATACAGAGCATATTGGAGATGGTCCATAGAGGGAAGGTGCTACTAGAATTAGGTAAATAGAGAAAGACTTCTTGTAGAATGTTAGGATTTCAAAATCATCTGAGAATTGAAGGAAGCTTGAAAATCTAGGAGAGTGACATGAGGAACGAGAGAGTTCCAGGCATGGGGGACAGATAGTGAAAATGCCTGGAGCTGGGAGATGGAGGAGGTCATTGTCATCAGACCCCAGAATACATGAGAGTGAGAGGTCTAAGAAGACTGGAAAGGTAGGAAGGGCCCAGGTTATGAAGAACTTTACAATCCTGGCAGAAACTTTTGTATTTGATCCTGGACGCAAGCCATTGGAAGTGCTTGAATAGTGGAGTGACATGGTTAGATTTGTTTCAGGAAGAGCTGTTTGGTAGCTAGGTGGAGGGAGGATAGATTAAGGATAGATTTGAGGCAGGGAAACCAACCAGCATGCCACACTGCAGTAGGATAGGGGTGAAGTGATGAGGGCCCCAGGGAAGTTTCAGTGTCAGAGGAGAGAAGGATATATAGGAAGGGTAGAAATGACAGGGCTTGGTAATTGATTGAATATGGGTGGGGTAGGGGAGGTGAGAGAGTGGGGGTTGAGAATGCCACATAGGTTGCTAGCCCCCAGTGACTGGGAGAGTGGTAGTCTCTTTGACAATAATAGAGAAGTTAGGAACAGGAGAAGTTTTAGGAGGAAAGGAAATTTAATTTTTGACATATTGAGTTTAAACTGTTTATGAAAAATCCATTTTGAAATGTCCAGTAGATAGTTGGAGATGTGAAGTCACAGAGTTGGATAATTAGTTAATAAACAGTGCTTTTTATATGCCAGGTGCTTTGCTAAGTGCTAGGGATGCAAAGAAAGGCAAAAATTTCCCTCAAATACCAAAGTGAAGGGGACTGTAAAATATAAGAATACTAGAAAAGTAGAAGGAAGCAGGTTATGATGGGCCTTGAATGCCAACTGGATTTTATATTTGATCCTGTAGGCAAAAGGGAGCTGCTGGAGTTTATTGAGTAAAAGGGTGACATGATGGGACCTTGTAATGGAAATGCAGATTTGAAGATCTTCCTTTGCCCCTAGGCCCTTTGATTGGCTTAAGTGACTCTGAGAACCTTCTTTAATTTGAAAATATACTCTGCCCCCTAATAGGCTGAATGTGGTCACATGGAGCCTGTGGTAGGTGGCTTGGTTTTCAGGAATGACCACAGCTTGATGTTATATAATTGGGCAGTGAGTCAAGAGGGTGGTTACATTCTCTGACCCAGGAGAAGGCTATATAATTCCTGATGTGAGGCTTTGCTTTGGGCCTCACTTTGAGAAGTGTTGTGTGATTTGACCAGATGAGACTCTGGGAAGCTGTTGTTGAGAGCCCCCCCGGCTTTGAAAACCCAGATGTTGATGCTTCCCTCTCTGGTAACTGTGATTTGGTATTGATGTATGTACATAGTTGGGACAGTTTGGAAGCCTGTCTGTTTGATCTGTAAGTTCTGTCTGTATACTCTGAAGTTCAGGGTGCTGACCTTTTCCCCCTGAACTAGGTAATATATGTTTGATTAAAGTAACGGGAAGTTGGGAAGGTGGCAAAATTTTTATGACTATTCACAGAGAGTAAATTTTGGAACAGTTAACCCAGAAAGAAAGGAAATTTTCAAATCACATAAAACCTCACCTTTCTGTATTATATTTGAACCGAGAATTTCACCTTCAAAAGTCCTATGTTTAAAGATGTTAAAGAAACCTCTGACTCCTATTGAAAAAAAATTAATGTGAAGACTTTTATGATTGTGGAGCATGTGTTCTCCCCTCTCCTCTCCACTTTTTTTCTTGCCTTGATTACATAGTTTTTCTGGTTTGCTTAGAATAGGGTTCACAAGAATCTGGTTAGTCTTGTTATGGCTGCTTGAAGAGTTCCAAGTAATGGTGAAATGAGCTGCTACCTAGGAAACGAGGTGGAGTAAGGAGGAACTTGGGTGGGAGTAATTTAGGACTCTTTCTATTAGAATCAGAAAATGAAATCTTCCTTCCATGCCATCTTATCCATTTCATTGCCACTAAGAATCTCCTAGGCAACTACAGAAAAACTCTTTCTTTAAATTTTGTTTACTACTTACCTTTATCTAAGTAGAACTAATTTACTGTTGCTTTAAGATCTCAGTAGACTTAAGGTGTGTTTTTAGAAGATTGTTGTTGCAAAATAGCTTATTTTTGTTAAGACTATATAGTATCTTTGAACTATATTAACATAAAAATCTATATATTATAAATGAGCTTTTAATGTTAAGTAACTAATTCTATAATATTTATATGTACTCAAAACCTAAAGCAACATGACTTGTTGATAAAAAAAGGCAACTTAAGTTTTCTTGTGTGAGTACCATGACTTGTCTCTGCTAATATTTAAACGTTCTGTGGAATTATTTCCACAGAAATTAATGTGGATTGGAATTTTTTTTCTTTGTGAATGGGGGAAAGGGTTGGAGCAAGAACCAAGGACACAGTGTGCTTTGTTTTAAATTTATTATTTGTTATAATTATTTTAAATAAAGCTACTTCACTGATTAAAAATATTGATAAAACATCATTTACCTGTATGTCATTTAACTAGCAAATAGATTGAGAACACAGACCAAAAAGTAAGGGGGAAAAAGCCTCCAAGGAACCAAATGTATATTTAAAAACCCTTGTTGTAAAAGCTCATGTACTTCTAGGAGACCTCTCAGTCTTATTTTTTGCCTCTTATTTTGTCCAGAATTCTAATCCCAGCTCATTGATGTAATAGCATCACACTGAAAGGGACATTCATAAAGAAGTGATTTATTGAAGGAGGACATGGAAAAAGGGAAATTTAAAAACCATAGCAATCTGAGTCCATTTAGTATGTAGTATTTACTTTCATGTGAAGTCATTTACTGTTTTATAGTACAATAACTGATGTTGATAATGGTGGTCCTGAATCATTAAGAAAAGGTTAGATTATATTCAGCTAGTTGTTTGAAAGTACAGGGAAATTGAATTATCCAGTTTCTAAATAATTCAATAAAAATAGTTTAAATTGTTTTGCTACTTAAAGGGTAAATTTTCTGTCACCTATAAAACTCACTTGGGGAAATTCTTCATCACTCTTAGATATAAATAACGTGTTTATAATTTTTTAGTTTGTTCAGAATCTTCTTGTTTTTTCTATATTTTATGTGAAGAGATTTTTTAATGATTTCAGGTAGCTTTAGTATTGAAGGAGAGGAGGACTTTTAAAGGGGAAGGAGAATCCAGGACTTTTCAAATTTTCTTTCAGTAATTGCAAAATGTCTTCTAAAATTCTTACACTAATCCCTGAATAATCTGACCATTTCCGTGGTCAATTTAAAACAGTGAAAATGTGTTTTGATACTTCATTTCTTTGATCGTGGCCTTAGGTCATTCAGTTCTTGTGCCTGTTGATCTAAGCAAAGTTGTAAGACTGGTTTTTGTTTGTAAAATGGGGAGAGTAATGTTAATTTTTGATTTATCTTCTGTAATTGAGGCGCTGTGGTATCAGAATAACTCAGATACTTTAATCAGCCAATTTCAAGCATTTATTAAATCCACACTATATGCCAGAAACTACCACTAGGTAGTGGTGATACAAAGACTTAATCTCTATTTGGAATTTTCTTGGATCATTGTAGTGATCAGAATAGCCAAGTCTTTTATGATTGATCATCATTACAATATTACTGTTACTATGTACAGTGTTCTCTTACTTCTGCTTACTTTACTTTGTTTAAGTGTTCCTAGATTTTTCTAAAACCATCCCCTTCATCATTTCTTACAACACAATAGTATTGCTTTACAATCATATACCACAACTTGTTCGGCCATTCCCCTATTTTTGGGAATCTTATCAGTTTTCAGTTCCTTCCACTTCCTTTTTTTTTCTTTTCTTTTCAGCAAATGCTTTATTAACTTCTGGTTTACATCATTCATTTCTGCCAGATTTTGAGTTACAATTTTTTTCCCCATTTGTTCCCTACCCACCACCCCAGAATAGCAGTCCCACAAGATATCCTCTCATCCAATCTGCTCTCTCCCATATCTTCTCCCATATCCCCTTTGACTTTTCCATTAGAGCAAGGTGGATCTCTGTGCCCCAATGCCTGCACATCTTATCTCCCAATTACATGCAAAATAGTATTAATAATAGTATTTGTATATATTTGAAACATTTAATTTTAAGACCTCGAATTTCAGATCCATTCCCTTCCTCTATTGTCACCCATTCCCTTTGGGAAGATAAGTAATTCAATATGTGTTGTACAAGTATAGCTATGCAAAACATTACCATAATAGATATATTGTAAAAGGCTGCTTATAATTCCCTCCCACCCATCCCACCCCCCACCTGGTCCAGTCCCTACTTTCATCCTGTCCGTCTTTGAAAGTGAGTACTTCCAACCTCCCCTCCCCCCAGAATGTCTTCCCCTCCATCATCCCCCCTTTCATCCCCCTTCCCCCTACTCTGCTGCAGGTTGAGATATCCCATTTAGTATGTATGTCATTCTCTCCCTGAGCCAAATTTAATGAGAATATGGTTTTGCCTTTTTGCCTTCCTGTTCTTCCTCTCCCCTGTAGCCACTTCCCCTTGCTTCTTCTACATGAGATAGTTTACCCTACCCTGTCTCTCCCCATCTCCTCTTGCCACTTTCCTCTCTCACCTCATAATTTCACCCCTTAAGTATCATCCCTTCCCAACAAATTCAACCTATGCCCTCTATCCATGTATAACTGTAAACATATATACACACATTCACATATGTATTCATATGTCCATATACCCTTCTTCCATTATTTTCATACTGAGAAAGGTTTCATCAGTCACAGTTATTGTTTTTCCATGTAGGAATGTAAATAGGTCAACTTTGATAAGTTCCTTTTGATTCCTTTTCCCTGATTACCTTCTCAGGCATCTCTTGCTTCTTGTGTCTGGATGTCAAATTTTCTGTTCAGCTCTGGTTTTCCTTAAGAATGCTTGAAAGTCCTCTATTCCACTGAATGACCAGATTTTCCCCTGAAACAAAATACTCAGTTTTGCTGGGTAGGTGACCCTTGGCTTCAATCCCAACTCTTTTGCCCTCTGGAATATCATATTCCATGCCCTTTGATCCCTCAGTGTAGAAGCTGCCAGGTCCTGTGCTATTCTGATTGTGTTTTCACAATATTGAAATTGTTTCTCCTTGGCTGCTTGTAGTATTTTCTCCTTGATCTGGGAGTTCTGGAACCTGGCTATAATATTCCTAGAACTTTCTTTTTGGAATCTTTTTTAGGAGGTGATTGTTAGACTCTTTCAATCTCTGTTTTGCCCTCTGGTTCTAAAACATCAGGGCAATTTTCCTTGAGAATTTCTTGAAGGATGATTTCTAGGTTCTTTTTGTGATCATGGCTTTCAGGTAGTCCGATAATTTTTAAATTATCTCTCCACGGGGCGGCTAGGTGGCGCAGTGAATAGAGCGCCGGCCCTGGAATCAGAAGGACCTGAGTTCGGAGCCAGCCTCTGACACTTAATCCATACAAACAAAAACCTAGCCGTGTAACCTTGGCCAAGTTACTTAACCCCAATTGCCCTAAAGGGGCGGCTAGGTGGCGCAGTGAGTAAGAGTGCCGGCCTTGGAGTTTGGATGACCCGAGATCAGATCCGGCCTCAGAAAATGAGCACCCACGCATAAATAATGACTAGCTGTGTAACCTTGAGCAAGTTACTTAACCCCAATTGCTTTAAAAAAAAAATTATCTCTCCAGGATCTATTTTCCAGGTCAGTGGTTTTTCCCATGAGATATTTCACATTGCCTTCCATTCTTTCATTTGTTTGGATCTGTTTAACAGCTTCTTCATTTCTCATAAAGTCATTAGCTTCCATTTGCTCCAGTCTAACTCTGAAGGAATGAATCTCCTCAGTGAGCTTTTGAGATTCTTTTTCCATCTGGCAAATTAGGCTTTTTAAGGCAATCTTCTCCTCATTGCCCTTTTGAGCCTCCTTTGCCATTTGAGTTAGTCTATTTTTTAAGGTGTTGTTTTCCTCAGTCAGGCTGTTGACTCTCATTTCATACTTTTCCTGCATCGTTCTCATTTCTCTTCCCAATTTTTCCTCCACTTCTCATATTTGATTTTTAAAGTCCTTCTTAAGGTCCTCTATGACCTGTAATCCGCTCATATTTTCCTTTGGGGCTTTTGGAGCAGGATTTCTGACCTCACAGTCCTCCTCCTGTTCTATGCTTTGATCCTCTTTGCCCCTAAAATAGATGTCTAATGTTGCATTTTTCTGTTTATTTTGTTTCCTTTGCCTCGGCATGTGCCACTTAATTACTTAACTTTTGGGCTTGTTGCCACAGTAGGACTCTGCCACCAGACAGGGGAGCTTCCGTCCCAGTGTTGGGGTCTTCACAGCTTCTGGTTCTGGCAAGCTGGATACCCACTCCACGACCTCCACCCCAGACCACAATCCAGATCCAGGGAGGTTAAAGTAAGAGCGATTACCCCCCCCCCCGACTGATCGCTAGATCTCCCTACAGTTTACAGGCCAAGAGGTGGAGCTACCACTGAAATTGCAAAATGGCTTGTCTCCTCAGTGGCTTCTAGCCCCTACGGGAGGAAGGCGACGCGTTCCCCAAATACTGGTCCAAGAGTCCATAGGGCACTAACCTCTCACTTTGTCCTAGGCATATCTGTGCTGATAATTCTGGAATTGCCACAGCTGCAGGTGTTCTGGGGTCCCTCCAGCAGGCTGCTGGCCCAGCCACCCGGGGGCTAAAACCGTGGCTCAAGCAGACCTGGGCTCGGCTCCCCGTGTGCTGGGCTGCTACCAGAGTGCTGCACTGGTCCTTCCTGCGGGGCTGCTGGGCTGTCCTTAGCAGGAGGTTAACTTCTCTGTGTCGTTCTGTGGGTGCTGGGGCTCTAGAAGTTGTTCAGAGTCCCCTTTTACATGGTTTGGAGGTGATCTGGGGGGAGAGTGCCTTGGAAGTGCTGTTTCTACACTGCCATCTTCTCCTTCCACTTTCTTGCTAACACAAAAAGAATTGGTATAAATATTTTTGTACATATGAGTACTTTTCCTTTTTTTCCTCTCTTTGGGGTACAGATTCTGTAGTGGTATTATTTGGTCAAAGGGTTTGAACAGTTTTAAAAAAGAATTTATTTATTTATTTACTTTTAGTTTACAACATTCAGTTCCATAAGCTTTTGAATTCCAAATTTTATCCCCCTCTCACCCAGTGGCAGCATGCAATTTGATATAGGTTCTACAAATAACTTCATAATAAACATTAGTCAAGTTGTAAAGAAGGATTATAACCAATGGAATGAATGAGAAAGAAAACAAAAGGGAGAGAGAGAGCAAATAGTTTGCTTCCATCTGCATTCAGACTCTGTAAATCTTCCTCTGGATGTGGATAGCCTTTTCCATCATGAACTTTACACAGTTTTAGAGCTTTTAAGACATACTTTTAAATTGTTGTACAGAATGGTTGTACCATTTTTGGCTCCATCAGCTATATAGTATATTAGTGTACCTAATTTTCTATATTTATGTCAACACTAGTCATTTTCTTTTTTCTGTCATGTTAGCGAATTTGATGAGTATGAGGTGGCATCTCAGGTGTTTTTTTTTTTATTTTAAACAAGAAGTTTATTTAAACAAGATGTTTGACTTGAAGGGAAAACTATCTAGGATCAATTTCTTTTTTGTTTTTTAAAGCAATTGGGGTTAAGTAACTTGCCCAAGGTTACACCGCTAGGTTTTTGTTTGTGTGGATTAAGTGTCGGAGACCGGCTCTGAACTCAGGTCCTTCTGACTCCAGGGCCGGGCTCTATTCACTGCGCCACCTAGTCGCACCTAGGATCAATTTCTTTATAGTAATTTATCCCTACTGAGAGACAGAGATTGCCCTACATGTAACAGCTACGTAAAAAAAAGTTATAAAATCGTCCTCGGTTTTACAATGATAAAAGAAAAACATTGAAATTATCCAATCAAACAAGGTATGCAAGGATTTTTTTTTTTGTGGGTTTTTTTTTTTTGTTGTTGTTAAACAGTGAGAGCAAAATAACTTAGTGGAATATAAAGATAAAAGTTGAATGAGCATGCCACTAATGGAGAAAAGGGATATTTTTCACAGAACCAGTTTGTTTTTTCCCCTCCCCATCTCCATTTGATGTTGATCAAAACATACCATCGTCCATTTAGTTAAAAAAAAAATACACATTATACCTGTGCACATACACCAGTTACTTTATGTACAATAAAGGAATGGGGAACGGAATCAAAGAGAGAAAATTATACTGCAGTAGTCAGGATGTGGATGAACCCAATCTTGGTTTTCTAATTGTGAATGTCTTGTTTTCCTTGGGAGCTCAGTTCTGGAGCAGAGTTGTAGATTCTCTTTTTAGTAAGCGCCTCCTGTCTGCTGCTGGAATACATCAATTGTATCTTCATCCTCCATTTCCAACTGTGCAGGTGTGTCTGTTTCATTGATTGGTTGCCCATCAAATTGGAATCTGATCTGCCTCATTGACAAGCCCTGTCGTTCACAATAGGCTTTCATTAGTTTACTAAGTGGTGTGTGCCTCTTAATCTTAAATTGCACCACCGAACCATCTTGTCCTGCCACCTTCAAATTAATGTGGTCGTTGTTTTCAGTCTTGACTCCTTCCTTCGGCTTTTCGTCGGCCATGGCGACTCCGGGGGTCTCCTCAGCCTCGGCTTCACAAAAGAGGCACCAGGATGGTCCGCTCCACGGGAATGGAGGGAGAAGCAGCAGCAGCAGGAGCAGGAGCAGGAGCAGGAGGAGGAGGAGGAAGATGATGGTGGTGATGGTGGGGAAGAGGAGGAGAAGGAGGAGGAGGAGGAGGTGGAGGAGGAGTAGAAGGATGAGGAGGAGGAGGAGGAGGAAGAAGATCCTCAGAGGTGTTTTAATTTGCTTTTCTCTTAGTGATTTACAGTATTTTTTTTCATATGCTGATTCATAGCTTTGATTTCTTCTGAAAGCTGTCTAATATTATTCTTTGACCATTTATCAGTTGGGGAGTGACTCTTATTTTTTACTTTTGTTTCTGGCCTGGAACTGTGACCTAGAACTGCATATAGGCATTGTAGTTGACAACCCCAGGTCCTGAGCCTAGTGCAAGCAAAGGGTCCTTATAATCTCTTTCTGATCTTTTGTCTAACCCTCTTACCATTTCTGGGCTTAGAGGTCACAAAGCCACTGCTACCTCCAAGGCCCACTTCTTGTGTTGCTACCATGTGCACTCCAAGCAGGGTCACAGACCTCTCCTGCTGACTTCCTAAGTTGTCTTGTTTTGAAAATATGGCTTACTTTGACTTTTTGTTGACTGTGCTTCCCTGTTTTACTAGATTTCTTTCATCTTGAGGGGATGTTTGAAAACACTGTTCTTAACAAGTGGGAATGTGATAAGGTTCTACCAGGGAAATATTTTGAATATTAAAAATGTATATATTTGGGGGGAAAATGTGGGGGCCATGGCAGCTAGGTAGTACGGTGTATAGATTACTGGCCCTGGAGTCAGGAGGACCTGAGTTCAAATTTGGATTCAGACACTTAATAGCTTTGATGTTGGGCAAGTCACTCCCCAGTTGCCTCAAAAAAAGAAAAGAAAAGAAAAAATAGTAAGAACATTATAATAAAAGAATAAATCTAGAGTTTGATAGAATTTTGCCTGAAATTTTTGTTAGTGTTCTTTTATGATATTGCTCTATGGTTTTTTCTGTGTTTTATTCTTTCCCTGGTTTAATTATCAAGACTAGAGTTGTCTTATAAAAGATTTTTGCAGGTTGCTTTCCCTTTTAATTTTTGAGAGTAATTTGTGAAATAATGGTCTTTAGAAGTTTGATAGAATTTTCCTGTGAATCCATCAGAACTCATTTTTTCCTTTGGTAGAAATCTATTTCCTTTTCTCATTTTCTGATAATTTGGATACTTTATATTTTTGAAGGTATCTCTTTGTTTTCATATTTTGTTTTGAGTTTTGTTAACATATATATGTCCGTGTATAACATTCTTATTCTTTTTTTTCTGGTTTTACTGTGATTTCACTTTGCTCATTTGCTAATTTGTTGATTTGATTTTTAGCTGTCTCTTTTTTAGCTGATTAGCTAAGGAGTTCTCAATTTTATGAGTTTTTTTAAAGAACCAGATTTTAGTTTTATTTATGTGTATGTGTGTGTGGATAATTTCCAGTCTATTTCTAATTTTTAATATTTACTCTTTTGTGCCTATTTTAGATATGCTTATTTTTGGGGTTTCTAGTTTTCTTACTACTTATTTATTTCATTAATTCTCTCATCCTATTTTGTTAATGTATATGTATAAAGATGTGATTTTCTCCTTGAGGGCTGCTTTGGCTGTATCCCAAAAATTATGGGATGTTGTCTCATCATTATTTTCTTTTATATAGTTATAAATTATTTTCATGATTCTTTGATGTACTCATTATTTAAGATTTCATTGTTAAGTTTCCATTTATATCTGTATCTTTTGTTTGTGATCCCTGAACCAATGAATATTTTTATTGCCTCATAGTCTGTTGATGCTGTATTAACTATTTCTGTGTTTTTTTACATGTTTATGATATCTCTATATGCTAGTACATGGTAAATTTTTGTAAAAGTTTCATGTGGTACAGAGAAATATATATATTATTTGTATAATATGTGTATTCTTTCACTACCCCATTTACAAGATGCCCTGGTTGTTTTGTTTTGTTCTTTTTTTTTGGAGGGGGAAGGCAGGGCAATTGGGGTCAAGTGACTTGCACAAGGTCTAGTAAGTTTTAAGTGTCTGAGGTTGTATTTGAACTCAGGTCCTCCTGACTCCAAGGCTGGTACTCTTATTCATTGCGCCACCTAGCTGCCCCAATTCCCTGAGTTTTTAAATTTGTGATGCAACCATCTTTTTTTCAGGTATGATTAAATTACATTTTCAGGGTAAGTCACTGTGGGCTGCATCCTGAGACCTGTCAGTCTTTGAAACACTTTTGTTCCCTCCTGTGTTTTCTAATTGAGTGTCTTTGCTATTCAAATTTCCTTTCCTTTATATTCGAAGTTCTTTCTCCTGATTAATTGCAGAATTTTTTTTTATTGAATTGAATTGTTAAATTGAACTACTGTATATCTTAGCATTGGGTTTTTTCTGAAGTCAGTCTGTGAATTTGAATTAAACTTCCATTCAGCATTTCATTTTCTGTGTTCAGAAATTTTGGGTACTTCTCTTATTTCCTTCATTATGATGTTGAGATTTTTTTCTTCTGTTTCATTCTTTTGGGAGATCCAGAATCCTTTGGTTACTTTGAATCCTGTCTTCTATCCCTACATATGAAGGCCATATTTCCTTCTCTTCTTAATGCTTTCCCTAATTGATTTATCTCCTTATGTTCAAAGTCTTTGAGATTTCTTCTTTATGAAATCTTTCATAATTTCAGTGTTTTTTTTTTTCTTTCTTTCCTTATTTTCCCCTATTACTTCTATCCCAACTCCCTTCTGGAGGTAGTTTCCTTGGGGACTGTGTCTCATAATGTCTCAACTTCCTTCTACTATGGTTAACTCACTAAGTCCAGCCTAGGTCTCTGCCCCAAGTAACTCTGGGGGTTAGAACTGGCTCTAGCTGGATATCACGTCCTTGGGTCTGCTAGTGAATCCTTGCTGCTGGTAGCATGTGAGGTGAGGGAGGAGTGTTGAGTGAGTTTAGAGTCAGTAAACATCAATTCACAGGTTTTTTTTCTTTACTTTCTTTTAGATTTTGGGTATCCCCTGGACCATGGAGATAGATGAGTTGCTTTATCTTTGGTGCATAAGTTCTGTTTTGTAGAAGTTTGAGAGATCATGGGAATCAGAAAAAATATCTAGTCTTCCATTTTATTGCTCACATAACCTGGAACTCTTATAATTTAAATTTATTAATTAAATTCTCACTTAGCTAACATATTTATTGCATGTATGCTGTGAATAGCACTATACATATTTAATATAGTATTAATAACATTTTGAGCAGAGTTTATAATTCAAATAGCATATAAAAGTGAAGAGCACAGGAAAAAGTGGAGCAGTTTATTCAAGGGACCCAGATTGCTTAGGTGGCTTTCCTAGAATGTCTTGCAGATTCTTAACACTTTGTAGATAGATTTGGCTTCAGATTAGTTACGAAAGAAGATGTTTAGAAGCATTCTAATGTTGAAAATATTTCTATTAATGAAATGATTTGTTGTTTTTATAAATATAGTCATGAATATTCAACCTAAAAGGTTTAATAAAGTATGGTGCCTGAAAGATAATTTTGACATACAGGTGATGTTAAAAATTCTAGGTTATAAAAAAAAAATGCTCCAACATTGACAGTTTTTCCAATCCTAAATTTGTCACCATTAGAGAAACTTGAAGCAGAAAAGATTAATATACAGAAATTTAATGTGTACATTTTTTTTAATAGAAAAGAAAGTTGAATCTTTTGAGATTTTTTTTGTTAAATGTGAATTGAGCCACTAGGTGGCAACATGTTAATAGTGAAACCTATACTTAAAATTTTTTTTTTTAATAGTATAGATCATTTGTCAGACATGGACAACACAGAATTTAGAGGGTACTTCTAGTTGTTAAACCATGTTTAAAGACATTACTGATGGTTAACTTGCTGTCTACTAAGGCATTTGATCCTTTCTACTTTTGGACAGAGCTGGTAAAAAGTTTTCCTAACAAGTTGAAATCTGTATGTAGGTCTTTTTTTAGCAGCTGCTTTCTTGTTTTGCTGTCTGAGGCCAAATAGGACATATCTTATCCCTTTTCTACAATCTAGATAGGCCTAGTAGAGTTAGTCTAGGATGGGTCATTTTTCTTTTGGACAAGGGTAGGTACAAAAGGATAGTCTTAACCTTGATGTATAATTATTTATAAACCATTCATGTGGATTTCATTTTTATGAGATACATAAAATATATTTAAGAACTAATTTTGATTTTTAGATGAATTTTGTAAATAGAAGAAAACTTAATGATCATTTAATTATTGTATTACTTGTATTCTGTTATTTAATTATTGCATTAATTATTGTATTATAAAGTATTGTATTTGATGGAGGGGAGGGGAGATGACATTCTTTTACTCTTTGATTGGGAAAACAGTTATCAATAAGAAAAGGGATACTAATGAAGATGAGTTTTTTTCCTGAAGTAAATGATATAATTTTAGCAAAAAAAAACATGTATCTAAAATTTTCAAACTATTTTAGTTGAGTGTTGTTTTACACCAATAATTTCCTATTGTAGTCTTTCCCTAACCCTCCCTAGCAACAAAGAAAAATGAATTGGAATGGACTGACAAAGCATCCATGTCTGACATACAAAGCAGTCTCCTGTACCTGTGTTGCCTACCTCTTTAATGTACTTGTGGTTAACCATAATTTTCCCATCTTTTCTTCAACAAAAGACTTGTTTTTCAGGTATTCAACTGAAATTGTTTTATTAATTACCAAATCTAAAGTCCTTTTCTCATTATGAGTCCTTGACTTTTCTCCTACCCTTGACACTGTCACCCTCTTTTCTGTAATCTCTGTGACATTGCTTTTTCCTAATCTCCTACCTGTCTGAGTTCTCTTTTTCAGTGTCTTTTGCTGGATCATTGAGTTGTCCTGCTAAAAAAGTCGGTGGTCCCTGAGGCTGTGTTTTTGACCCTTTTTTTCCTCCCTCTGTATTGCTATAGTCATTAATCTCATCTACTTCTATGGTTTTGATTATCATCTATCTATAGATGCTTCTCAGTCCTATTATTTCTGTTAACTTTCAATCTTGCATCTACAACTGGTTGTCAGACATCTTAAACTGGATATCTAGGGTATCTGAAGCTCATCATGTTCAAAAAAGAATTTATCATCATTCTCCATAAATCCTATCCTCTTCCTGACTTTCTTCCCTCTGCCTAGGACACTAGAATCCTCCCTTTTACCTAATCTTGAAACTTAGGTTGTCATGTTCAATTTACTTTCTTACCCACTGACCCCACATTTCCATTTCTTTTCCAATCCTTTTGTTTCAACCTCCACATCATCTGTGTTATTTGTTTCCCTTCCTCTACTCTCACACAGCTGCTATCCTGGTGCAGGTCTTTGTTACCTCTTGCCTGGAACATTTCTTTCTTTTTTTTTTTTTAAATTTAATGTATGTACTTTTATTTGAACTGGTCTTAATCCAGGGTACAGGTAAAATTCCCCCCCTCCCCTAAGTACTGGCACCAGTTTCATAAAACTGGTGGGGAGACTAGAGTCTTCATTCACATCTATGTTGGGGGCAGGGAGGGAATTTAGGGGTCCATTCATTATGGCTCTGACAATTTAGAAAAAAGGAACAAGTATGAATGCGTAATATACAAAAAAATTTTTTTTTAAAGGATTACATAATTTACATGTAAAACAATACGAGTACCTTCACCTCTTGTCCCTTCCCTGTTTGGATTTTTGTTATCTTTCCTCTGGCAGACTGGGACAGCCTTCATAGAGACAAGTAACAATGCATTATACAGTATTTGGAATGACTATTAAAAAATGCATTATACAGTATTTGGAACGACTACTAAAAAAATTGGCACTCAGAGTCCTGAAGGCATACTGTAGAACTTTGGGAATGTTTGCCTCCGGTATACTTAGTTCATCACCTTCATCATTCCAGTTTTTAAATCTTGAGTCAAGTGCCAAAAAAACCCAAACAAACAAAGCCGTGCCAATCTCATTTCTTTTTTTGTGGGGGGAGGCAATTATCATGTCAGACCCTTTAACAGAAAAACCCACAAAAAAAACCAGTCAAAAAAACCCAAACCGTTCATTTAGAAGCATTTGCAGTGGAGGTGGAGGCCCCAGATTCATCATACTCCTGCTTGCTGATCCCTATCTGCTGGAAGGTGGAAAGAGATGCCAGGGTGGATCCAGACAGAGTGTTTGTGCTCAGATGGGGCAGTGATTTTGATTTCACTGTGCTGGGGGCTAGGGCTGTAGTCTCCTTCTGCATCCTATCAGCAGTTCCTGGGCACGTGGTGGTACTGACAAGGGCTCAGAGTCCCTGAGTGCTCAGTCTGGAATGAAATCACAGGACCCAGCAATCTTTTAAGTCAGGATTGTAAAAGTTTATTGTTATGCTATACAGTGGGCAGGAGGTCTTAGGGAACCTGTAAACTTAAAGAAATCATAGGTATAGTTTATAAAGAGTTACAGTAGTAAATCAGATGTCAATTATGCTAAGTGAGTAAGGGTGGGATTAGGGAGGAGTTAAGGAGTGGTCAGTACTTAAAGGAACATGCACTTTTAATATCAACTGTACAGGCATATTGCCCATAATTCGGGAAATAGCCTGAGGTGGGGCTACCTGGAGGTGTGTTTTAGGATTGAAAAGTCACTAAGTCAGCTAGTGGTAAGAGTTGACTGAGAAGTGCCTAGTCTGCCATCCCTCAGTGTTACGTTTGACAAGATGGATGTTGGGAACCAAGGCTAATGGGGATTCAGGATGTGTGTAATTGGCTGAGGAGTTAATTTACAGATAGTGCATTGAAGGATTCATAGGTGCAGCTGGCCATTATACTAGGGGGAGATAACATTTGCCTAAGCTAAAAAGTTTATAGATGGTTTAGTGAAGGATTCATAGGTGTTAGCTTGTTATTGTACCAAGCAGAGATAAACAGTTCATGAATTGTTGCTAGGCAGAGTGCTGGCAGGAAGAAGTTAATGCTCTGAAGTTGGGGGCGGGGGGGGGGTAGGGGAAGATGTGATTTTACAAACCGGTTTTACAAATTGATTTTACAAACTGGTTTTACAAATTGATTTTACAAACTGATGTTACAAACATAGATATCCCAACCACCCCATCAGTACCGCCAGACAGTAAGGTATTGGCATGCAGATCCTTACAGATGACAACATCAAACTTCATGATTGAGTTGAACATAATTTTGTGGATTCCACAGGATTCCATACCTAAGAAAGATGGTTGGAAGAGAGCTTCTGGGCATCGGAACCTCTTGTTGCCAATGGTGATAACCTGACCATTAGGGAGCTCATAGCTCTTTTCCAGAGAAGAGCTTGATTCAGCAGTGGCCATCTCTTGTTCCAAGTTTAGGGTGATGTAACACAGCTTCTCCTTGATTTCATGCATGATTTCCCTCTCAGCTATGTTACTGAAACTGTATCCTCTCTCGGTTAGGATCTTCATAAGGTAGTCTGTCAGATCATAACCAGTCAGATCCAGATGGAGAAGGGGCACACCTTCATAGAGGGGCACAGTGTGAGTTGCCCCATCACCAATACCAGTGGTATGACCAGAGGCATACAGGGACAGCACAGCCTGGATGGCAATGTATATGACCGGGACGTTGAAGGTCTCAAACATAATCTGGGTTATCTTTTCTCTGTTGGCGTTAGGGTTCAGGGGATCTTCTGTGAGAAGCATAAGGTGCTCTTCAGGGACCACATGGAGCTTGTAGAAACTACGATGCCAGATCTTCTCCATGTCATCCCAGTTAGTCACAATACCATCTTCCGTGGGGTACTTCATGGGTCAGAATACTTGTCTTGCTCTGGGCCTCATCCCCCACATATCTGGCTTTCTGACCTATATCCACCATTATACCCTGATGTCTAGGGCAACAACAGTGGAGGAGAAGACACCCTGAGGGGCACTGTCTCCCGCAAAGCCAGCTTTGCATATTGCAGAACAATCAGAGAGCAGCAATATCATCGTCATGGAGAAACTTCTAATGGGAAGTTTAAACCCTTAAGGGAAGTGGTGCCACATCTGAAGGCAGCAGAGAGGGAAGTAAGTGCACACTGGTTGGAAGAGTTCACAGCTACTCTTGCCTGGAGTATTTCAGCGGATTTGTTGTTCTCTTAGCTGCAGATCTCTCCCTCACATAATCACAGTTAGTGATTTTATTGCCTGTGATCCTCTCTACCGCTTGTTTGATCATAAACTTTATCTTATACATAGAAACAGATAAATTTTTCCATGATCCCCTAAATTGCTTATGATATCACCCTATATGTTTAGAATCTAGATCATTTACCCATTTTATCTTGGAATTTGGTATGACATGTTGGCCTATGTTTCTGCCAAACTGTTTCCTAGTTTTTCCAGGGATTTTTTTACATAGTGAGTTTTTGCCACTAAAACTAGGATCTATGGGTTTATTGAAAACTGGATTACTATGGTCATTTACTACTGTATATTGTGTGCCTAATCTATTCTACTGATCCACCATTCTGTTTCTTTGCCACTATCAGATTGTTTTGATGATTACTGCTTTGTAATCTAGCTACTGCTAGGCCACCTTCTTTCACAGTTTTTTCCATTGATTCCCTTGATATTCTTTTTTTTTTAAACAAATGCTTTATTAACTTCTGTTTTACATCGTTCATTTCCGCCAGATTTTGGGTTACAATCATTTTCCCCCCATTATTCCCCTACCCAACCTCCCAGAATAGTAGTCCCACAAGATATCGCTTCCTCCAATCTGCTCTCTCCCATACCTTCTCCCAAACCCCCATCGACTTTTCCATTAGAGGAAGGTGAATCTTTGTGTCCCAATGCCTGCACATCTTATCTCCCTATTACAAGCAAAAGAGTATTAATAATAGTATTTATATATATTTGAAATATTTAATGTTACGACCTCGAATTTCAGATCCATTTCCTTCCTCCCTTGTCACCCATTCCTTCTTGGGAGATAAGTAATTCAGTATATGTTGTACATGTCTAGCTATGCAAAACATTATCATAGTAGATATATTGTACAAGGCTGCTTATAATTCCCTCCCACTCATCCCACCCCCCACCTGGTCCATTCCCTACATGATCCTGTCCCTCTTCTATAGTGGGTACTTCCAACCTCCCCTCACCCCAAGGATGCCCTCCCATCCATCATCCCTCCTCTCATCTACCTTCCCCCTATCCTGCTGCAGGTTGAGATATCCCATTTAGTATGTATGTCATTTTCTCCCTGAACCAAATTCAATGTGAATGTGGTTTTGCCTTTTTAGCCTTCCTTATTCTCCCCCTCCTTTGCAGCCACTTCCCCCTGCTTCTTCTACATGGGATAGTTTACCCTACCCTGTCTCTCCCCATCTCCTCTTGCCACTTTCCTCTCTCACCTCATAATTTCATCCCTTGAGTATTCTCCTTCCCAACAAATTCAACCTATGCCCTCTATCCATATATAACTGTAACCATATACACACACATTCACATATGTATTCATATGACCACACCCCCTTCTTCCATTATTTTCATAGTGAGAAAGATATCATCAGTCACAGCTATTGCTTTTCCATATAGGAATGTAAATAGTTCAACTTTGATAAGTTCCTTTTGATTTCTTTTCTCTGATTACCTTCTCAGGCATCTCTTCCTTCTTGTGTCTGGATGTCAAATTTTCTATTCAATTCTGGTTTTTTCCTCAAGAATGCTTGAAAGTCCTCTATTCCACTGAATGACCATATTTTCCCCTGAAACAAAATACTCAGTTTTGCTGGGTAGGTGACCCTTGGGTTCATTCCCAGTTCTTTTGCCCTCTGGAATATCATATTCCATGCCCTTCGATCCCTCAGTGTAGAAGCTGCCAGGTCCTGGGCTATTCTGATTGTGTTTCCACAATATTGAAATTGTTTCTTCCTGGCTGCTTGTAGTATTTTCTCCTTGATCTGGGGATTCTGGAACCTGGCTATAATATTCCTGGGAGTTTTCTTTTTGGGATCTTTTTCAGGAGGTGATCGGTGGATTCTTTCAACCTGTATTTTGCCCTCTGGATCTAAAACATCAGGGCAGTTTTCCTTGAGAATTTCTTGAAGGGTGATTTCTCGGTTCTTTCCTTGATCATGGCTTTCAGGTAGTCCAATAATTTTTAAATTGTCTCTCCTGGATCTATTCTCCAGGTCAGTGGTTTTTCCCATGAGATATTTCACATTGCCTTCTAATCTTTCATTTGTTTGGATCTGCTTAACAGCATCTTGATTTCTCATAAAGTCACTAGCTTCCATTTGCTCCAGTCTAACTCTGAAGGAATGAATCTCCTCAGTGAACTTTTGAGATTCTTTTTCCATCTGGCAAATTCGACTTTTTAAGGCATTCTTCTCCTCATTTCCCTTTTGGGCCTCCTTTGCCATTTGAGCTAGTCTATTTTTTAAGGTGTTGTTTTCCTCAGTCAGGCTGTTGACCCTCATTTCATACTTTTCCTGCATCCTTCTCATTTCTCTTTCTAATTTTTCCTTCACTTCTCTTATTTGATTTTTAAAGTCCTTCTTAAGGTCCTCTATGGCCTGCAACCCGCTCATGTTTTCCCCTGGGGCTTTTGGAGCAGGACTTCTGACCTCACAGTCCTTTTCCCGCTCTATGCCCCCAAAATAGGAGTCTAGGGTTGCATTTTTCTGTTTCCTTTGCCTTGGCATGTTGCCACTTAATTGCTTGACTTTTGGGCTTGTTGCCACACTATGGCTTTAAGGCCAGATAGAGGAATTTTCGTCCCGAATGTGTGGGGGCAACTTCCGTTTCTGGCAAGCTGTAAACCCACCCACAACTTCCACCCTAGATCACAATCCAGATCCAGGGAGGTTAAAGCAAGAGCGATTACCCCCCAAGACTGATTGCTGGATCTCCCCACGATTTGTAGGCTGAGAGCCGGAGCTGCCTCTGAAAACTGCAAAATGGCATGTCTCCTCAGCGGCTTCTAGCCCCCAGGGGAGGGAGCTGACGCATTCCCCAAATACAGGTCCCAAAGTCCATAGGACACTAACCTCTTACTTTGTCCTAGGCATGTCTATGTTGATAATTCTGGAGTCGCCACAGCTCCTGGTGTTCTGGGGTTCCTCCAGCTGGCTGCTGGCCCTGCCGCCCTGGGGCTAAAACCTCGGCTCAGGCGGACCTGGGCTCGGCTCGGCTCCTGCACTCTGCGCTCTGCGCGCTGCCAGGTCCCAGACCTCTGCGCTGGTCCTTCCTGCAGGGCTGCTGGGCTGTCCTCAGCGGGAGGTTAGCTTCTTTGTGTCGTTCTGTGGGTGCTGGGGCTCCAGAAGTTGTTCAGAGTCCCCTTTTACATAGTTTGGGGGGAATCTGGGGGCAGAGAGGCTTGGATGAGCTGTTTCTACTCCGCCATCTTGGCTCTGCCCCTTGATCTCTTCCCTTGATATTCTTGATCTTTTGTTCTTCCAGATGAATTTTGTTATTATTTTTCTAGCTCTATACAGTAATTATCTGGTAGTTTCATTGGTATGGCATGAATAGGTAAATTCATTTAAGTAGAATTGCCATTTTTATTATGTTGGTACTACTTACCCACGAGCAATTAATATTTCTCCAATGTTTAGATATGACTTTATTTGTTAAAAGTGTTTTCTAATTATGTTCATATGTTTGTCTTGGCAAGTAGAATCCCAAATATTTCAATTATCTGAAGTTATTTCAAATGGAATTTCTCTTTCTATCTCTTCCTACTGGGCACATGTCTTCAATTGATAATTTTCTTATATTCAGAATACTTAATGCTGCTTCCAGTAGGTAGCATTAGTTATTGCCATTTTTTTAGTAATAAATTTATTTATTTATTTTTAGTTTTCAACATTCATTTCCAAAAGATTTTGATTTACAAATTTTCTCCCCATCTCTCCCCTACCCCTCACCCAAGATGGCAAGCACCCACCCCCGTTGGGAAGACTAGCAATTCAATATGGGTTATACGTGTGTAGTTATGCAAAACATTTCCATAATAGTCATATCGTGAAAGCCTAGCTGTATTTCTCTCCATCCTATCTTGTCCCCCCACTTATTCTGTTTTCTCCTTTGACCCTCTGTTTTCAAAAGTGTTTGTTTCTGACTACCATCTCCCCCAATTTGCCTTGCCTTCTGTCATCGCCCCCTCTTATCCCATTTCCCTTGCTTTCCTGTAGGGTGAGGTACCCAATTGAGTGTGTATGTTATTCCCTCCTTAAGCCAAATCCAGTGACAGTAAGGTTGACTCATTCCCTTTCACCTTCCTGCTCTTTCCATTGTAGCAACTTTTTCTTGCTTCTCTTATGTGACAATAATTTACCCTATTTTCTCTCTCCCTTTTTCCTTCTCCCAATATACTCCTCTCTCATGTTATTTTTAGATATTATCCCTTCATATTCAACTCACCCTGTGCTCTCTGTCTGTGTAGATATGTATATGTGTATACACCCACTTATACATACACATGTATGTACACATATGTATTCCCTTCAACTCTCCTCATACTGAGAAAAGTCTCATGAGCTACAAATACTGCCTTTCCATGTAGGAATGTAAAGAGTTCAACTTTCATAAGTTCCTTATGATTTTTCTTTTCTGTTTCTTGTGGTTTTTCCAATGAGATATTTCACATTGACTTCTATTTTTTCCTTCTTTTGAATCTGTTTTTATAGTATCTTGATTTCTCATAAAGTCATTAGTTTCCATTTGCTCCAGTCTAATTTTGAAGGAATTATTTTCTTCAGTGCGCTTTTGAGATTCCTTTTCCATGTAACCAGTTTTGCTTTTTAAGGCATTCTCCTCATTCACTTTTTGGTCTCTTTTGCCATTTGAGTTAGTCTATTTTTAAGGTGTGATTTTCTTTGCTATTTTTTTGAGTCTCCTTTAGGGGCAGGCTGTTGCTTCATTTTTTTTCATGATTTTTTTTGCATCTTCATTTCTCTTCCCAATTTTTCTTCTATTTTACTTACTTGATTTTCAAAATCCTTCTTGAACCCCTCCATGGCCTGTCACCAATTCATATTTTTCTTGGAGGCTTTTGATGCAGGAGTTTTAACCTTGTTGTCTTCTTCTGGTTCTATGTTTTAATTGTCTTTGTCACCAAAAAACGATTCTGTAGTTTGATTTTGCTTCCTTTGTTTGCTCATCTTGCCAGTCAGTTACTTGACTTTTGAGCTCTTTGCCACTGTAGAACTCTGCTTCCAGTGGAAAGTGCCATGTCCCAAATTTCTGGGGTTTTGTGCAGCTGTTATCAGAGCTTCTTCTGGGCACCTGCCTCAGAACTGTGAGGAGGACTTTCTCTCCACATCTTCAACAAGCTCCACCATGCCAGTGCTAGTCACTCTAGGACTGCCACCCAAGATTGTGACCAAATCCAAGCAGGGCAAAGCAAGAGAATCCTGCCTCAGTGCTAGGAAAGAGAGTCCTGCAATTACCCTCTGGATAGTTTCTTGGTTCTCCTATGATCTGTGGGCCTAGAGCTCAGGAGGCAGCAGTAGCTGCAGATACCGCCACCTCTGTCACCCAGGGGGCAGGGGCCAGACCATGCTCTTCTGTCACCCAGGAACAACAGCATTTCTCCACTGACCTTTTACTTTCTCTTTGGCGTTTATGGGTTGAGATGTTTGGAAACTGCCACCGCTGTCAGTGATTCAGTCCCCTGAAGTCTGCTTTGACTGGTCTGTGCCAATGTGATGCATGTGGGACTGTGCTCCGCTTCCAGACCAGTGTGGGACCTTTCCTGTTGGCCTGCCAGGTTGCCTTCAGTGGGAGATTTGTTTCTCTCTGTCACTTTGTGGGTTCTGTAGCACAAAAATTTGTTTAGAGTAATTTTTTACAGGTATTGGAGGTTGTTGGAGCATGAGATCAAGCAAGTTTCTGCTTTTACTCTGCCATCTTGGCCTTGCCATATTTTTTTAAGCCAATTAAACTCTTGCCTTTGTTTGCCCTGCTATCTCTTGTTTAGCACAAAAAGTCATACTTTTGCTGCTAGAAATAATGAGGATCACAGTAAGATTATAGAATGAGAAATTTATGTTTATTATTATAAAAAATTATAATTGAGATTTCCTCTTATCTGGTGAATATTCAAGATCATTAATCAAATTAGTGTCAGAGCTTTAGAAAGCCTGTTATCTACCAGAATACAACTTCTTTTTTCTGGTTGCTTCTCAGGCTTATTCAGAATATTTTTCTGTTTAAGCTTGTAGGCCTCAGCATATAGCAGAATTGTTTAAATGCTATTTTTTATTAAATTATTTATTTTTAGTTTTCAACATTCACTTCCAAGACAGCTTGCAATACGATATGGTCTCTATACATATATTCCTATTAAACACATTTTCACATTAGTCATGTTGCATAAAAGATTTATAATGAATGGGAAAAACCACAAGAAAGAAAAAAAACAAAATAAAACTAAATAAAAAAGAAAATAGTCTCCTTCATTCTGCATTCTGACTCCATAGTTTTTTCTCTGGATGTGGCTGGCATTTTCCATTGTGAGTCCTTTGGAATTGTTTTAGGTCCTTCCATTGCTGATAAGGGCTAAGTATCAAAGTCAGTCATCTCACAATATGGCTGTTACTGTGTACAATGTTTTACTGGTTCTGCTCATTTCATTTAGCATCAGTTCATAAAAGTCTTTGTAGGTTTCTCTGAAGTCTGCCTCTTTATTGTTTCTTATAGTACAGTAGTATTCCATTACATTCATATGCCACAACTTGTTTAGTCATTTCCCAATTGATGGGCATATTCCCTTGATTTTCAGTTCTTAACTACCACAAAAAGAGCTGCCATAAATATTTTTGTACATATGGGTCCTTTCCCCATTTTTATGATTATGGAATACAGTGCTAGAAATGATATTGCTGAGTCAAAGGGTATGCACATTTTTACTAAAGCCCTTCAGGCATAGTTCCAAATTGCTCTCCAGAATGGAGCTCACAGCTCCACCAACAATAAATTAGTGTTCCAACTTTCCCACATCTCCAACATTTATCATTTTCCTGTTTTGCCCTGTTAGCCAATGTTATAGATGTGATTTGGTACCTCAGAATTGTTTTTATTTGCATTTTTCTAATCACTAGTTATTTAGAGCAAAAAATGCAATTTTTTAAATCATATTTTTGAGCTCACTCTCTCTGATAGTCAACCAGGACACTGTCCTTCAGGAGCAATTAATTTAACATCCTAGTATATTTCTAGAAGTGTTGTATAAAAGTGTTAGCCATTTTTTCTTTCTACATCAGACCCTTCCCTCATCCTTGATGATTTGATTATTCACACTGATGACCTTTCAGATATCTTGAATTCCTTATTCATTCACCTTCTCACCTACAGTGAACACCCTCTCTACTCTTTTTCAGCTACACATAGGTATCATTCCTTCCTTAGACCTCATCATCTTTCCAAACTATTGTACTCCTAAAATCTTAGGCTCTGAGATTTTTCCCTGTTTACAGTCTCTTACTTTTCCAAATATCCTTTTGTCTCACTCCTCTTAAACATGTTCTTGAGCTTCACTTGGATCTCTGGTTATCCAATTCCAGTTTATTCTCTCCATCATTTACCTTGGTTATGGCTGTGTTTTCTTTCCTTCATAGTCTTGTCCCTGTAACTCACCTGTTCAACAAAGCATTGTTCACCATACTTGAATTATTCCTTCACCCATTGGCTTTGAGCTGTTGAGGCATGTCTGGTGATCCTCAACCCTGGGTGTCACTCCATTGTCTGTCTTCTCTTAACCAAGTCATGAAATATGTCTCATTACAAATTCATGTTATCTCATCTCAACTCAACATTCTTAGTTTCAAAATGGTGCTAATACTTATATCGCTTTACAGATTTGAAGGAGGAAGGACTTGGAAGTCATTTTGTCCAAGTTCCTCATTTTACAGATGAAGAAATTTTATTTTTTTCTAATTATATGTAAAGACAAATTTTAACATTTTTTGTAAATTTTTGAATTCCAAATTTTCTCCTTTCTTTTTCTCCTTTCCTTCCTTCCCTCCCCCCTTGCTAAGCTGGTAAGCAATTCGATATAGGTTATATATGTTGCAAATGTAAAATTTTAATCTCTGAAACTTTTTTTCCTTTTCTCTTAACTCGAAATCACTGTGGCTCTTGCTCTCATTGATAGACTACTAATAGGTTTCAGATGAAATTCTACTTGGTCACTCGTTGGGCCCAAATTGCCTCCCGGTGAATGTAAATAACAATCCTTTCTGTTTTCGCCAGAAACTCTGAGGATCTTTCCCTTCCAGATTTATTTTTTTAAAAGAGGTCATTCTTTGCCTCATTTTCTTATTGATCCTTAATCACTGAATATATAGACTTTGCCTCAGTCTAACAGACCCATTAAAGACGTTAGCTTGACAAACTAGGAGAGCAAGGAATGGTTTATCTGTCACATCTACGGAGTAGGGAAGAATTTATGACCAAAGAAAAGATAGAGAACATTATGAAATGCAAAATGGATGATTTTGATTGCATTAATTGAAAAGTTTTTGCACAAAGTCAATGCAACCAAAATTGGAAAGGAAGAAAAAAGGTGGGAAACAATTTTTACAGCCAGTGTCTCTGATAAAGGCCTCATTTCTTTTTATTTTTTATTTATTTATTTATTTTTTATAAAGCAATTGGGGTTAAGTAACTTGCTCAAGGTTACACGGCTAGTCATTATTTATGTGTGGGTGCTCATTTTCTGAGGCCGGATTTGATCTCGGGTCATCCCAACGCCGAGGCCGGCGCTCTTACTCACTGCGCCACCTAGCCGCCCCAAGGCCTCATTTCTAAAATATATAATGAGCCGAGTTGAATTTATAAGAATACAAGTCATTTCCCAGTTGGTAAATGGTCAAAGGATATGAACAGGTAGTTTTCAGAGGAAGAAATTAAAACTATGGTTATAAGAAAAAATGCTCAAAATCACTAGAGAAATAAAGATCAGAACACCTCTGAGAAACCATATCACACTTATCAGATTGACTAACATGACAAAACAGTATAATGATAAATGTTGGAGAAGATGTGGTAAAATTGGAACACTAATGCATTATTGGTGGAGTTGTGAATTGATCTGACCATTCTGAAGAGCAATTTGGAACTATACCCTAAGGACTATAAAAATGTACATCCTTTGACCCAACAATACCACTTTTAGTTCTGTATCCCAAAGATTTTATATGCATGGGAAAAGGACTACCATGTACAAAAATATTTATAGCAACTTTTTTGTGGTGACAAGGATTTGGAGGTTGAGGGGATGTCCATCAATTGGGGAATGACTGAACAAGTTGTGGTATATGAATGTAATAGAGTACTATTGTGCTGTTAGAAATGATGAGCAGGCAGACTTTAGAAAGACCTGGAAAGACTTATATGAACTGATGCTGAGGGAAGTGAGCAGAAGCATGTAACATTGTAACATGGCCTGTAACAGCCACATGTGATGGACTTTGATAGATTTAACTCTTTTCAGCAATGCAAGGATCTAAGACAACTCCAAAAGGCTCATGATGGAAAATACTATCTACATTTACAGAAAGAACTTTGGAGTCTGAATGCAGATGGAAGCATATTCTTTGCTCACCTTTTCTTTCGTTGTTTTGTTTTGTTCCTTCTTTCTTGTGGTTCCTCCCATTAGTTCAGACTCTTCTTTACATCACGACTAGTTTGAAAATGTGTTTAATATGAATGTATAAGTAGCGCCTGTATCGAATTGCATGCCATCTTGGCGGGGGATAAGAGAGGGGAAGAAAATTTAAAACTCAATCTTATGGAAGTGAATGTTGAATACTAAAGATAAACTAATTATAAATAAAAATCTTAGCCTGAAAAGGCCAAGGTTCCCCATTGCATCCTTGGCCATTTCCAGTTATCCTGACTGATACCTGGCCACTGGACCCAGAGGGCTCTGAAGGTGAAAGTGAGGCTGGTGAGTGCACACAGCTCTTCCTTACTTAAATCTAATTCATTTGCATGTCATGGCATCGCCTTCCTGATGTCATGGTCCTCTTCAAAAGTGAAGGACAGACAGAAGCAAGGAAGCAAACAGATGAAATTTAGATCCAGTGAGAGGGTACCTTGCCCAAGGTCATATAGGTTACAGTAGGTAGCAGAGTCAGGATTTGAACCCAGGTCCTAGGATTTGAGATCTAGTGTTCTTTTTTTTCTGTGCCATGCTATCTTTTTCTCCCAAGTGCCAGATAACCTTTGCTTTTTATTGTTATTTTTGAAATTCAGTTTTTATATTATTTTCAGTTCTGAATTCTCTTCTTCCCACCTGTCCCCTTCATTGAGAAAAGGAAGAAAAAACCTCATTACTCTGCATTAGCCATGTTAAAAAAATTATGCCTAGGGGCGGCTAGGTGGCGCAGTGAATAGAGCGCCGGCCCTGGAATCAGAAGGACCTGAGTTCGGAGCCGGCCTCCAACACTTAATCCGCACAAACAAAACCTAGCCGTGTGACCTTGGGCAAGTTACTTAACCCCAATTGCCCTAAAGGGGCGGCTAGGTGGCGCAGTGAGTAAGAGCGCCGGCCTCGGAGTTTGGATGACCCGAGATCAGATCCGGCCTCAGAAAATGAGCACCCACGCATAAATCAAATGACTAGCCGTGTAACCTTGAGCAAGTTACTTAACCCCAATTGCTTTAAAAAAAAAAAAAAAAAAAAATTATGCCTCATTGTGCACTCTTCAGTTCATTATTGCTTTATCTGCAGGGGGATAGAATGTTTTATGAGTCCTTTGGAATTGTGGTTGGTTATTGTGTTATTGTGTTGAGCATAATTTCTAAGTCTTTTAGAGTTGATTGTCCCTACAGTATGGTTGTTATTGATTATCTATACTGATGACCCTTAAAATATCTCAAATTCTGAAATTCTCTGTTTATAATCCCTTACTTTTCCTTGTTCTCCTGGTTCTTCTCACTTCACTGTGCATTGGTTCATACATATCTTTGCAGGTTTGTCTGAAAACATCACCTTCATTTCTTACTGAACAATTATATTTCTTTAGGATATATTCTGTTCCATTACATTCATATAGAATAACTTCTACAGCCATTCTCCACTTGATGGGCATCCCCATAGTTCCAATTCTTTGCCACCAATAAAAGATTTGTATAAATATTTTTGTACATATGGGTCTCTTTTTCTCTAAATTTGCATTTCTCTAGTTCGTAATGATTTAGAGCATTTTAAAAATATGACTATTGATAGCTTGGTTTTCTTCCATCTAAAAACTGCATATTCATATCCTTTGACATTTATCAAGTGGGGTATGGTTCATATTCTGATAAATTTCACCTAGTTCTCTATATATCTTAGAAGTGAGACCTTTATCAAAGAAATTTCTGCAAAGATCCCCCCCCCATTTCCTATTTCCCTTCTAATTTTATGCATTGATTTTGTTTGTGGAAACCCTTTTTAATTTTATGAAATCAAAATTATTCATTTTACCTTCTGTGTTCTTTGCTGTTTCCCCTTGGGCTGTGTACTCTAATCCTGTAGCTCATACAGATATTTTCTTCCTGTTCCTCTAATTTGTTTATAGTGTCATCCTTTATGTCTAAATCATGTGACTATTTGGAGCTTTCTTGGTTTATGGGGGGAGAGTCTGGTCTATATCTAGTTTCTACCTTATTGTTTTCTAGTTTTTCTTAATATTGTTGTTCAATAGTGTCTTCTTCTCCTGTTAGCTATAATCTTTGTGTTTATTAAACACTGGGGTTTTATGCTTATTTGCTTCTATTTGTTGTATAACTAATCTGTCCTGCTGATCTTCTTCTCTTACATCGTACCAAATTGTTTTGATGAACACAGTTTTGTAATATGGCTTGAGATTTGGTACTAATATATCTCCTTCCTTCTCATTTTTTCATTAATTTTCTTGATATTCTTGACTTTTTGTTCCTACAAACGAATTTTTAAAATAATTCCCAGCTCTCTCAAGCAATTCATCGTTAGGTTGATTGATATGGCACTAAATAACAAGGTATTTTTAGATATTACTGCCATTTTTATTATATTGGCTTGGCCTACCTATGAGCAATTAATATCTCTCCTATTATATATGTCTGTGTTAATTTGTGTAAATAATGTTTTGTATTTGTATAATATAATTCTGTTTGTGTCTTGACAGGTAGGTCCCAAGTATTTTATGTAATTTGTAGTTATTTTAAATGGAACTTTTCTATTTCTTCCTGCTGGTTTTTGTTAGTAAGATTTAGAAATTCTGGTAGTATACAGAATTATACGGAAGATTTGTCTGAGTTAATTTTGTATTCTAAAACTTGGCTGAAATTGTTTATTGTTTCATTTAGTTTTTTTAGTTGACTCTAGGGTTTTGTAAGCAAGAAGTAATCAAGAAATCAGAAGGAGAGGTAGGAGGAAATACAGACAAGAACAACCGTGAAAGTTATTTATTAGGCTTATCATAAAATTAAAAAGAATAGAAAGCTGTATGTAACGTTGATTAGCAGTTGCAGATAAAATTCCCCCAGTTCTTTGTATATAGGATTGCTAATTTTATTTTATATTTAAATCCAGAATTAAAAACTTGTTTTGCTTTTGATTGGTTGAGAATAATAGCAATTGCAGAGTTTCCATTTATGTGGAGTCTTATGGTTTTACAAAGCACTTTGCAAACATTCCTATTTATTCTTTAAAATTATTCTGTTAAGTCTTTAAGTTAGGTAGTATAGGTATTAGTGTACTCTTTTTACAGATGAGGAATTGTAGTTTAGGAGAGGAATGTATTTTGCCTAAAACTACATGGCTTGTCATGGCAGCTCTGGGGTCACTGAGTCCAAGTCTAGTGTTTTTAAACTGGCTTATATGATGAAGTCTCCAGAATTTTATCTAGAAAACCATATTATCTCCAAGGATCATCTCAGTAAGATGATAGTAATAGAAATAGAACTTATTTTAAAGATATAATGTTCTAAAAGTTAATGTAAAATGTCCTCCTTGTAAGATGTGCTTTTTAGACATTATGTTCCAGTTCTAACTCTCACTAACCAACTCTGTGATCTTTGGGCAAGTCATTTAGTATCTTTAGGACTCTCAATTTCCACATCTGCAAAGGTACTGAGTTCCACCTTGAGAAATTACATGATTATCGAGATAAACTGTATATGAGTCAATATGTTATGTAGGGTAGGCAACATGATATGTTAACAAGTGAATTTGGCTAGGTCTCTTAATTTTTCTGGGTTTTACTTTCTCCATCATGGTGTATAGTGAGCTCTAGAAGTATATGGAAAACACTTTGTAACGTTTAGCATGCTGTATAAATGTAAGCAATTTAAATTATTTTTTGTCTAACTTTAAGCTTTCTGAGCTAGGCAGATTTTGGATGTTAAGTTTAAAAAATAAGCTAAAACATTACATTTCACTTTTAACTCATTGCTAAACTTACAAGCAAACTCCTTCATAACATAACCAGATTGAAGATCTAATGTGATTGAAGAATCACAAATGTAGAATCAGAAGGAGAACCTCAGAGGTCTAGTACAATCCTTCTATTTAACAGATATGGAACAGAGGCCTAGATAGGTTATGAATTGTCCAAAGCTACAGAGGTAGGTCAGTGGCAGACCTAGGGTTTGAACTCAGGTTGTCTAACTCGAAATCCAGTATGATACAAAGTTCAACAACTTTTATATAAGTAAAATCATTGCAGTTACAATGTGATTTGGGAAATTTCATTGCACTGAATATCTCTGATAAAAATTTGACACCCAAAATTTATAGTGGATGAGGAACTTTTTAAAAGATTAAAGGCCATTACTCAAAAAAGTATTGAAAAACCAAATAATTTTCAATAAAAAGAAATACAAACTGTCGTTAGCCACCTGACCAAAACAAAAAAAACCAAATAAACGAGTTCATGCTTTAACTTAAAGATCTGGCACTCCACCCTGATGGGATTATTGATAGCAGGTTAAAAACAAAACAAAACAAAAAACAACCAGCCATGTATACTATGCACATATGTTCATAGCAAATACAAAATAGATGCTCAGCAGTAGGGGGGATAGCTGAATAAATTATATTGAGAGTAATGGAATATTGCACTATAAGGAATAATTAATGTGAAGAACTAAGATATATGAAGTCTTTTTATATGTTGTTATATGTAGTCAGAAAAACAGTATACACAGTGACTATAACAGTTTAAATAAAAGCAAAATAAAGAGGCAGCAAAACTGATCAAATATAAGGTATATGTGTTAAGTGTCATACTGTCAAATTAAAGGGCACATTTCTCTTTTATTTTTTTTAAACTAATAATCAGTGTTCTGACAGAGCAGTTGATGAACTCAGCAAAGATTTAGGCCTTTTTTTGTATATGGCTAATGAGGGCATTTGTTTTGCTTGAGTATGCATGTTTGTAACACATTTTGATTCTTTTTTCCACAGTGGTGAGAGGTAGGAGAGAAGCTAGTTTTTATTGATTGAAAAAATATAATTAAAAATAATCATTTTTCTGTTTTAAGGGGAAATTTTTTTTTAACGCAATTGGGGTTAAGTAACTTGCTCAAGGTTACACGGCAGTCATTATTTATGTGTAGGTGCTCATCTTTTGAAGCTGGAACCGATCCTGGGTTCTCCCGACTCCTGGACTGGCGCTCTTACTTACTGCACCACCTAGCCGCCCTGGGAATATTTTACTTTCTGTATGGTAGTGACTTCAGTGATTCAGAATCTTGTTTCACTGGCCATTTATTACTTTGAAGATGCTATAGGCTTTGGGTAGGTAATCTTTTACTATCCCAGAGTTTTTTTTTCCTTAAGTGGCCAAGTTAGGCAGTGTGGATTTATTTTTTGAGAAATAATTATAAGGTATTTTATTTATTTGCTTTTAAGACTGGTAAATAAAATTATTTAAATATGTGGTCAGGATTACAGATTTTTCATAGGATCGACTTGAGACCTACTTCTTTGTCTTTTGAGCTTTTTCATGAAGCAGACCTGGGGTAATTAAAATAATCAGATACAACTACCTTGGAGGGAGATATGACCCAGAAAGATTAGTAGAGAGAAAGCTCTTACCTGTGTGTTGAATGAGAAAAGAAGCAAGTAATAGTGAACTGCTATTACCCTGTATGAGGTTAAAATAGAGACTTATTTGAAAACTCTAAGAAGGAAACATTCCCTTACCAGGCAGAACTACCCTTGGGATGGGGATGATTGGGTTGTGCTATGTATAGCAGCTTTCAAAACAATAGAGACATTTGGTTCTGATGTTTATTTAGAACTTGTAGAGTTTTCAGTGAGGCAAAAGTTCTAGAGTGATTTCTTAACTCAGAATATCTGTTTAAGAAGTCATGCCTTGTAAAGGTGATGACATCTGTTGGAGGCTGGCAGAACTTTCAGAAATCATCATAGGGAGCTGGGCTTTAGGAAGCTTGTGTGTAATAGAGAGCAGCAACCTGATACCTGCAGAGACCTTCTGGGGAAAGTGAAATATAGCAAACTCAAAGGAACCCTGGGGAGAAGATGGTTATAGAGAGGGGGGTATAATACTTGATTTTTCCCCTTTGTTAGAATTTCACTTAGAATAGTATTTTAATAAACATGGAGGTTGTACAGGTCTCTATTTGAAGAGTGGGATAGAGGAAGGGACATGAATTTTATTATTATTATTATTTTTTTTTCTTTTTTGCTTTTTGGAGGGCAATTGGGGTTAAGTAACTTGCCCAAGGTCACACTGCTAGGTTTTTGTTTGTGTGTGCGTTAAGTGTCTGAGGCTGGATCCGAACTCAGACTCCGTTACTCACTGTTCCACCTAGCCGCCCCAAGGGACATGAATTTTAGTTTATAGTTTAGTTGAAGTTAGTTATGAGTTATGACATGTATTCTTTGATTTTTAGATAAAACTGTTCCTTATAAACCAGAATGTGCTTTTAAGAGGGAATTGGTTCATCCAGAGAAAGAACTTATGGTGTCTGAATGTAGATTGCAGCATGATATTGTGTGTGTGTGTGTGTGTGTGTGTGTGTGTGTGTGTGTGTGTGTGTATCTCTTCTTTCACAACATGGCTGACATGGAAATGTTTTACAAAATTGCACATATATAACGTATAAAATGACTACGTTCTTAAGGAGGAGATAGAGGGAGAAAATTTGGAACTCAGAATTTTAAAAAATGAATGTTAAAAATTGTATTTATATATAATTGAGAAAAAAAGGATGTAGGACCTTCATGTCAGGAGGAACCTGTAATACAAGAGTTACAAATACAACAAAACAAAATTAAAAGACCTTAATTTTGTATTATGACCTGTTAAGAGAGATAAGTAGAAGGGGAAATGAAGTATAGAGGGGATGAGACAAACCAGAAAAGTGGAGAAAAAAGATAGAGAAATAGTATGGTCATTTAAAGACAATACTTAAAAATGTTATTTATTTCAATCAGGGTGGGTACTCTAAATTGAAGCAAATTTCCAACCCTTCTTTGCTCCAGTTTTTATTGGTTTGTAGTCAAACCAATACTTGGTGTTCAATTTTTTGGTGGTAAGCTTCACTGAACTTGATTAGGCTGATTGGTTCTTAGGAAAAAGAGAGTTCTTTTAGCATTCTGTACCCAAAAACTTTTCCAGCTATTTGTTTAACATAACCTTAGAGAACTGAGGATCACTTCCAAGCTAGGAAGAGGTCCTAGAGTAGAACTTGAATGGAAAATGCTTAGAGATATAGAGAAAAATAAATATCAATTTTAAATTCTTAAAAATATATTCATATCCTATATATATATACATACTTACACATATATGTATGCTGTGCATATGTATCTGCATACACACACAGTATTTTGATAGAATAGACATTTCCCAAAATCAAGTAAAGTTGCCCAGTAGAATGATTACAAATAAAAGTGTATGCCATTTTGTATTTTTTTTTTTTTTGGAGGCAATTGAGGTTAAGTAACTTGCCCAGGGCCACACAGTTACTAAGTGTCTGAGGCTGGATTTGAATTCAGGTCCTCCTGACTCTAGGGCTATACCTTATATACTCTGCCACATAGTGACTCCCTTTTGTATTTTTGCGTAACAAAAAAGAAAAATACGTCTTTTAACTAATATTTTGATGCAAAACTTTGTATATATTACAGAGTTGGCTTTCAATGTTGTCTTCATTTATGTTGTAGTTATTGGATGTATTGTTCCTTTGCTTATTTAATCTGTATTTGTGTGTACTTTCCTCTAATCCTCTGAATTATTATTACTTACTATTTCTGACACAGTATTCCATTTCATTTATATGCCATGATTTGTATAGTTGTTTCTCAAATTCTTGGACGTAGAATTAATTTTTAGGATTTTGCTATTACACATAGTACTGCCCTGATTTTTGTAGTGGCAAAGAATTAGAAATTGAAGGGATGCCTATCAGTTGGGGAATGACTAAACAAGTTGTGGTATATGATTATTATGGAATACTATAAGTGATGAAGGGGATGGTTTCAGAAAAACCTGGGAAGACTTATATGAACTGATAAAAAGTGAAGTGTGCAGAGAACATTGTTGTACATAGTAACAGCAATATTATAACATTGACCAACTGTGAAAGAGCTATTCTGATCAAGACAGTGAACCAAGACAGTTCCAGAGGACCCACAATGAAAAATGCTGTCTACTTCTAGAGACAGATTGATGACCTCTGAGTACAGAGTGAAGCATACTTTTTTTTTACTTTATGTTTCTTGCTTTTTATTGTTTTTCTTTTTCTTTCTTTCTTTTTTTTTTTTTGCAACATGGCTAATATGGAAATGGTTTTGCAAGACTTTATATATATACATATATATATATATATATATATATATATATATATACACACACACACACATATAATTGATACCATATTGCTTGCCTTTTCAGTGGGTAGGAGGAGGGAGAGAACTTGGAACTCAAAATTAAAAAAAAAAAAGTTAAAAATAAAGAGATGTGGAAAAAAGTAATGGCGTTACCCTGAAATTTTCTGTGGATGTCTATTTATGTGTAGATGTATATGGTAAATAAGTGGATTGTTTATGTATATTATTGATTTCCTCAGGGATTTTTGGTATAAACAGTTTGACAGTTTTGTTCGACCAATTCTAAACTGTTTTCCAAGTTGCTTAGACTAATCCACAGTTTTACCAGCAATGAATTAATGTGCTTATGCTCTTCTCCAACATAAAACTTTCTCATCTTTATCATAATTTTTATTTTAGCTATAAGGTAGTACATGAGTTATTTTAATTTACATTTCTCTGTTAGTAATACTGAGCATTTTTTCCAAATGGTTGTTTGTAGTTTGAGTTTTTCACTCTTTAAAATTTTCTTCACATACATTGATATTTCATCTATTATGGAACCACCCTTTTCTAAATATGTGTAAATTCCATATAGATTTTAGATACTTATATAAAGATTTCTTTCCTAATTGAGATTTTCAAGAAGTCTTCCTGTGGTTTAAAAAAATTTATACATAAATACCAAAACATATTCCTTAGAGCAAAACACAAATACATATTACTTATGAAACTTTGAATTATAATTTCATCTTGTTTGATTTTCTTTTAAAAATTATGTAACAAATTCTTTATATTCCTTTCAAAGTTGTCCTGCATATCTGTGCTTCCTTTTGTACTGTTCTATGAATTTTAAAAAAAGTTTCAATGGCTTCCTTTTTCTTCATTATCATCATCATCATCATCATCATCATTATCATTATTGTTATTAACCTCCCCCTCAAATTACTCCCCCAGAAAATCAAAATTGAGAGGAAAAGGGAAGAAAATTATAAAAAATAAGGACAGGCAAGAAAGATATATCTGCACATTGGCCATTTCCAAAAAATGTATTTCTGTACACATTTATCTTTTAGGAGTTTGGTAACATGCTTCATTATAGGTACTTTGGAGACATGATTAGTCATTGCATTGATTGGAGTTGTTAACAACAAAATTATTAGTCCAAGTTGTTTTTCTTTAAAATGTCCTTGTATAAATTTTTTTCATGTTTTTGCTCACTTCATTCTTCATCAGCTTATAATGATCAAGATTTTCTGAAATCATCTTTTTAAAATATCAGTTTTTTATATTATGAGTTCCAAATTCTCTTCCTTTTTCTTGTCTGACTTCTACCCATTGAGAAGGCAAGCAATATGATACCCATTATACATATAAAGCCACGTAAAAGTATTTCTACATTAGCCATTTTGCAAAAAAAAGGCAAGGAAAATAAAGTGGGGTAGAAATGCTTCATTCTGAACTCAGAGTTCCTCAATTTTGTATATGGAAGTAGGTAGCATTTTTTTATCATGAGTCCTTTGGAGTTATTGTGGATCATTTTATTTTATTTTATTATTATTATTATTTTTTTCTTTTTGGAGGGCAATTGGGGTTAAGTAACTTGCCCAAGGTCACACGGCTAGGTTTTGTTTTTGTTTTTGTTTTTGTTTTTGTTTTTGTTTTTGTGTGTTAAGTGCCTGAGGCCAGATCCGAGCTTGGGTCCTTCTGACTCCAGGGCCGGCGCTCTACTCACTGTGTCACCTAGTTGCCCCTGGATCATTTTATTGATTAGAGTAGCTAAGGTCTTTTACAGTTGATCATTAAAATATTCTCACTACTGTGTATAATGTTTTCCTGGTTCTTTTCACTTTACTTTGCATCAGTTTATGTTAGTCTTACCAAATTTTTCTGAAAACATCCCTCATGTCATTTCTTTTTTTCCCCTTTTTGGAGGGGGGAATGCAGGGCAATTGGGGTCAAGCAACTTGCCCAAGGTCACATGGCTGATAAGTGTTAAGTGTTTGAGGTCAGATTTGAACTCAGGCCCTCCTGACTCCAGGGCCAATGCTCTATTCACAGTGCCACCTAGCTGCCTCCCTTATGTCATTTCTTATAGCAGAATAGTGTCCTATAACAATCATATACCATATCTTGTTCAGCCGTTCCTCAGCTGGTGGGCATCCCCCACCTCATTGTCCAATTATTTACCACCATAAAAAGAACTGCTATAAATATATATATTTGCTTTTTTGGAGGGCAATTGGGGTAAAGTAACTTGCCCAAGGTCACATGGCTAGGTTTTTGTTTGTGTGTGTTAAGTGTCGGAGGCTGGAACCGAACTCAGGTCCTTCTGACTCCAGGGCCAGCGCTCTACTTACTGCTCTACCTAGCCGCCCCTTGCTATAAATATTTTTTTGTATATATGTTTCCTTTCCTTCTTTTCTTTTCTTATGAGGTATTGAGGGTTAAGTGACTTGGTGTAGTGCATATACAATATGCAATATTTACAGCATCCACAATCACTATAAATATACTGACTGTGACTATAAATATTCCTTCATGGTGCTCAATTGCAAAATAATAACAAACTCTCCATATAGAGGACAAAAGCAAAGCATTTATTCAGATACTAGAAAACCAGATTCCAACACCAGGAAACCAAATCCAGTATAGCAACATAAAAGTTAATGCACCATAACGTAGCAGAGAGACATGCCATCCATTAGCCTTCCCACAAACCAATACAGATCAATATTTTACTCACAAACCTGACTGTTTCTCTGACTCTGATTCCTAGCTTCCTGTGAGCTCTGTTCTACCCTTCAGTAAACTCCTTCCACCACAGGCTCCCACGTGATTATGTTCAGCCTGTTGGGGTCAGAGTATATTTTCAAAGAAGAGAAGGTCTTCAAATTCCCCTAGGCTTATTAAGGGGCAGGGAGGATCTTCAAATTCCCATTACCATTACACTTTCCCAGAGTCACACAGCTAGTAAGTGTCAAAGTGTCTGAGGTCAAATTTGAACTCAAGTCCTCCTGACTCCACAACTGGTGCTCTATCTACTGCATCACCTAGGTGCCCTTCTCTTTTTCTTTGAAATCTTTGGCGATACAGACCTAGTTATACTTTTGCTGGGTCAAAGCATATGCATAGTTTTAGAGACCTTTGCTGATAATTCCAAATTGTTCCCCAGAGTGGTTGGACTAGCTCATAGTGCCATCAGCAATGTATTAGTATACATATTTTTTTTTCATATTCCATTTAGCATTTGCCATTTTCCTTTTCTGTCATGTTAGCCTGATAATGTGAGGTGGTGCCTCAGAATTGTTTTAACTTGTATTTCTCTATTAGTGATTTAGAACATATTCTCATAAGACTATTGATAGCTTTAATTTCTTCTTCTGAAAACTGCATGTTCATATTCTTTGACCCAATCAATTGAAGAATGCCTCTTATTTCTATTTTTTTAAACAAATGCTTTATTAACTTCTGTTTTATATCATTCATTTCTGCCAGATTTTGAGTTACAATCATTCCCCCCCCATTTTTCCCCTACCCACCCTCCCAGAATAGCAGTCCCTCAAGATATCACTTCCTCCAATCTGCTCTCTCCCATATCTTCTCCCATACCCCCTTTGACTTTTCCATTAGAGGAAGGTGAATCTTTGTGTCCCAATGCCTGCACATCTTATCTCCCAATTACAAGCAAAAGAGTATTAATAATAGTATTTATATATATTTGAAACATTTAATCTTAAGACCTTGAATTTCAGATCCATTTCTTTCCTCCCTTGTCACCCATTCCCTCTGGGGAGATAAGTAATTCAGTATATGTTGTACATGTCTAGCTATGCAAAACATTATCATAGTAGATATATTGTACAAGGCTGCTTATAATTCCCTCCCACTCATCCCACCCCCCACCTGGTCCATTCCCTATTTGATCCTGTCCCTCTTCTATAGTGGGTACTTCCAACCTCCCCTCCCCCCAAGGATGCCCTCCCATCCATCATCCCTCCTCTCATCCCCCTTCTCCCTATTCTGCTGTAGGTTGAGATATCCCACTTCTCATTTGATTTTTAAAGTCCTTCTTAAGGTCCTCTCTGGCCTGCAACCCGCTCATGTTTTCCCCTGGGGCTTTTGGAGCAGGACTTCTGACCTCACAGTCCTCTTCCCGCTCTATGCTTCGACCCTCTTTGCCCCCAAAGTAGGAGTCTAGGGTTGCATTTTTCTGTTCAATTTGTTTCCTTTGCCTTGGCATGTTGCCACTTAATTACTTGACTTTTGGGCTTGTTGCCACAGTATGTCTTTGCCGCCAGATAGGGGAATTTTCGTCCCGAACATGTGGGGGGGCAACTTCTGTTTCTGGCAAGCTGGAAACCCACCCACGACCTCCACCCCAGATCACATTCCAGATCCAGGGAGGTTAAAGCAAGAGCGATTACCCCCCAGTACTTCTCGCTGGATCTCCCTATAGATTGCCGGCCAGGAGCTGGAGCTGCCTCTGAAAACTACAAAATGGCGTGTCTCCTCAGCGGCTTCTAGCCCCCAGGGGAGGGAGCTGACGCATTCCCCAAATACTGGTCCCAGAGTCCATAGGGCACTAACCTCTCACTTTGTCCTAGGCATATCTATGTTGATAATTCTGGAATTGCCACAGCTGCTGGTATTCTGGGGTCCCTCCAGCCAGCTGCTGGCCCTGCCGCCCTGGGGCTAAAACCGCGGCTCAGGCAGACCTGGGCTCAGCTCCCTGTGCTGCGCTGCTGGCGCTGCCAGGTCCCAGACCTCTGCGCTGGGCTACTGGGCTGTCCTCAGCGGGAGGTTAGCTTCTCTGTGTCATTCTGTGGGTGCTGGGGCTCCAGAAGTTGTTCAGAGTCCCCTTTTACATAGTTTGGAGGAAATCTGGGGGCAGAGTGGCTTGGACACGCTCTTTCTACTCCGCCATCTTGTCTCCGCCCCCATGACTCTTATTTCTAAAAATTTTTTCCCAGTTCCATATATGTTATTATATGTATGTTGTGGATATACACAATTTGTATACGCATATGTATATGTGTTTGTACATACAGACACATGTATATTTTTAAAAAGGCCTTTATCAGAGAATTTTATAAAATTTTTCCTCTAGTTTCTTGCTTTCCTTCTAATTTGGCTGTTCATATTGTTTGTGAATAACCTTTTAAATTTTTTCCAATCAAATATATCCATTTTATCTTCTTTTATCCTGTCTTATTTGATCATAAATTCTTTCCTTTTCCATAGATCTGATAAGTAAATTTTCCATGATTCCCTAATTTGCTTATGATATTACTATTTTAAAATTTTTTATTTTTCTAATTACATGTAAAAACAATTTTTGATATTTGTTTTTTTTTAATTTTGAGTTCCAAATTTCTCTCCTTCCCTCCCAACCCTTCCCCCTCATTGAGGGCAAGCATTTTGATATAGGTTATACATGTATAGTATGTGTACACAAATACAGACATATACAGTCAAAACTTCCATATTAATCATGTTGTGAAGAAAATACAGACCCCTGAAAAAACCCTTAAGAAAAAAAGTGTAAAAAAACATTATGTGATACACATTAAGACTCCATCAGTTCTTTCTCTGGAGGTGGGTAGCATTTTTCAGCATAAACCCTTCAGAATCATCTTAGATTATTATATTGCTGAGAATAGCTAAGTCATTCACAGTTGATCATTGTACAATATTTCTGTTATTTTGTGCAATGCTCTCCTGCTTTTGCTCATTTCACTTTGTATTAGTTTGTGCACATCTTTCTAGTTTTTTTTCTGAAGGCATCTTGTTCATCATTTCTTATAGCACAATAGTATTCTATCACAATCATATTTCTACAATTTGTTGAGTCATTCTTCAATTGAGGAACAACCCTTCAATTTCCAATTCTTTGCCACCACAAAATAAAACCTACTATAAATATTTTTGTACATATAGGTCCTTTTCCTTTTTTTTTTTTTACTCTCTTTGGGATACAAACCTAGTCATGTTACTCATCTGGTCAAACCTGGTTCAAAGGGCACACACACTTTTGTATGAGTAGAGTCCTTTGGAGCACTCCAGAATGGTTCTGTTAGTATCCCATTTTTTTCATATGCTCTCCAACAGTTCTCATTTTTTGTCATATTAGTCAATCTGATAAATGTGAGGTAATGCCTCAGAATTGTTTTAATTCGCATTTTCTAATCAGTAGGTATTTAAAAGCATTTTTTCATATGACCGTTGATAACTTTTGTTTCTTCTTAAAAGTACCTGTTCATATTCTTTTACCATTTATCAATTAGGGAATGACTAGTATTCTTATAAATTTGATACTGTTCTCTATATCTTTTAGAAATGAGACCTTTATCAGAGAAACTTGCTGCAAAAATTTTTTTCTCAGTCTTCTTTTCTTCTAGTGTTGGCTGCATTGGTTTTATTTGTGAAAAACCCCTTTAATTTTTTGCAATGAAAATTATCATTTTTTTGGTCTCTTAACGCCCTTGTCTGGTCATAAATTCTTCCCTTATCCATAGATCTGATAGATAAACTATTCCATGTTCCCCTAATTTGCTTATGATTTGAGCCTTTATGTCTAAGTCATATGCTCATTTTGACCTTATCTTGTTTTATTGTGTGAGATGTTGGTCAGTATCTAATTTCTGCCAAACTGCTTTCCTTGTTGTGCCAAGTAGTTTTTTGTCAAATAGTAAATTCTTATCTCAAAAGGCTTAGATCTTTGCATTTATTAACTAAATTTTTGTTTTCAGTTGTTTCAGTCATATCTGGCTCTTCCTGACCCCATTTGGGATTTCCTTGGCAAAGATACTGTAGTAGTTTACCATTTCTTTCTTCAACTAATTTTACGGAAGAAAAATTGAGGCAAACATGGTAAGTGACTTGCCTAGGGTTACACAGCTAGTAAGTGTCTGAGGCCAGATTTGAACTAAAGAAGATGAGTCTTCCCGATTCCAGGTGGGGCACTCTATTCACTTTGCTACCTTACTACTGTGTCTTCTGTATGTAATCTATTCCACTGATGCACTACTCTTATTTCTTAGCCAGCGCCAAATTGTTTGACTATTACCAGTTTGTAATATAGTTCAAGATCTGTTACAGCTAGGCTACCTTCCTTTACCTTTTTTTTTTGTTGTTGATTCTTTTTATATTCTTGACTTTTTGTTCTTGTAAATAAATTTTATCATTCTTTTATTTCTATATTTTTTTGTAGTTTGATTGTATGTTATTGAATAACTAAATTAATTTAGGTAGAATTGGCTCATTCTACCCATGAACAATTAATATTTTTTGGTAGTTTAGATCTGACTTTATTTGTGTAAAAAGTGTATTTAACTCTGGCCTTCTCTCAACCTATTCCTTTTTCAAAATTTCAAAGATTCATATTGTATAAATTATTTTCATAGAAATTTTTAGAATTGGTAAAAGAGGCTTATGGATCAGTAGTTGCTGTTATTAATTTCCTTTTTTTTTTTTTTTTGTAATTTTGTAATTGTGTTCATATAGTTCCTGGATTTCTCTTGGCAGTGAGATCCCAAATATTTTATATTGTCTGCAGTTATTTTAAATGGAATTTCTCTATCTCTTGCAGCTGGATTTTGTTAGTAATATATGCTTATGATTTATATGAATTTATTTTATATCTGAAACTTTGCTAAAGTTGTTAATTATTCCATCTAGTTCTTTAGTTGATTCTCTCAGATTCGCTAAGTATACTATCCTATCATCTGCAAAGGGTGATATTTTTTGTTTCCTCACTGCCTATTCTAATTCCTTTAATATTTTTTTCTTAATTGCCATAGCTAGCATTTCTAGTATAATCATGAATAATAATGGGCTTGTAAATTAATAGTAAATAAAAAGGTTTTATACAAGATAGATGGCAACGGGAAAATTGGGAGGATTTAACCATCTATGGGGAATTTCTCTTCCGTATCAGCTCCTCCATTTGTCCTTCATTATCACACAAATATAATTAATGAGCCTATGTTTCCCTGCTTTATTTCTTATTTGATTTGAATAATTAGAAGGTTCTCAAAGTAATTTCTGTTATATCTTTCAGGGAATTTTGTATGATTCTGATGCATACATACATGTATACATATATGGGAGGCAACTTGTTGGAGAGGAGCACTTAATGCAGCATTTTATTACATCAAATCAAATCCTATTTTATAATCTATAAATAGGCTCAGTGGGATCTTAATTCCCTTTTATGCCATTTAGCCAGCTCTGTAACTATAGGCAGCTAGGTGCTACAATGGATAGAGTACTGGACTTAGTGTCAGGAAGATACAAGTTTCAACTCTCATACTTTCTAGCTTTGTGATCTTAGACAAATCACTTAACCTCTCTCAACCTTAATTTTCTTATCTGTAAAATGAGGGGATTGGACTTATTGACCTTTAAAGTACTGTCCAGCTCTATACACATCTGCAGGAACTGTGGATGTGGTTTGACCTAACATATAATTTATTAAAGACTAGGGCTTCCTATTCCTTTTTCAGAATTTGAAAGATTCATATTGTATAAATTATTTTCATAGAAATTTTATAGAATTGGTAAAAGAGGCTTATGGATTAGTAGTTGCTGTTATTAATTTCCTTTTTTTTTGGTAATAAGGTTGGAATTAAAAATAATAATAGCTAGCATTTATAGAGCATTTTGAGACCTGCAAAACAAATGAACATTTTTTTCCTTTGATCCTTAACAACAAAACATTCAAGATAGGAATATTATGCCAATTTTGTAGATAAGGAAATTGAGCGTAAGAGAGAATTTATTTGCCAAGGGTCATAGAAATCTGTGGTAGTATTTGAATTAGTCATTCTAATTGTAAGTCCAACACTGTCCATGTGCCACCTGCTTTCCTACTTTTTTCCCCTAAGTGGTTAGTATCCTCTTCTCTTTCAGCCAATTCCAGAATTGATCCTCTAATGCCCACAAAATTGTGTTCATCTCTGTAATCAAAATGTCTTTTGTATGGTACTCTAGCTTGTTCCATCTTTGGTTTTTTTTTTTTTTTTTTTAGTTCTATTTCTGCTTTGGATAAAACATTTGGAACTGTAATGGTCAAAAGTGATTCCTCCATTATTCTTGAAGTAGAAATGAATTTGCTGAAGAAATCTTTATATATTATTTTGCATGTTTGTCTTTCCAGTTTTATCAGTTAAGTCATTAGAACATACTTGCTTTTAGTTAGATCTTTTGGCTAACTCTTTGTCAATTTGTTTTTCTATATTATTTCATTTTTTAAATTTTTACTGTTTTATGAGATTCTTCTTAGAATCCTCCATCTTTTTTTCAGAAAATTTTCCAAATGCATTTATATTCTAAAGTTGTGTTGTCCTCATGTTTGCTGGCTGAGGCAGTTTCTAGATTTTGGGGGCTTTATTGTAGCAATTGATTTGTATTGGTGAGTTAGATGGTATAGTGTATTTGACTCTGGCCCTGGATTCAAGAAGACCTGAGTTCAACTTGGCCTCAGATACTAGGTCTGTGACTCTGAGCAACTTAACCTCTGTTTGCCTCAATTTCCTCATCTGGAAAATGAGAATAATAATAGCATCTACTCTCCCAGGGTTGTTGTGACAACCAAATGAACTAATATTTTTAACAAATGCACTTTGCAAACCTTAAAACACTATATAATTTTGTGTTGATATTTTTATGTCTTTCTCCCTATTTAAGCATCATTAGTTTAAATAGACCAGTTTAGAATCATATTAGTTTTAGGCCACATATGATTTATATTCTTCAATTTTAGTGTTGATTTTGATCTTTGCTTTAACAAAGTTGGTGGCCAAATTGTATATTCACATCTTTAATCAGTTGTTTCTTGTATGCTAAAATATGATCACTTTAATTTTTGTGATATTGTTGTTCATCATGTTAACTGCTTTCTGATCTTCTTTAATGACGTATTTATGATATATAGTAATGAGTATAAATATATATAAGCCCTTGACTTGTTTATTTCTTATATAGTACATATTGCAAACCTTAAATGTGATTTGCTATTATTATTTTCTGAATTATGTTTTTCTTTTTTAAAATTAATAGTATTTTTTCCAATTACATGTAAAGACAATTTTCAGCATTCAATTTTTTGAAAAACTTTGAGTTCCAAATTTTTATCCCTCCCTATCTCTTCCTACAGACAGCAAGCAGTATGATCTAAGTTATGTGTGTATGATAATGGAAACCTATTTTCCCATTAGTCATGTTGTGAAAGAAGAAATAAGAAAAAAAGGAAGAGACTATGAAAAAAAAACAACAAAAAAAGTAAAAGTAGTATGCTTCAATCTGCCTTCATACTCGATCAGTTCTTTCTCTGAATGTGGATAGCATTTTCCATCATGAATCTTTTGGAATTGTCTTGGATCATTGTATTGTTGAGAAGAACTAAGTCAATCGTAGTTGAGCATCTATCAGTGTTACTGTTACTATGTACAATGTTTTCCTGCTTCTGCTCACTTCACTCATCATCATTTCATGTAAGCCTTTCCAGGTTTTTCTGAAATCCACCCTTGTCATCATTTCTTATAGCACAGTAGTATTCCCTTGCTGAATCATGTTTTTCAAAGTATTTTTTTTTGTCCTCTTCCCTTACCCTTATCTTTGGATTGAAATCCCATATTACTAAAGCATATATTGATTTAATTTGGAATATTTTACTGAATTCTAAAGAGATTTTGCATTGATCACATACATTTGGAGCTGGAAGCAATCTTTGAGGTTATCTAGTTTAAGAACTTTGTTTTACAGATGAGGAAACTGAGGCCCAAATTGATTGTGTTGTATTCAAAGTCAAACAGCTAGTAAGTGGCAGGATCAGGATTCCAACCCAAGTCCCTATACTCCAGCTGTCTTCTGTAGCAGATGTCAATTGAAATTGTCACCATGGTGGTCTTTTTGAAAATGCTTATTGTGAACCCTTTAGTACAAGAATCACAGTTCTTGTTGATTTTTGTACACAACTCCAGCCATTTCTTAACTCCCAGAGTTATCATTTCATTTATATATAGATTTCTTCTTGTTTCTTTTATTGTGTAAACATCAATATTGGTACAATTCAGTTCCTATTGTTCAGAGGGTTTAGAGTACCAATAGCTAAGTAAATATTTATCAGTTATCTAAAAACCATAATTCCTAGGGCCTTCTATGTTCTCTCTCTTTTTCTTTTCTGCCATGTTAAACAGAAGGGTGTCACAGAGGGCCAAGGGCCATTTTATATTAGAAAATAAACTACACTTAGCTTTGTAGATTGTCAAAGGTAAAGAATGACCAAGTTGCCATCTTGCTATTTGACAGTCCTTTTTTAATAATTAGACTTGTCCACAGAAGACATTGTTATTAGGACTAAATTCAAAAAGCTTTTCTAACGTGGTAGAACTTCCCCCTGAAAACCCAGTATTGTTTCCTTGTAACGAATCAATAGATAAAACTTTGCAGTGAAAAAGATTTTGGAAAACATGGCTCAGGATTAAGAAGTCAGAGAAGCTTGTATATTGTTTTGAAGCCTTATGCTTGTATAAGACAAATATTTATTTTGTGAAGAGAATTGCAAGGTGCCCAGCATGGTGAATACTGAAAAAAAAAATCACAAAAAAATGAAATTCATGATAACAGGAAAGTGATTAATGTGGGATTGTTGCAAAATGAGCTATCTTTGTCCAGTAAGTAATCTGTTATAATGAACCTGAAAAGTAGCTTCATGTTAGAAGAAACACTAATGATGAGGTCTTGTCATCATAACATTTCCACTCACAACTGTCTTCAAAAGCTATTGACTCTGAAAAAGTGGTGATATTACAAAGTAAAGAAATGGAATTTAATTATTGACATGTTGTAGAGAAGATTAACCTTTGTAAAGTCTTCTTTCAGAAATAAAAGATGCAAAGTACTCACTTTGGCAACTTAAATGCTAAATTTGGAAAGATACAAGAATGATGTGAAATTTTTTCTTAAACACTATTTTTATGTTGACTCAAGTAGAGGTGCTAAAGAAAAGAAGGGGTCTTTGTGCATGCCTGCTAAGACATGAATCACAATTAGAAAGACTTCTTTTCAAGGTTCAGTGACTTAGAATTGGTTCTAGATGAGAATCTACAAATGCCTCAATGATTTGCACAGTACTTCTTACTTTGTTAAACAGTATTTCTAACAGCATTGAACTTATATAGAAGTGGAAGTCACTGTTGTAGATGCCTAATTGTCACTTTTAATAGATTGTTTACAATTTTTTTTAAAAGGCCCCAAATGTCCAGAAACAACAAACACCAGGCAGTTTGGTGCGAAGGAATGATTACTTGATATTGAAGTTAAGAACTCAGTTTTGAAGACTCTGCCATTTATTATTTGTGTGACCTTGGGCAAGTTCATTAAGTGTACAGTGGGGACATCATTCCTTTATAAGCTGATAGGATCAGAATAGATGACCTTGGAGGTTTCCTCCAGTTCTAAATCTGAGATTTTATTATTCTTTGCTAAGTAATGATACATTGCTGCCAAGGGCAAATTATTTATAGTGCAACCTTATTTGTAAAATATTATGGAGGAAAATGATGACTATTATTTCCTTACAAAATACTAAAAAGCAATGGAGGGGAAAATGAGCCAGTATAAAAGTTTGATATAAGACCAAAATAAGCCAGTGTGTCCTAAAGAGTATTTTGAAACTCCAGGGAAGATAACAAATAGAAATTAGGGCTTTAAAATAAAAAGGATATTTGCCACCTTTTGTATCAGGATTATTATTTTTGCTTGAAGATTATATGGTATGTTTAGATAAGGTGTCTAGGGCAGCATTAGTGTATGTCACATTCTGTGGCTTTGTTATGGCTTATTCACATTTTTGTTCTGGCATATTTCATTATATTAATACATTTTCTGTAATGACTTGAATTGTTTATATGTGATTTTTAAAGCTAAATTAAAATTCAGCAAGAATTCCTGTTTTCAGATCAGGTTAGCTTAGAGTGGAGGAATTACTATTTGAGTTTTCTAAGTTTATTGGAAAGCTGGAAATTCTTAGCTGTTTCTTAGTGAAAAAGGTGATAATTAGCTTCTAACCTTTGGTGATTCCTTACCTTATCTCAGGATTTGTCTTGAGGATGTTTTGGTAGCATTCCTTCTGTGGGAAGTAGTGAGATTAGGGTGAGGGGAGTAAGTTGACAGCATCTTCAATGCTGCTCACCTTTTGATTGTGTCAGATTGTGCCTTATACCATATAGGTAGTTAGGCTTCTCCTTTGCAGTGGAGGTGTGTACCATGACACTATTACAATACTATGCTTCAGTCTATTATAGGTTCTCCCAGAGAAGTATATTCTCTTCTTTACAACCTAAGGGGCCAGGAATGTTGCTTGAGAGTCTTACTGGGAGACATCTAAGGATTTACTTTACATGCCTAAGGGAACCTCCTGAATCATCTAAACCCTTGTAATATCCCAGGGAACTAGGACATAGTGCTTTTCCCTGTTTAGACTTTACTGATATGAAAAATTTCTTGTAGAACTCCTGTTTACTCTTAGGATTTCAACATAGGGCCATTAAAAAAATTCTCCTTGTTGTATTTTGGGTTGTTATGTGTTGCATATAATCCATATTTCATTTTGTGCTACCCTTATTTCCCTTTATGTTTAAATGCTATTTTCATCATGTCTAGATTGAACTTCAACCTTTTTATTTTCATTTGAATCCTTAATTTATGCTTGCACTAGGCAAATTATAAAACCTCATCAGGTTGAAAATTAAGTAATGAAAATTGAGTATATTAAGTATGCTAAGAGAACTATAGCTAACTATTCAATTTTTAAAAAATCTCTTATTGAATGGGTTGCACTTAATGAGGATAGGATTAAACCCTTATGACCTCTTCAAGAAAGGAGATTTTTGCTGGATGAATGGTCAGCACCATTGTGGCCTTTCCAAGTGATAAATATGGATCCATTTTAAGTTAGAAATTGTAACTAGTTTGTTCCCGCCATCAAGCTGCTAATTTCATGGTTTCTATCTGTTGTTAAGCATTAGATAGATTGTGGGAGTTCAGTTGTAGTTAAAAAGAAAATACACAGGAAAATATATTTTGAGGTTTTGTGTTAATATACATGTGGAATAAACTTTAAAAATCATGATTGTCATACTTAATGATAATACTTTGTAGAGGAGAGGCAGCATGGCAGGCTAGAGGGCTGGACTTGGAATTAGGAAGACTTGGGTTCAAGTTCACTTTTGAGATTGTGGCTGTGGGATTTAGAAACAAATTACTTAACCTTTCAGTGCCCTAGGCAGTTCTTTAAAACTATAGATGAATTGCCAATCTCTTTGTGGGTGCTCCCTACATTGATCAAGTCACAGATCTGGACTCCAGATTTTAAAAGACTTGGAATACATGAAAGGAAATCCATGAAGCGTAAGATCATAGATTTGGAGCTGAAAGGGGACTTAGTAATCATCTAGTCCAACTCCCTCATTGTATAGATGGGGAAAATGAGACCCAGAGAGATGAAATGACTTGTTCAAAGTCATGTAGGTTGTAAATGGAAAAGAAGCCATGTCTTTCTTGTGTGCACATCACTATTCTGTGCTATGCAGCCAAGGAGGTATAATATTTCAATATGTCCCTCTTCTCATGGAGCTTACCACCTTGTAAGGGAAATAAGACAAAGACATAGATAACATAGATAAGATACTTGAGTGCATTAGAAATGAACAAAATAGTTCAAGGAGAAGGAAAGTGTTACAATTAAAGAGGCTGATAAGGCTGATTTGGGAAGAAATGACATTTGAGTTGAGCTTTAAAGAATGAAGTGAAATTTAACAGAAATATAGGAAATGGGAGATATAAAGGAAGTATGAGCAAAAGTACAGAGATGGGATAGATAGTTCAAAGAACAGCAAATAGGCTAGTATCTTTGGATTACAAAATATGTGTTGTGGGGAAGGAGTATAAAGGGTAAGAAGAGAGGGAAGGGAGGTGGGATGCAGAGAAGTTGTAAAGGGCTTTGAATGTCAGAGAATTTTATATTTGATCCATTAGGAATGTAGGGAGCCACCAGAATTTATTGAGTGGGAATGGTGGCTCCGTGGGCAGAGTTGGGGGGTGCAGGAGAGGTGTTATAATTATGATTTTAGGAAGATCACTTTGGCAGCTGAATGGAGTAGGAAGCATCTTGTGGTAGGGAGATCAATCAATAGGCTATTGTAGTAGTCTAGTCATGAGGTAATGAGGGCCTCTGTCAGGGTAATGGCAGTATAAGCAGAGATAGCTATTAAGATGATAAAATGAACAGGTCTTACCAACAAATTAGGTATAGGGGTGTGAGAGAATGAGAAGTGGAAGAGGAACTTAGATTGCAAACCTGCATGACCATAATAGGGAAATTAGGAAGGGGGGAGGGTTTAGGCTGAAAGTAGTGAGTTAAGTTTTGGACATGTTGAGTTTAAAATGTCTGTGGGATATCCATTATGAGATTTGTAATAGACAGCTGGAGATATGTAGAGGTTAGCAGAGAAGTTAGGGTTGATTAGGTAGAATTGAGAATCATCAGCATACAGACAGCAATTTATGGAATTATGTAAGCTGCAGAGCTGACCAAATGAAATAGTATATATAGAGGAGAGGATCTAGAATAGAACCTTGGGGGACACCATGGTTAATGGGTGTAATGTGGATGAAGATCTAGCAAAAGAAACAGAAGGAGTAGTCAGGTAGGAGGAGAACCAGAAGAAAATATATAATGAAAATCTAGAGTGAAGAGATTTATTAAGGAGAATAGGGCTAAGGACTGATTAAAACAGTGATCAGTAATGTCAGAGGCTGTCAAGAAGAATGAAGATTGAGGAAAAACTCTGGTATCCAGCAATATAATTTATCTATAACACAGCAAAGAACCAGGGAAATTGATAAAATGACAGCAGTGTATAGAATGCCAGATTTGAAGTTAAGAAAATCTTAAGTATAAATCCTGTTTAGGAAACTTAGAGACCTAAATTGTAAGTCACTTAATCTCTCCTAGCCTCAGTTTTCTCATGTCTAGTATAGGAATAAAAATAAAAATAACAGCTACCTCCACTTTACAGGCTTCTTGTGAGGACCAAATGAGATAAAATATGCAAAGCATTCTGCAAACTTTAAAGTGCTATATGAATGCTACCATTATTATTATGATACTTATTTTGGAGTGGATACTTAATATTTTCTTTTCTGACAAATGAATACCCATGTATCTAGATGGAATTGTATTTCATCAAATTTTGTAGATACTCTTCCCCAGTGTTACCAAGTAGTAATGAAATTAGAAAGGAAATACTGAATATAAAATTTGATTTAATGTTTTTTTTTTAAAGCAATTGGGGTTAAGTAACTTGCTCAGGGTTACATGGCCAGTCATTATTTGTGTGTGGGTGCTCATTTTCTGAGACCGGATTTGATCTCGGGTCATCCCAACGCCGAGGCCGGCGCTCTTACTCACTGCGCCACCTAGCTGCCCCTTAATGTTTTTTTTAATTAGTTGTATGAACCCTAGAATTTTTGCTTCTATAATTAGTCAATAATTTGAGAATCATACTATTCTCTTTTTGCTAAAACTCAGGTTAAACTGCTTTTATTTGCTTAAGCTATGAACTTTATAGGAAAATTAGGTTATCTTTTCTTTTTTGGCAGTTTATGGTGATATGGTAGTGTTTTGTGGAGGGAATTTTGGAAGATAAGTTACAAATGAAAGAATTTATTTTAGCTGGAATTTCCTTGGTAAGGAATTTGTGATTCTTTTGTCACTACATAACAATTACTCCAGTGGTTTTGAATGGTTTGATGTAAACCTGGAAAAACTCCATTGGCATATGCCAGGGACTTGAGCTTGGCATTGAGCTAACATTTCTGTAAATGACTTTGATCAAGATAGAGATAGCATATATTAAATTCGTAGACTATTCAAGTCAGAAGGGGATGGATAATGTCCAGTCTGGATAGAAAAAGATTTTTTCTGGTTAGATGGTTAGGTTGATTCTAATATGATGTTTAATAGTAATAAATGTCAAGTCTTGTACTTAGGTTAAAAAACTTCCTAACTACAATAAGGGAGGCATGACTAGATAGTTCATTTGAAGAACTGTGGTTTTATTTGATTTCAAACTCTATATGAAGTAGTGGTGAGATGGCAACCAAGAACACTGATGAAGTTTTTAGACTGCTTCAAGAGAGGCTTAATGTACAAGACCATAGAGGTCACAGGCCTGATGTACCTACCTTGCCTCGTTTATACAGCTTCTCGAGTTGTATGTTCAGTTCTGAGGTTACTTTTTAGAAAGTGCTGTACTGAAGAGTGGTGGTTAGAAGGTTGGCTTTGGAATCTGGAAGATCTTGGTCCAGGTCCTTCCTCTGTCACATACTGGTATGACTGTGAGCATACCACTTAACATATTAATGTCTTAAGTATTTCTTTAATTTATCTTCACAGTTCTCCAGTATATCTCATTCTCTTCACTTACACAACCATAACTGTAGGTGAGGCCCTTATCATCTTTTACTTGGACTATTGCAATTATTTTCATTTCCAAATTCTCTTCCTCTTACCTCCCTCTTGCTTCCCTGCCCATTAGGAAAACAAAAAAACCCAAAACTCATTACCAATATGTATAGTCAAGCAAAACAAATCCCTCCATTAACTATGTAAAAAATATTCATTAGTCTATACTCTGAATCTTTCACTTCATTATCTAGATGTGGATAGCATGTTTCATGATAAAAGTCTTCTGGGACTGTGATTTGTTCTATTGTGGTGATTAGAGTTTCTGAATCAAAGTTGTTTTTCTTTACGGTTTTGTTGTTATTTTACAAATTGATCTATTGGTTTCCCAGCTAAAATCCTTCCTTTTATAGGAAGCCTCTCCCATTCTTTCTTAATTTCAATGTCTTCCTTTTGTTAATTATTTCCTATTTAACCTACATATAGCTTTTTTGGAAGAGATTTGTTTGCTTATTGTCTCTGTCAGTAGATTATGACCTCCTGTAGGGCAGAGACTGTCTTGCCTTTCTTTGTATTTCCATTGCTTAGCACAATACTTGGCCATATAGTAGGTACTTAATAACTGTTTACTAGTTCTGTCTATTTCATTTCGTATCAGTTCATACAAATCTACCTATGTTTTTCTAAAACCATCCCTTTCATCATTTCTTGGAGGACAATAGCATTCCATCACATATCTATCTGTACCATAACTTGTTCAGATGTTCTCCAAATGATGAACTCCCCCTCAGATTCTAGTTCTTTGCTACCACAATAAGAACTGCTATAAATATTTTTGTACATATGGGTCCTTTTCCTCTTTCTTTGAGACATTTTGCTTTCCAACCAGTCTCCCACTTAGGCTAGCCTTTTAACTGGTCTCCTTATCTCAGGGTCTCAAGTTTCTTTCTACTCTAATCCATCTTCCATTCAACTGCCAAGGTGATACTTTAAAAATGTATATCTGATTTTGTTACCCCCTAGTAGTCTTTGAATTCCATTGGCTCTGTGTTATTGGCGGGATTTTATATAAAAGCCTTCCTTGATTTAAATATGTTCATAACTTGGCACCTTCCTAGCTTTCCAGTTTTCTTATTCTTTATTCCCGTCCATATACTCTCTGATCCTGCTATACTTACTTGTTTGTACTTCTTGGAATATGACACACCATCTTCCGTTTCCATGTTTTTGAATTGGATTTCCCTCATGTTTAGAATGTACTCCATTATCTCCACCCCTTGATTTTTCTAGCTTTCTTCAAGACCCACCTCAGTTCACACCTTGTGTAGGAGTCCTGATCCCCTTCTTCTCATGCTTTTTTTCTGTCATGTTGCCTTCAATTTTCTTTGTATATATATTTTTTATGTACCTAGTTACTTAACATTTTGTCTTTCTTGTAGACTGTCATCTCCTTAAGGCAGAAATTGGTTTTGTCTTTTGTTGTATCCTCTGCACTTTGCACAACACTTGATGTTTCAAAAAAAATAAATGTTTATTGACTGAGCTCTACGAGACTCAGTTTCCCCATTTATAAAATGGAGATCATAATATTTCAAATGCTGCTACTTTATTCGGCATGAGGAAATACAGTGAGGTGTAATGCACTATGTAAATATGGTCCTCTGTATAGGCTTGAATAAAATTACCATTGAAAATGGAAGAGGAGACTAAAAAAGCCCATTGAAATGGCTTTGTAGGCAGGAAGGGATGACTGTATAAATAAACTTTGGACATGAGAAAGGCATAAATAGAATTCTCTGTATAGAACCAAGAAAATAAGTCATAGTCAAGACACAGGTAGACATACAATAATGGTTTTATACATATGACCTTATAGAAATTTAAAAATATCACATCTTATGTCCTCCACTGGAGCCTTCCCTGACTATTCCAAATCCAGTGTTCTTTCTACTATGCCAGGCTGCCTTTTAAAAATCAAAGAATTTTCTATTTTGAATAGTCCTTGGAAATAATGTAGTTCTTGACCTTTTTTTTTTGTAGTAATAGATCCTTTCACTTTGGTGAAAGCCATAGATTCCTCATCAGAATAATGTTTTTAAATGCTTAAAATGCATAGGATTACAAATAAAACTAAATGTATTGAAATAAACTTAGATTTTTTTCCCATCCAGTTTCACAAAACCTGTGAACTCTATGAACCTTTTGGGAAAGACCCCAGATTAAGAACCCCTCATTTAGTACAACACCCTCATTTTGTAATGAGAGAAAATGAGAGAAAGCTAAGGCTTAGAGAAGTTAAGCAAAGTTATCCAAAGTCATGTAGGTTGTAAATGATACAGCTGGGATTAATATCTAGTTCTTCTGCTTTCTGGTCTAATGCTCTTTTATAGTATACCATTCTGCCTCAAGATACTAATCAAAACAGAAAATTGAAGAGAATAGATAAGAAATTGAGTGAAAACAGGACTGTTACCATGTTGAGTGGTTCTTAAATTTAATTTTTAGTTTCACTTAATGATGGCAGTTGGTCTTGCCTACTTCATAGGATGACTGTGGGACTAAATACAAGACTGTGTAAACAAATTTTGAAAAGAATAAAATGCTTTATAGTATCATGAGTCCATATGTGGAGTATGGGGGGAGTTTACATCCCTATTTCAAATCTGTATCTTACAGTTATGAATTAAATAATGATATCATAACACAATCCAAAATAATTAGAATTAATGAGATTGAAAACACTGCTTTTGGGAATAGCCTTGGCTAATGGGATAGGGGACACCATGGATAAAATGAGTCATTTTCTTCCAAATCATCCACTTCCACCTCTTCTTTTATTTAAAGATCTCTGGAATATCTGGAACCTGATTAACTGAAAACAATTCTAACCATATTTATAATACAGTGAACTTTCTAGCAAATAGGAAAAATGTATTTGTGCTTATGCATTATTATTTTCATTTGCTTATTTGATTTTAAGACATGATATGATTTGTAAGAGTGATATGCAGAGCAGACTCTTCTCAGACAAGGTTTCTTCCGTGTGTGCATCAAAATCACAAAAGAATCTATCATAGCTACAATTATAGAAGTAACTACCTTCATAACTTTGTTTTGAATATTGACATCACATGAGGTACTGAACTTGGAGCTATGTGTTGTGGAAATTGTCTCAGTTAAGTCAAAACAAAACATTAGTTCTCTTTTGATGGTGTGGTTCTTCAAATGCACAAATCTGCAGATTGCATTATGCTAATTATATTGAGCCTAGAAAGACTACAAAGCTTTCTTGGTCAAAATCTTTTGGTGAAAGAGTGGTCTGGCCATATTGGAGGTATTAAAGAAAGGTATTAAAAATGAATATTGCCCAGCAATGCCATGTAGCCACATGGGCAGTGAGTGTGAAGTTACTCTATCAGTGTCTTTCTCTTGGGAAAATGTTATATATGACTTGTGAACTGGGGCCAGATGTAAATGAGGGAAAAGATTAGGCCAGATAAAATTTGGGAAATTCTACAGTACTTTCAGTAATACTAAGCTGTTCACTCTGCTACAAAATCTCATCTCTCAAAGCATTCTCCTTTTGATCCTCTTTGGCTGTAAATTATGGAATCCCCATGATCTTAGAAGATGTTAAAATTACAGATAACCCACAAGATAAGGGAACAGTACATAATGTGAATAATCATGAAGCTACATGTTACCAATTAAGAAGTATGAGAAGAGGAATAGATGATGTAATGAGGTATGCCATGGATATATTACTCAGTTATGTTGCAATAAAAGATCAAGAGGTACATTAGGTAGATTTTCAAGTGAGAATTTATGTAAAAACATATAAAGGATGTATACTAATGAGGCTGGGGGTGGTGGTGTGGTAGTGGTGGTGGTGGTTCTACTCTTCATTTACAGGTAAAAATTAGCCACATCTATGAATGGCTCCAAAAAAGTATTTAGATGAATATTTGCATCCATCTAGTGGTTCATTTATTACAGGTAAACTTTTTTTTTTGGAAAAGCAATTGGGGTTAAGTGACTTACCCAAGGTCACACGACTAGTAAGTGTCTGAGGCTGTATTTAACAGGTAAACTTTTAAAGAACAGGGACTGCTAAATTTTTTTTGTTTTGTTTTTGTATCCCCTTGCTTAGAACAGTGCCTAGAACATAGTAGTTACTTAATAATTTTTTTGATTGATATAATAAAGACATAATGGGAAATAGGAAACATAAATTCAAATCCTGACACTACCACTTACTAGCAGTGTGATTTGGGATCTCAGGTTTTTTTCTTCTTTAATATGAGAGGTTTAACCTAGATAAGTTTGTAAGGATGTTTTTTTCATCAGTAAAGGGAATCTGAGGTAAAGAACTATCAATGCTATTTCTCATTAAGTAACTTAAACTTTAACATTTATTAAGTAACTAGTAACATGGTAGTTACTTAAAAATGTTGATTGAATGTAAACATACATAGTAGACAGATATAGATTAGCATTTATTCTGTAATTTATAATCTTAGAGTTACATATGGCACTGAGGAGTATTTACCCCTCTCAAAGAATCTACTCATTACAAAAATTTTAAAAAGAGGAATAAGAAGGGGCGGCTAGGTGGCGCAGTGAGTAGAGTGCCGGCCCTGGAGTCAGAAGGACCTGAGTTCGGATCCGGCCTCAGACACTTAACCCACACAAACAAAAACCCAGCCCTGTGACCTTGGGCAAGTTACTTAACCCCAATTGCCCTAAAAAGGGGGCGGCTAGGTGGCGCAGTGAGTAAGAGCACCGGCCTCGGAGTTGGGATGACCCGAGATCAAATCCGGCCTCAGAAAATGAGCACCCACACATAAATAATGACTAGCCGTGTAACCTTGAGCAAGTTACTTAACCCCAATTGCTAATAAATAAATTTAAAAAAAAAAGAGGAATAAGAAAAAATTCAGTAAAACTGGACAACAGATTTTAAAAAATCTGATGTTGCAGGCAGTGGATCCTGACGTCTGCACGGTGGGGAGTGGGAAGGGAGGTGATTGTATTTTCATATCTCTTTTTTGGTGCTAATTGTTCATTTTATGGTTGCTTTTTTCATTTACATTGTGTATTGTGAAAATATATATTATGTATATTTTCCTGGGTCTGCTTACTTTTTGTATTAGTACATGTATGTCTTTCCATATGTCTTTAGATTTATTATGCTCACTTCTTGATAATCCTTTTCATTCATGTACCATAATTTGTTTAGTTATTCATTCCGTAATCTGTGGGCATTTACTTTGTTTCTAGTTCTTTGATATGAGAAAAAAATGCTACTACGAATATTTTGGCATATGTGGAGCCTTTCTTTTTCTTTTTCTCAGTCACCTCCTTTGAGTGTATGTATGCCTTACAGTGGAATCTCAGAGAATCACTGGGTTGAACTATACAGGCATTTTTTTCACTTTATTTTTATAATTCCAAATTGCTTTCCACAATAGTGTTAATTCATATCTCCCATCAGCAGTGCTATTATATTTAAGTATAATTTCTAAACATTGTTTTTTTTTTTAAACTAGACCTGTGATTTCATCAATAAAGGGAATCAGAGGTAAAGAACTATCAATGCTATTTCTCATTAACTTAAACTTTAACACTTATTAAGTAAATAGTAACATGGTAGTTAACTTAAAATGTTGATTGAATGTAAACATACATAATAGATAGATGTAGATTAGCATTTATTCTGCAATTTATAATCTTAGAGTTACGTATGGCATTGAGAAGTTAAATGACTTGACTAGGGTATGTATCTAAGAGGAGACTTGAACCCAAGTATTCCAGGGTTAGAGGCCAGCTCTATACTATACTGTGGTGCCTCATACTTGATTTGCAAACTTAGAAAGATGATTTAAAAAGAGAACTGTTAGTAATTTCACACAATATCAAATTTCAGAAATAAGAAGCTCTTAAACCCTGAGTGTAACAACTGATAGCCATTTAATGGGTCATTTTTCTACTTCTGCTTTCCCCCAGCAAGGTCAGTATAAATCATTGTTTTCTGTGTAGAGGTTAGTTAACTCTTTTGCACCCACATGTATGTGAATGTGTGTATGCACGTGCTCTTGCAGTGCTTATTAACTCTTTTTTTTTTTTTTTTAGAGCTGATCTGTGAATTTTTCAATTCAATTGGAATTTCATTTTCTGTGCTCAGAAGTTCTGGGCAGTGCTCTTCTATTATTTTCTTTGTTAGAGTGTTAAGATGTTTTGTCCTGTTATATTCTTCTGGGAGACTTATGATCCTTAGGGCTCTCTCCATCCAAGGCTGACACATGGCCCATGAATATGGGTCCCTAGAAATTTCCTCTAGAAATTCTTTCAGCACTTAGGGCTTTCTTATCCTGCAACATTCTTCCCCTCCTGTGGCCCTCTTCTCCCACTGGGGTGTCCATTTTAGGAAGAGGCCCAGGCCAGGTCATGCTTCATTTCCCTCCCAGATCTGTTCATGACTCTCTAGACTTCATGAACACTATGCTCGTGGTTGGGCACCTTCCCTCCACCTCTACCCCATTTTCAGTAGTTTTTGTTGTCTTCCCTCATTAGAAAGTTAGTTTCTTGAGGGCAAGGCCTGTGGTGTTCGTTTTTTTCCCCCCTGATATTTATGTCTTCTACACTTAGCTTATAGCATGTACTTAACAAAAATACTCATTGCTTTGCCTGCTGCTTTTTGATTATCATTCAGATGTTTAAAGATCAATGAATTATCTAGAGTGATATTGTTTTCTGAATTTTTTGTTTAACAATCTTTACTTTTTTTGGGACTTAATTTATATACTGTAGAGTGATTATGGATAAAAATCTTAGTACCATGGTGTACTCTGGTGCATAATGTCATAATAGTCCTTACCAAAAAAAAAAAATCCTCTTTTTTTCGTGGTGGTGCTGGAGGAGGCAAGAAGACGCATCAAGATGAAGCAAGGCTGTGAACTCACTCTTCCCAGAGTAAAACCAGCTACATTTTCTCTTTAGGGTTCTGGGATACCTCTGAAGAGTTGAATTGTCTTTCTCTAATACAGTCACCTCTAGTCCTCATTCTGGTGTGTTTCACCCATTGTTAACCACCAGTGATTAATATTAAAGTTCTATTTAACAAATTAACATCTATTAGCAAGAACTAAAGTATAAACATCCCCTTCTGCAAACACTTGGGGGGCAGAAAACACCCTTTCTGCCTCAGTCTCTGGGAAGAGTAGGCTCAAATTTAAAATAATTTCTACATAGTATTCATCCAACCAAGTTCCTTCTCAAATGCAGCATAATTATTGGGGTGAATCCTCCACTAATACTGAACTGGGTCCCAAAGGTTGTTTCTCCATGGCTTTATCTATTTACAAAACCCAGTGTAGACTGTAGTCCCAGAACTCTTGTGGCTACCATTCTGACCTTAAGATCACAAGGTCATAGTCATACACCTTTAAAACAGGAAAGAACAGAAACCCATATTCATGGGCCATGTGTCAGCCTTGGATGGAGAGAGCCCAAGGTTTCCATCTAGAGACTTATAGAAAATTTTGTTTCCACAAATACTGACAGGGAGAAAAAGAGCAGAAGCAAGAAGCTTAATTTAGTTGGTTAGTACATTTTGAATGCTGCTAATTTAGGGCTCCCCCATCCGTCAGAAGGTTCAAGATAAGTTACAGAATGTCCGCTGCATATTCCAAAGTTTACATGGAGATTGCATCAGTTGAGTCTACTGCTCATAAGGACTAGACTCACTGGCTAGTTCCTCTGGCACCCCATGTACAGAGAGAGCTAGAACTATGCAGAATGACTCTTACTCTGCTCTTAATCTGTGTAGAGCCAATAAGAATGGAAAATAAGAAAAACCAGGACCAAACATTTAGGTGTGTAGTAACATAGGGAGCTGGTAGTAACCAGGAGGTGAGATGGAGGCTTGCAACTTATCCTTCTGAGCCAAAGGTGATTCTCAGGGTGTAATCCAATGACACATAATATTTTAACTTTATGACTAAGTCAATGTATGTTTTGTTTTCATTATTCTTTCCTAATTTGCTATAATTTCATGTCATCCTATATTTCTTTGCATTCTATATGTTCATAATTACCTATGGCATGATATAATTTTGATATGTTGATATAACACATTTGTTTGGAATTACTTGACACAGGGTTTTAAAAAATTACAAATAATCCTACCGTGAATATGTTTTAATAGCTAGATATTATGTACCTATTAATATTCTTATGGCCTAGTTTAGTGGTCACTTTCTTGGATCAAAGTGTATAATTGTGTAATGCCATGTTGTTTTCAAGAAAAGATTGGAACAATCCTGTGCTCCATTAGTAGTATATCATTCGATATTTTTTCTCTCTTCACTCTGCCAGCATTAAATTTTTCTCCCCTCCCTCTTTTGTTACTCTTCTTCCTCTCTTCCTCTCTTCCCTTCTTTCCTACTCCCTACTTTGGCAGCTAGGTGGTATAGACAATACAGTGCTGGACCTAGAGTTCAAATCCTGCCTCAGATACTTGATCTGTGAACCCTAGCCAAGTTACTTCTCCACCTCAGTTTCCTTATCTATAAAAAGAAGATAATGATAGAACCCCCACTTCCAGGATGTTTGTGAGGATAAAATGAGACAACATTTATAAAGTGATTTTTAACCTTAAAGCACTATATAAATATTTGCTATGAAGACAGCTGCTGCTGCTGCTGCTATTACTACTACTTTCTCCTGCCCCTTCCTCCTACCCTTGCCCTGTGACTTCTTTAATTTATTTCCCTTCCATTTCTTCTCTTCTCCCACTTTTTCTTTGTCTTAGCTTCTCTCTCTCTGCCCCTCTCCCGCTATCTCTCTGCTCTTTTTTGTCTATTATTCTTTGTTGCTGTAATGCAGGTGGCATCTTAAGAGTCCTAGAGATTGCCTGGATCATTGACAGTTTAAGTGACTTGTTAGCATGTCAAAAGAAAGTTCCTGACTTTGAGGCTGGCTTTCTTTCCAGTATGCCAGATTGCTCTCCAGTGTTATTCTTTTATAGCTATCTTTGGCAATTTAATGGATGTCATGTGATATCTCAATTTAAAACTTTTTTTTCTAATTACTAAGGTATCTTAGTAATTTTTCAGTTAGTTATCAGTATTTTGTGTCATTAATTTCTAGAGCTGCCTTTAATATTCTTTGATTATTTTGATGTGGTGGTTTGTATCTTATTCTTAGAGATTTGTGTGGATTTTTAAGTAGTTTTATGTTAGATTTTTATAATGTTGGTAGGTAGATACTTTGGTGGACTTGTGATTTCATCACTGTGTTCTCTCCAGTGATTCCGATTGTAACTCTGTCTGGGGGAAATCTTATTTATATCCTCTTGTAAATCTTCCAAGGGGGCAGGGATCTATTCAACATGCTTAGGGTTTTCCTTTATATTTATGACACCTGCATAACTCTGGGCAAGTCACTTAATCCTTTTCAGCTTCCGTTTCCTTATCTATAAAATGGGCACATAGTAATAGCATCTACCTCTCAGAGTTGTTGTGAAGATCCAATGATGTAATTTATGTATAATTCTTTTCATACCTTAAAAGCTCTGTATAAATTCTAACTATTGTAATCATCATCAATATTGTGTAAATATCATTGGAACAGTTGTGCTGTTCATAAACTGTTCATTTCTTTTATATTATTGCCTGGTCTAGTTTTCTGCTTCTATTATGATAGTCTTTATGTCATTTCTTTTCTGTGGTTTTCATTGGTAGTGTTTTTGCCTACTTAAGCCTGTTGTGTTCCTGTATTATGCTTTTAGTGACCTGCAACTTAATTTCTCCAGAGACAGTGATACTGTGTGACTTGCAGACATATGGCATATTGACGTTAAAAGGCTAGGCCTTTGTTTGAGACTTAAGCTTGATGTCATTAAATGTACTTTCTAATTTCCCAAGGACAATCTGGATTGCTGTCCTCCTATTTAGTTTTGAGGTATCTACCAAGATATTACAAATAATGATGAACTAGTTTTAGGGGTTGTCTATCCAATAGACAGCCTATGTAAAGGTACAGAAATGGAAGATAGATTGTGCGTGAGGAATAGCAGAAGGATTAGTTTGGGTGGATTGAAGAATGTGTGAAGTAGAGTAATATATAATAAACTTAAATAGAATAATGTTGAATGATTTGGAAACTGTAAAGTGCTATATAAGTGTTAGCTGTGATTATTATTAGTGCTATTAATGTTAATAAGTTTAGAGAGGTGGGTTGAACTAGGTTATAAAGCAGTTTTAATACCAAGCTTTCTTGTAAACATTTTTTTTCCTCTACTAATTTTCACTGTTTTGTTTTTTTTTAAAGCAATTGGGGTTAAGTAACTTGCTCAAGGTTACACGGCTAGTCATTTGATTTATGCGTGGGTGCTCATTTTCTGAGGCCGGATCTGATCTCGGGTCATCCAAACTCCGAGGCCGGCCGCTCTTACTCACTGCGCCACCTAGCCGCCCCTAATTTTCACTGTTTTATGAGGGAATACTGTTCCTAATCCTCTATATCCCTTCATAAACTTAATTTTTTTTTTTTTTGCTTTTTGGAGGGGGAAAGGCAGGGCAATTGGAGTTAAGTACTTGCCCAAGGTCACATGGCTACTAAATGTGGAGTTTGAAGCCAGATTTGAGCTTGGGTCCTCCTAACTCCAGGGCTGGTACTCTATTCATTGTGCTACCTAGCCACCCCCAAATTTAAATTTTTTAAAGAAATTGTTATAATCAGCAAAAATATGACTCCTTACCCTCCAGCCTCTCCCCCAAATGTAAACATAAGAAAAATCAAACTCATTAAAATATATATAGTAAATCAAAACAGATCTCCACATTTGCCATATCCCAAAAAATATCTCATTCTGCATTCTGAGTCCTTCATCTCTTTATATCAGGAGGTAAGAAACATGTTCAGCTAATTATCCCTCTGGAATCCTGGGTGGTCATTATATTGATAAGTTTAGTACAGTAGTATTCCATCATATTTATATGCTATAATATGTTCACCCATTCCTTAATTTATGGGTAACCCTCAGATTCCTATTCTTTACCTCCTCAAAAAAGCTATATTTTTGTATATCCTTAGTGTTTTGTTTAGGATTAATCCCCTCCCTTAATCTACCCTATTCATTCATCCTTCCTCCTTTTAGCCTTTCCCTCTTAACTTTCCTGTTGAGTGAAATGTATTTCTGTACCCAACTCTAACACTCATTTTCTCCCTCTCCCTCTTTTTTTTTTTTTGGAGGGGAAAGGTAGGGCAGTTGGGGTTAAGTGACTTGCCCAAGGTCACATGGCTAGTTTGGGGTGTGTGTGTGTGTGTGTGTGTGTGTGTGTGTGTGTGTGTGTGTGTGTTAAGTGTCTGAGGTCAGATTTGAACTTAGGTCCTCCTGACTCTGGGGCCAGTGCTCTATTCACTGCGCCACCTAGCCACCCCGCCCTCTCCCTCCTTTCTTCCTTCTTTTGACCACTTCAGATGAGAATGAGGTTCAAGTATCAACTATTTCCCTCACTTCTTCTCCCTTGTTTGTATAGATGTTTATTTGTGTACCATGATAATGTGAGATAATTTTCCCTAACTTTCTTTTCCCTTATCCTCATCCCACAGTGAGTTCTTCCTCTCTCTTTCTCTATCCTTAAAATTATGAAGATATAAGATATTAGATATATATATGAAGATATAAGATATAAGAAAAGCCTTGTCTAAAAGAACTCTTTCTATACGCTCTGATTCTGACAGTTCAGAGGGAAAACAAATATCATCTACTAATATTTGAATATAAGCAGTTCATCATTGTTTAGTCTGTTATCATTGTTCATTCATGCTTACCACTTCTTTATGTGTCTCTTCACTTTTGTGAACTTTAGAATTTCACCTCAGCTCTGATAATGGAATGCTTGGAAGTCTTCTGTTTCATTAAAGGTCCATTTTTCCCCCTTGTAATTTTATATAGAATTTTGCTGGCTAATTTATCTTCACTGTTGATCATAACCTTTGCCTTCTGGAATATCATATTTTTCTTTACTACTTCATGATTGCTAAATTATGTGTAATCCTGATTGCAGCTCTTTGATATTTGGATTCTTCCTTTCTGGAAGCTTGGAGCATTTTTTTTCTTTGGGAGCTCTGAATTTTGGCTTTGAGGTTTTGGGGAGTTTTTATTTTGAAGTTTCTTCAGTAGGTGAACTGTGGATTCTTTTAATTTCCACTTTGTCCTCTGGTTCTAAGAGATGTGGGCAGTTTTGAGATTTCTCGAAATAGGATGTCTAAGCTCCTATTTTTGGTCATGGCATTCAAGTAGTTCAATGATTCATAATTTTTTTTTCTCCTTGATCTGTTTTCTAGGTCATATGTTTTTGCTATGGGAAACTTCCTTCTTTTTTTTTGTGCACTTTGACTTTGTTTTAATATTTCTTGTTGCATCATAGTCATTGGCTTCTATTTTGTCCATCCTAATTTTTAAGGAATTTGTTGTTTAGGCAAGGTTTTGGACCTCTTATGCCAAACTGTTCATTTCCTTTCTAATTCTTTATTTCATAGCTCTTGTTTCTTTTCCATTTTTTTCTTCATGTGTTCTTATTCTCTCTCTAAACATTTAAACTTTTAAGAAATAATTCTCAAATCATCTCTTCCAGGAATTATAGTTGAATTTGTGCCCAAGTTGTAATTTGCTTTCAGGATTTGCTTATAGATGTTCTGGATTCATCTTTTGTATTTATGTCTTGAACATCCCCGTCATCATTATCTGTTTTCCAGATCCGTTCTTTTTTTCTGAGATAACTTATGCTTTTTTCTTTTTTTTCAACCTTTTAACTTTGTTTTAATATATCTGGTTGTGAAGTGAAGTTTTTAACTTCTTTTTGGTTCATTTTAATTTTCAGGGTATTTGTTACTTAGGCAAGGTTTTGGACCTTTTTGCCAAGCTCTTGCTTCCAGTTCTTTTTCCCATGACTCTCATTTCTTCTTTCTTTAAGTATTCTCATTCTATCTATAAAACAATTTAAAAATCTTTTTTTTTAAAGTCTTACTTTATCCTTTCCAGGAATTCTAGTTGAATTTGTGCCAAAGCTGTGTTTTCCTTTGAGGCTTTGCATGTATTTATTTTTTTTTGAGTCATTCTTTTCTGTATTTGAGTCCTGAGCATCTCTGTCACCATAATCGCTTTTTATAGGGGAATTCTTTTTTTTTTTTGCTCATTCTTCTAGCTGGTTTCTTTATTGAACTTGGTGTTATAGTGGGGCACTGTTGCTGCTTTCCTCAGTGTTTTGTTATTGTAGGATCTCAGGGATAGACTAGGAACCTGCAAACTTTCATTGCTCCCAAAGTGATCTGATTCAGGGCAGATTGTGAAAGCTGTCCCTCTACTCTTCAATCCAGTAACACCAGCCTTTCTGCTCTCCCATGAACAAAACACTCCATATCTGGGCTCTTGGCAATTTCTCTGGCTGTCTCCCATTACTGGAATGCTCTCTTTCCTTTAAGTCCCAACTAAAATCCCACCTATTACAGGAAGTCTTTCCCAGCCCCTCTTAATTCTAGTGTCTTCCTTCTCTTATTTACTTCCTATTTATTTATCCGTTATATATACTTATGTGTATTTTCTTTCTTAGAATCCTAAAGGCTGGGATTGTTTTGTTTTTGTTCTCTTTATTGAATGACTGATTTGGGCTAATTATTTTATTTGTTAAAGAGGGTGGGCCAAATAATCTTTGTTTCCTCCTAATTCCAAGACTGCAAGTACCTATCCCTAGAAAATCAGTAAGGTCTTTTCCTTTAGCTTTAAAAAAAATTACATGATTTTATAATTGTCCAGTCAATTAATACTAAAGAAATGATCTAGGAGAGAAATTCAAGGTAGACTATTGCTGAAGTGTAACATGAATAGAGCAGGATTTAGCAGTGACTACAAAGGATACATCAAAGATAAAAACATGATGAACATTTCTGTATTTGTGGGTATACCTGGGTACTCTATTTTTTCTTCACGGACACCATAATGAAAATATCATATACCAGTGGGACACTGTATAACTACATACTGTGTTGATTAAATTTTCCTGGTTGGTTTTTAATTTCCCAGTGTACAGTATACATGTTGCCAAGGTACAGTTGTTATGATTATATGCCAGGTTAGGTAGCATGGATTTAAGGTGAGAACATTTTTTTCTAGCGTTTGTAAGGTTGTTGAGAATTACAATATGACTTTGCCACCTATTTTTTTTCCTAAAGACTTTTATAATTTACATTTAGTCTGGATTAGGGAGGATCTGGATCTGTAGTTTCATTGTTGTAAGGAGCTAGCCTGAGGCAAGGAAATTTCCTCTACCAGTACAGAACTAAAACTATTCTGCAGTTTATAATCGTATAGAATTTTCTGGAATGATTGAGGTTGACTGACTTGCTAGGGATTATAAAACCTGTGTGTTTTGGAGGCAAAATTTGTATCTAGCACTTTGTTATATGTTATGATTTTTTTTTTGTTACCCATGGAATATTCCTTTCTCACAAAAGGGTTCTGACTCTGGGTTCAGGTAAAAGTTTTACTCCTGGGGTGGCTAGGTGGCACAGTGAATAGAGCACTGGCCCTGAAGTCAGGAGGACTTGAGGACTTGAGTTCAAATCCGGCCTCAGACACTTAACACAAAAAACTAGCCGTGTGACCTTGGTCAAGTCACTTAACCCCAATTGCCCTCCAAAAAGCAAAAAAAAAAAAAATTAAAATTATTCCTATGGGAGTCTGAACCCAAGGAAAAGGGAGCAGGTTTTTTTCTTACACTGTCTAGTTCATTCTATCCCTACCCTGCAACCCAAGTTCCAGAAAAAAATCTCCTAAAGAAAAGTTGAGTATGGCTTACGTCTTGTGTCTCTTCATATAGGAATTAACAGAGTCCCTTGTAGAGAAGGTACTCAAGGTACCTAGATATTAGATATAGGACAGATGTTTAATTCCTCTACTCCAAAAGAAAGACTCTAAATGAAAGACTCAGAAGCACCTATTGACAAATAGTGAAAACATGAAACAGTTTAAAACATGAAACAGCTTAAAACATGAAATAGCATCTGATCACTCTTATCCTACATTGTAGAGGACATAAAGACAACTTTGTAGGACTGCATTTCAGATCTGCCCCGTACGAGCAACTCAAAAGTCCAGGTCTTCTGGCCATCCGCATGGCTCTTTAGTCTTTTCAGCTGCAGAATCTTCCTAGCAGTGATCCTCTTCTGAGAATTGTCCCTGAACATTACCTACTGGGCAACCAGTCCTCTTCACTTCTTGAATTTAACTGCAGGGCTGGGAACAAGAGGGTTGGGAAATGCAACTCTAGGATCTATGTTTGGTATTCTGGGCTCAAGGTAAGAAACACAAAACAGAAAAGACAACCAGGGATCTGAGGTGTTGTCTCCGCTTTGCCTAGACAAGTACATATTATTACTCTCGTATGAGTGCGGTTACTATCGCCAAGGGTTTGGTGGCAAGGCAGAGGTTGGGCGTAGGATGAAGAAAGGTATTGAAATCCAAGAGGCTATATTGAAAGATAACCTATCTTTCGTTACTCTGTAGATATCCCATATTGTTGGCTTAAGCAATGCTGTTGTCAGACTGCTCTGACAACGCCCTGGGTTATAAGGATGCTTGAGGACCAACCAGGGACCTCTGGTTGCGCTTGTCCTTTAGTAAGGGACCAGAATGTGTTCCTCCCTATGGAGCCAGTGTACACACAACCATTACCATGCCTGGTGCCCCTGTTTAGATCAGAGATTTCCCTAATGATGCCAGTTATGCTTATTTTATACATGAATACATACATACATACATACATGCACACACATATGTATTTACTCATTTTACATTGGTTTAAACCTTTTGCCTTTCTCAGAATAAAAAAATGCTAAACCTTTTAAAAAGTTTGACCCTCCTATTTTTGAAGTTACTTAGTCACTGTCTTGAAAGTGAAAGAAAATTTGGATATTTTAATGAAAAATAGTGCAAAAATAACTTTAAATTTATACTCCTGAATTTTAATGCCATATAGGAAATCTTATACAACTCCATAATGATTTTTATTATTTATTTCCCCATTCCCCTTTAATCTTTTATTAGAGTATGTGAGTCCAGATTCAGAAATTTTTGAAAGCTTTAAAATTTGTTTTCTGGTGATTGTTTTTCTCTAAACTAATCTCCTCCAAGACTTCTTCTCATCCCTGACTTTTAAAAAAAGTACTATATTGAGAGATCTCCTTTGAAGTCTTAAAGTATTTCAGTAAAATTCTGTTGCATATTGTTTGTGATATTTGTCTTATGAAAATACACTTTGCATGATTTTTCAGAGGAAAATTACTTATGTAGTTACTGGGGCCCTGACAGGTTAAGCAACTTGCCCATAGCTTCCCAGTATGTGCTAAAAAAAAACCCTATAGCTGTACATGTACGATGTATATTAAAATTCAATACATAATATGTAACAATTATTCACTGTACCCAAGCATGTATATATACAATTTATTTATTTTCTCTGCTTCCTTTTTCTATTCACATATATATATATATATATGCAGTTTAGTTATTTTCTCTCTATATTGATACATATTGACATGTAATCTATATAGAGAAATAAATAGAAAAATAGATATATATCTATATTATGTAGATAGATACACATAAATAAGCTATATCTACATAGACCTATATAGAGAAAATCAATAAATTGCATACATGTATGCATACATGTGTTTCTGGCTACATATATGCTTATTTGAATTCAGTGAATTTCTTGCAAGATGCTGTAGTTTCTTTTTGTTTGTTTTGTTTTCTTCCTGTTTTTTTACATTGTTCTTGTTCTTTACCTACCCTTTCCCTGTTCAAGATCAGGAATTATCTTGAAATAAAATGGAACCAGCATTTAATTTCTCTTTTGGATGGCATTGTCAGTCTCTTCCTAAAAGGCAAAGTATAATATATCAGCTCATTTACTTGGGCTTCCTGTTCCCTGGTACTGTATTGAGCCAGAAGGAGGGGGTAGAACTCTTAAGGTATAAAATGAGAAATCGTTCAATTAGTATTTTTGAAAATGTTACACTGTACATATTTTTAATTGTGGACAAACAGGGAAAAATGTAATCCTTGTTCATCCTTTATTTTTTAATCCATATATTGGAATGCTGATTTAATATTTTATTCTTAAGCAACAAAAATGATTCACAGAGCCATATTTTTCAGGTCTTGTGAAATGGAGGCAGCTTAGGGATGAATATATGCTTGTTCCTGTCTGGAACTTAATTACTTAGTCTCTGAGAGCTATTTGGTTGAGTCTTTGCATAATTTACAATTTGTCCTTTGAACTTAAATTTGCAGAAACCAGAATAGTCTTGTAAATTTATGTCAGTTCAACCTTAAAAGAAAAAACACCCCTCTGCTTAAAAGAAATGGTACTTCCTGCTTTCATAAACAGTCATGTGCATAGTTTAGCAAGGCCTGATGCCTCTGGAGCTTTTTTCCTTTATAGCACCATTGAATCACAGTCTTTACAGAAGTACTGCGAATCTTGTGGCCTCATTCTGAACAAAAGGGATTAGAGAAGAAAAATCTTTTGATAAAAGACTTTGGATAGCAAGGGCAGGCAATCTTGGTTGTGAATATTTTCTGATTTTTCCAGAAATCAAGCAGAAGATTGAGCTGCTGATGTCAGTTAACTCTGAGAAGTCGTCCTCTTCAGAAAGGTACAGCTACATCTCTTGCATGAACAATTAATGGTGTAGCACTGCTAAGAAGCAAACCAGTATATTTTTTTCTTGTCAAGTTTGATATAATGTATTTTATTGTATACTGTTTTTTTGTGCTGTATTTATATTGGTTAAACTATTCTTTCTTTGCAGAGGATTATGGATTGATTTTTAAACAAATAGTGAAATCTAACCAACTGCAGCATGCAAATGACTACATAGCATATTGCTGGTTTATGTATAGTAGTCATTGAAACCTTAAAAATTTTTTTTTAACAATAAAGAATTCCTTGGTTTCTTAAAAAAATGCCAACATTAGATTTTTTTCTTCCTTTATTTTTGGAGGGCTGATAAACAAATACTAAGGTTATCTGTTAAACCTAGGTTGAAAAAATTGAGTTTTTTATTGTGCTAAACATGTTGTTATATGGAAAGGGAGTGCCCTTTGTAAATAGCTTAGGAATTGCAAACCCACAGATTAGTCACATTCTGTGAGATAGATATGATGCTTCTTCAAGTCTGTGCTAGGAAATGGAACAGTCACTGCATGCGGTAATGGTTCATGCCTGCAGGTAAGGACAAAATGACTCAGAAGTATTTTTAAAGCAATTATTTCATCTGTCAATCAAATGATTATACTTTTAAGTAGATATTTCACATTTTCTTAGTATTTTGCTATATGAAGTAGAACCAAAAATTTTTTGTTTTGGAACTGAAATCTGTAATGATTATCTTGGTATTATATATAGTAAAATGGATTTGCTACTGTTTACTAGAAATATATGTACTAAACACTATTATTACATATTCAGAATATTAAGTTATGTTGTTTTCCTTTATCATATTTAATATATACTGAATATTGCCATTTTGCAATTGAATAGCTAGCTGGTTTTTTTGGGGGGGAGGCAGTAAATTATATATTTTTGAATGTTTTCTTTTCAAACTGCAGAAACATAAGGAGTTTAAAATTAAAAATAATAAAATACCTTAGGCAAAATGCTTGAAAATATAACACATTCATAAAGGGGATTTAATTTAATGAAGTAGTGTATAAAGAGTAGTCTTTTTAACCAAATGATCACTTTAAATGAATTAATTAGTAGAATGAGGAGGTGAGTATGTGTCCTTAGACTAAGACACTGCATAAATTTCTTATGTGATTAAAAAACATAGCTGAATAAGTAGAGAAAATGGTGGGAATTTTGTTGTCCTTTTCTGGAGATTAGAGTTTGACGTGATGATTTTGTTTTCTAAAATAAAGAAATTTCAGAAGGTTTGTTTCTTGTATATCTCTCACTTCAGGTCTGTGGCTAGCCATAAGATATTAAAATATTCTGTTTTCTGATGAAAAAACAAAACAAAACAACAATCTTATGTCCTGTGACCGTGGTGCCAGTAAAATGGTGGTGATGAGAGGATATGAAGATTGGGGGTGGGGGTAGGTTCAGTAGTGAGGAAGATAGGTGCCAACTCTTATTAGAGCTTTGGATAATAGGAACAAGGTTCACGATTGGTTGATATTGATAGCAGTTAATATATTACCTTTTTGGAGGAACACGAACTCTTTAAGGAAACTTGTTGAATAGATTGAATAAATGCTATTGAGAGAGAAATTAGGAATGACTGAAATATTTCTGGGCTAAGTATATTGTGGGAAAAGAAGGTATTCAGAAGTTAACTGACTAGTTCAAATTGCTACCCAGTGTCTTATTGTAATCTTGGGGAAAGGGAGAAAACATGTGATTGTGATCAAGTTTAGAAATTAAGCACAGTGCATATACAATAACTTGGCACATAATTTTCCTAGAGCTGTTTTTTTAAAGTGGTCAGACAAATGACTATATATAACAAAACACTTTTACAAAAACTGATTTATTAGGTCAATAAATTGAAAATAGTTTGTAGTTGGTCTAGATACCATCCTAAATATTATTTTGTGATTTGACCTTCTGGTTTGTCATATTTCTTTTCAAGCATCTGAGGTGAAAAAAAAAAGGAAACGAGCATGAGAATAGGAAATCTAGAGAAAAATGAAGAGAATTTTAAGTGCTTGATTTTATTTAAAAAATAAGGAAATTCAGAGGACTTGAAAATCTTGGTGATACATTGTGCTCGGGAATTTTGCAGCTTAAACTATTTCTGCAGAGCTATCTATAAAAAAATTTCATAATTGTACCTCCTGTTTCTCTGTAGTTTTAGACTGTAAAAATTTCCAAGTTGAAATCCTTGCTTTAAATATTATTGTTTTACAAGGTGGCAGCATTGGGGATATGATATTAGTCTTAAAAGCTAATTTGAAATTTACACCAGTGTTGGGCAAGCTTCCATTGAGTTTATTGGGAAGGTTGGTGATAAAACTTTTGACTTTTTGAAGGAGATTGTAGCCATGGTGGTGACTCTTTGAAGAGACCAAAAACCATCATGTTATACAATCAGTAAATATTGTTTCTTGTGAGAGAAGGGATAATCCTTTATTACTGCAGGGATTGAAGTGAAGAGATCCATACCCTCAAACATAAAAGTTTTCTATATAAAATCTGGAAGTTTCTGCATTGTGATTTTTTTGTGTCACAGATTTTTACTTGCTTAGAGGGATTGACAGTCTTGAGGAAAGTAGGTAAAAATGGAATTAGTTGTGACAGAGAAATAATGAAAGACAAAAATTGTTTTTTTCTCATTCTTTGAAAAAATTATTGGTGGTTTTAGAAAGCAAATTTTATTGATTTTTTTTATATTATCAAGATTTCCCCTAATATCTCATCCCCTCCTACTCCCAAGAGAAACTACCTCATATAATAATTTTTAAAGACAGAAAAGAGAAAATATCAGCAAAACTGATTAATATATCCAAAAAGCCTGAAAAATGTTCCAGTGTAGCAAAACTGTGGATCTCCCCTTTCTGAAAAAGGTGTAGTTGGGGTGTCTTCTTTGATATCATAATTGTTCTTAGTAATTTTTCAACATTCACTTTTGATTTTTTAAAAATGTGTGTCTGTTTACATTGTTGTATTTGTATACATTGTTTTCTCTGCTTCCTTCACTCACTGTCAGTTTGGATAGCTGTTTCTATGCTTTTCTGTATTCATCACATATGTAATTTCTTACAGCACAGTAACATTCCATTGTTTTCATGTACCACAGTTTGTTTAGTCATTTCTCAATCAATTGGCATCCAATTTGTTTCCAATTATTTTCTATAGAGTGTTGTGTTGTGTTGGGTGTGTGTGTGTGTGTGTGTGTGTGTATGTACCTTTTTCATATCAGTCATCTTTTGGTATAAGTTTTATAGTGCAATCTTTAGTTCAGTGAATGGTATATTTTAGTCACTTGATTTGCATAATTCCAGGTTGCTTTCAAAAATGTTTATACTGATTCATAGCCACACCAACAATAAGTATTACTACAGTGCTTATCTTCCTATAATTCTGCTAACATTAAATATTCCTGTATTTTGTACTTTTTGCCAACTTGCGTGGTCTGCATTGTGTCAGTTTCTTAGGATTGTTTTGATTTTAATTTCTATTATTATTAGTCATTTGGGGCATTTTTTATATGGTTCTTAATAGTTTGCACTTTTGCACTTCTTATTCATATTCTTTGAACACATCCTTTGGGTAATGAGTTTTCATTATATATGTTTGTGCATATATAAATTGTATGTAAATATATAAATCACTATTAATTCTAAACCATCAAGAGAGTAAAGAAAAAGTTAAAAGATTCATATATATGAGAACATTTATAGCAGCTCTTTTTGTGGTGACAAAGAATTAGAAACTGAGGGAATGTCTGTTGTGAAAAGGTTGAACAAGTTATGGCATATGAAAATGATGGAATACTATTATGATTTAGGAAATGACTATATGGATGATTAAAAAAAAAACAGTGGGAAGACATATGAACTGATAAAAAGTAAAGTGAACAGAATCAAGAAAGCATTATACACAGTAACAGCAATAGTGTAACAGTAATCAAACATGAAAGACTTAGCAACTCTGATTAATACAGTGATTGACAACAGCAACTACAGATTCACAATGAAAAATGCTATTCATCTCCAGACAGAACTGATGGCCTCTGAGTACAAACTGAAGCATGTTTTTTTCTCGCTTTTTTTTTTCCAACATAACTAATGTGGAAGTGTTTTACATGACTTTCTAAGTATAATAGGTAACATTTTCTTGCTTTCTAAATAGGTGGGGGAATAGTGGAAGAAGAAAATTTAAAATTCACAAAATTTTTTAAAATTTTTAATTAAAAAAGAAATAAAATATACCACTGGTGGAATTTTGAAGTGCTTAAAGTATTATAAAATACAATTTGGATTACATAAAAAAGCAACTAAATCATGCATTTGCTCAAGAAGACTATTGGACACATAACCTGAGGATAACAGAGACAAACACAATGGTCCTATACTTACCAAAATAGTCATAGTAGCAATTTGGGGAGGGAGCATATAGGTACCCATCAACTGGGAAATGGTAGAACAAGCTAATGAATAGGATAACTCAAAAATATTTGGAGAAATTTTTATGAACTATTGCGTATTAAAGTAATTGAGCAAAATCAAGAGAATACCCACATTAATCATGATTTTTTTAAAAAAGCAACACTAAGAGACATCAGATTTCAAATCCATGTAACTATCAATCTTGATTTATCACATACTTCGCTGCTATTGGTAAAAACATGTGGGTTATGGTTAAAAAAGGTTGCATGTGCTACATGTCCTGATTTGTACAATGATTTACTTTAATTATCTTAATGCTATTTCTTTGTTATAAGACAGGGTTCTATAGAGGAGCGGGTAATTTGGAAGTAAAATGTGAAACTTTTAGATTTTATACAGAAAATATTTATCTTTGAAGGTGTTGATGCATTCCCTTCAATACTACAAAATATTATTTGTACTGTGATCAAAATAATTAGGTGAAAAACAGAGAAGTAGATGAAGGGAGCAGACTAGACAAGGGAAAAGCAGAAACAGTGGAGTTCAGTAACCCAGTGTTAAGTAACCAGAAAACATAAAGTACTTAGGGAAGAATTCCCTATTCAACAAAATCTGTTTGGAAAACTGGATAGTAGTCTGGCAGAAATTAGGCTTAGACCAATACCTTATAACATCTCATAATATATTCTAAATGGATATATGATTTCAATAATAAAGATGATGCCATAAGAAAAGTAGAAGAAAGTCATACACCTTTTGTGACTGTGGGAATCAGGACATAAATTCTTAACCAAATAAGAGTTAGAGGCAGTTACTAAGGGTAGAATAGATAACTTTGATTAAACTGAAATGTTTCAACATGCAAAAAAAATTAATATACTATTAATTAATAATTAATTAAAGTAGTCAAATGGGGGAGAAATTTTTTTTTTTACAAATTTCTCTGAAAAGAGTTTATCCAAGGCATATGAACAGTTAATAGATATGTGTGTATGTATGTGTATGTATATGTATATATGTAAATTTGTATATGATTTTTTTTTATATGAAACTTTGTAGTTTAACTTTTTCTTTACTCTCTTGATGATGAAAAACTAATAGTGATATTGCTAGGTTAAAGAGTATGCAAAGTTTCAAATCCCTTTGGGCCTAATTCCAAGTAGTTCTCCAGAATGGTGGGACTAGTTTACAGTTCTACCAGCAATACACTACTGTACCTATTGCATTTGTCATTTTCCTTTTCTATCATTTTAGCCAATCTGATTGGTATGAATATGGTTATTAATATGAATGGTTTCTTAAAGTTGTTTTAATTTGCATTTCTTTGGTTATTAGTGATTTGGAGAATTTTTTATATAACTATTGATAGCTTTGATTTCTTTCTCTGAAAACTACTCATTCATGTCTTTGACTATCAATTGGAGAATAGATCTTGTTTTTATACATTTTGCTCAGTTCCCTACATATTTGAGAAATGAGACTTTTATCAGAGGAGCTTGGTGTAATTTTTTTCCCTTTATTTTTTCTTTTAATTTTGGTTGCATTGGTTTTGTTAATTAAAAAGTTTTGACTTTAATGTAATCAAAATTATTCATTCTACCTCCTTTGATATTCTCTGTCTTTTGTTAAGTCTTGAATTCTTCTACTCCTTGCATGCCTATTTTATGCAAAATAAATTTCTCCCTTCTTTTTCTCACTTCTTCCTTCTCTCACTTCTCCCTTTCTTATCCTTCTAGCATTTTTCTGAGATCATCCCAATATAATAGACTCACAGTCATGCCTTTTGTTTAAAGAGACTCTTTGTAAATGTGCTAATGATGAAAATATTCTTTAGGGATTAAATATCATTTTCTCATATGGGACTATAAGCAGTTTAACCTTGCTTAATCATTATGATTTCTCATGTTTAACTTTATATTATTTTCTTTCTTTCTTTTTTTTTATATATTTGAAACATTTAATCTTAAGACCTTGAATTTCAGATCCATTTCTTTCCTCCCTTGTCACCCATTCCCTCTGGGGAGATAAGTAATTCAGCATATGTTGTACATGTACAAAAGGAAAATGACAAATGCAAAACATTATCATAGTAGATATATTGTACAAGGCTGCTTATAATTCCCTCCGACTCATCCCACTCCCAACCTGGTCCATTCCCTACATGATCCTGTCCCTCTTCTATAGTGGGTACTTCCAACCTCCCCTCCCCTCAAGGATGCCCTCCCATCCATCATCCCTCGTCTCATTCCCCTTCCCCCTATTCTGTTGTACGTTGAGATATCCCATTTAATATGTATGTCATTCTCTCCCTGAACCAAATTCAGTGAGAATGTGGTTCTGCCTTTTTGCCTTCCTATTCTCCCCGTCCCTTGCAACCACTTCCCCTTGCTTCTTTTACATGAGATAGTTTGCCCTACCCTGTCTCTCCCCTTCTCCTCTTGCCACTTTCCTCTCTCACCTCATAATTTCACCCCTTGAGTATCCTCCCTTCCCAACAAATTCAACCTATGCCCTCTATCCATATATAACTGTAACCATATACACACACACATTCACATATGTATTCATATGACCACACCCCCTTCTTCCATTATTCTCATACTGAGAAAGGTTTCCTTAGTCATAGTTAGTGTTTTTCCATATAGGAATGTAAATAGTTCAACTTTGATAAGTTCCTTTTGATTTCTTTTCCCCTATTACCTTCTTAGGCATCTCTTCCTTCTTGTGTCTGGATGTCAAATTTTCTATTCAACTCTGGTTTTTTCCTCAAGAGTCCTTGAAAGTCCTGTATTTCACTGAATGACCATATTTTCCCCTGAAACAAAATACTCAGTTTTGCTGGGTAGGTGACCCTTGGGTTCATTCCCAGCTCTTTTGCCCTCTGGAATATTATATTCCATGCCCTTCGATCCCTCAGTGTAGAAGCTGCCAGGTCCTGGGCTATTCTGATTGTGTTTCCACAATATTGAAATTGTTTCTTCCTGGCTGCTTGTAGTATTTTCTCCTTGATCTGGGGATTCTGGAACCTGGCTATAATATTCCTGGGAGTTTTGTTTTTGGGATCTTTTTCAGGAGGTGATCGGTGGATTCTTTCAACCTCTATTTTGCCCTCTGGATCTAAAACATCAGGGCAGTTTTTCTTGAGAATTTCTTGAAGGGTGATTTCTAGGTTCTTTCTTTGATCATGGCTTTCAGGTAGTCCAATAATTTTTAAATTGTCTCTCCTGGATCTATTTTCCAGGTCAGTGGTTTTTCCCATGAGATATTTCACATTGCCTTCTACTCTTTCCTTTGTTTGGATCTGCTTAACAGCATCTTGATTTCTCATAAAGTCATTAGCTTCCATTTGCTCCAGTCTAACTCTGAAGGAATGAATCTCCTCAGTGAACTTTTGAGATTCTTTTTCCATCTGGCAAATTCGACTTTTTAAGGCATTCTTCTCCTCATTGCCCTTTTGGGCCTCCTTTGCCATTTGAGTTAGTCTCTTTTTTAAGGTGTTGTTTTCCTCAGTCAGGCTGTTGACCCTCATTTCATACTTTTCCTGCATCCTTCTCATTTCTCTTTCCAATTTTTCCTCCACTTCTCTTATTTGATTTTTTTTTTTTAAAGCAATTGGGGTTAAGTAACTTGCTCAGGGTTACATGGCTAGTCATTATTTATGTGTGGGTGCTCATTTTCTGAGGCCGGATTTGATCTCGGGTCATCCCAACTCCTAGGCCAGTGCTCTTACTCACTGCGCCACCTAGCCACCCCTTTAGGGCAGTTGGGGTTAAGTAACTTGCCCAAGGTCACATGGCTAGGTTTTTGTTTGTGTGGGTTAAGTGTCTGAGGCCGGATCCAAACTCAGGTCCTTCTGACTCTAGGGCCGGTGCTCTACTTACTGCGCCACCTAGCTGCCCCCTCTTATTTGATTTTTAAAGTCTTTCTTAAGGTCCTCTATGACCTGCAACCCGCTCATGTTTTCCCCTGGGGCTTTTGGAGCAGGACTTCTGAACTCACAGTCCTTTTCCTGCTCTATGCCCCCAAAATAGGAGTCTAGGGTTGCATTTTTCTGTTTCCTTTGCCTTGGCATGTTGCTACTTAATTACTTGACTTTTGGGCTAGTTGCCACACTATGGCTTTAAGGACAGATAGAGGAATTTTCATCCCGAACGTGTGGGGGACAGCTTCCGTTTCTGGAAGTTGGAAATCCACCCACGACCTCCACCCCAGATCACAATCCAGATCCAGGGAGGTTAAAGCAAGAGCGATTACCCCCCAAGACTGATCGCTGGATCTCCCTACAGTTCGCAGGCCAGGAGCTGGAGCTGCCTCTGAAAACTGCAAAATGGCATGTCTCCTCAGTGGCTTCTAGCCCCCAGGGGAGGAAGCCGACGCATTCCCCAAATACTGGTCCCAAAGTCCATAGGGCACTACCTCTCACTTTGTCCTAGGCATGTCTATGTTGATAATTCTGGAGTCACCACAGCTGTTGGTGTTCTGGGGTCTCTCCAGCCGGTTGCTGGCCCTCCCACCCTGGGGCTAAAACCTCGGCTCATGGGGACCTGTGCTCGGCTCCCTCACACTCTGCGAGCTGCGTGCTGCTGGCTCCCAGAGTGCTGCACTGGTCCTTCCTGCAGGGCTGCTGGGCTGTCCTCAGCAGGAGGTTAACTTCTCTGTGTCGTTCTGTGGGTGCTGGGGCTCCAGAAGTTGTTCAGAGCCCTCTTTTCCATAGTTTGGGGGAAATCTGGGGGCAGAGTGGCTTGGATGAGCTTTTTCTATCCCGCCATCTTGGCTCCGCCCCATATTATTTTCTTGAGTCTTTTCTTTTTGAACGTCAAATTTTCTATTTGGATCTGGTCGTTTCATCATGTCTTCTATTTAATTAAATTTCTGTTTCCCCTTCTGTAAGCTTATACTCGGTTTTGTTGAGTAGATTATTCTTCTTGATTGTAATCCTAGCTCCTTTGCCTTCTTGAAAATAATATTCCAAGCTTTTCATATCTTTTTAGTAGTATTTGCTAGATCTTGTATGATTCTGACTATGGTTCTGCAGTATTTGAATGATTTCTTTTATTGTTGGCCAGATTGTCTCAATATTCCTGGGAATTTTACTTTGAAATTTCTTTCAGGAGATTACTGGTAGATTTCTTTAATTTCAGCTTTGCCCTTTGATTCTAAGAGATACATGTAGTTTTACTTTGTAATTTCTTGAAATATGATCTCATTTTTAAAAAATCATGGCTTTCAGGTAGTTCAGTAATTCTTAAGTTATTTCTCTTTAATCTGTTTTCTAGATCAGTTGTTTTTTTCATATAATATATTTCATATTTTCTTCAAAAAAATTTTTTTTTTTGTCTTTTGGCTTTGTTTTATTGGTTCTTGATTTTTCATGAGGTCATCAGATTCTAATTGTCGCGTTCTGTTTTGGGGCGAGTTATTTTCTTCAGTAAGATTTTGTACTTCTTTTAGACCATTTGAGTAATTCTGATTTTAAGGAGTTTTTTCTTCAGTATTTTTTGTTTCTTTTACCAAGCCGTTTTCATATTTTTCTTGAATAGCACCCATTTCTTTCTTTCCTTTTTTTTGTTTTTCCTTTATTGTTCTTAAATTTGATTTTTAAAATAACTTTTTGCCTTTTAAACTATTTAATTCTTCTAGGAATTCTTGTTTAACTTGTGCCCAGTCTGCATTTTTCTTTAAGGCTTTACTCATAGATGTTTTTAAGTTATTGTTTTCTTGGTTTATGTCTTGAGCTTCCCTCTCACCATATTACCTTTTCATGGCGAAGTCCTTTCTTTTTTTGTTTGCTCATTTTTCCAGCCTACTTTTTGACTCTGGATTTTATGTTATAGTTCGACACTTCTCACTTCTGGGGGGATAACTGGCTTGAGATTCTGTTTTATCCTTCTGATTTCTTGGTCTAGGGGCCACTAAATTTTTGCTATCCCCAAAGTGGTGTGATCCACAGAGAGGTGTGGTTGTAGTACTCTACGTCTATGTTCTGCTCTCATTCAGGCCCTTGCTACCTTGCGATTCCTATTGTTCTGCAACTGCAACCTTGAAATGGGTAGTACAAGACAGAGCTGCCAAATGGCACCTGACCTTGCTCCTAATATTAGAACAAGCATTCCCCGGGATCTTTTCCTAACTTTGTGTGGAGTACTCTTAACTCTATGACATTGGTGCTGCTGCTGCTTTCACCACTGCACCCCACTCTGTGTCACTTCTTCAGCACCATACTCCTAGCCAGCCCCTACCCCAGTGTCTGCAGACCTCTTTCTTCTGTCTTCCTAAGCTGTCTTGGGCTGAAAAAATGACTTACTGTGACTTTTTGTTTTTCACCTTCAGAATTCTGTTCATTGTTTCACTTTATAGGAAAGGTTTTTGGGGCAGGTTTAATAGTTGTGACCTTTTACTCTACCATCTTGACTCTGCTTCCTCACTGTATTCTTTTTCAAACAATATTTATTCTTTGGTAAACAGCATCATATTTTCTTTTTATAGAAACTAGGGGAAAATGGCATTATCTCTGGTCTCAAGAAACCTAGAACCTGAGAGATCGAGTCCCAACTATTTTATCCCTTTCTACCAAGGAAAAAGAATGTGATTTGATAACGGAGTTTTTAAATTATTTTTTTGTGGCTACCTTAAAATATATTGTATATAGTCTTAAGAGATATATGATTAAAAACTCCCAAATTAAAAATAAAAAGAGAAGAATGCAGCAAAAGCCAATGCAGTTTCTACTGGGGGGGGGCATTCACTCACAGAGTGGTTGTAATGGAGTAGAATTGTAGTTATTTTTTAAAATAATGATCATTTGAAGTAATGTTACATTTAAAAGCCACAAAAACCAAGGAAGCTCATGTTTATGTTTTGATGAGAGGTTTGATGGCTCCCACTAGCAGGTCATAGTTTTCCTTAATCAATTTCCTTAATCAATTCTGGTTATCCCACTCATAGAGTATTTTATTCAGTTCTGGGTTATACATTTATTTGTGTGTGTGTGTGTGTGTGTGTGTGTGTGTGTGTGTGTGTATACACACATATATACATATATACACGTGTGTGTTTGTGTATATAGGCATATATGTATATATGTAACACACACAAACACGAGGATGTGAATATACAGAGGAAGACAGCTAGGGTGGTGAGGTCTTGTTATAGGAGGATGAGTTGAATGATGTGGAGAAGCTTAGCTTAAAGACAAGGAAACTTCAAAAATAGACTTACTCTGCTTAGCTCCTGTGGCCTGAACTAGGAGTAATTGGTAAGGAGTTGAAAAAGAGCATATTTACACTTGATAAATTTCTAGGAAGTACTCTTAGTGCTCTTTGAAATTTGAATGAGTTGCCTTTGAGGAGGAGTTAGTGGGATCTTTTTCATCGGGAGGCTCTAAGTGAAGTCTGCATGATGACTTGCTAGATGTGTTGTATAAGGGATTACTCAGCTATAGATTGGACTAAATGGCCTCTGAGATATTTGATTCCAACAGTCATATAAATATTTTTTAACAGTACATTTTGCTTTTGGGTGTGGGAGGGAATTCTTCCAACCAATATTTAAATGATGGGCTTAGAACATTTAATAAGTAAGAAGAAAACCATAGTTATCATTTTCCATATTATCAGTTGTTCATTTAAGAAACAGCGTGGCATAGTGGATAGAGGGGCATATCTTACAGTCTGGAAGATCTAGGCTCAAGTTCTCTTTCTAACGTGTGTTAGCTTTATGACTATGTGCAAGTCCCTTAATCTTTCAGTACCTTAGTAACTTATTAAGACAATGCAAATTTTCACCGGTAGAAGGAGTTTTAGAACAGAAATTTCTTACGTCAAAAGTCATAATTCTGGACCAAAAAACAAATTGTGGGTAATTAAATGAGTGACATTAATTTAGGGGAACGAGAAAGACAATATGATGATGCTATTTATTGTTGGAAATCTGCTGTAGGTATTTACACAGTTGAATTTTATAGGATCATAGAATTAGACCTGGAAGGGATCTATGGGAACATCTTAATCCAGGTAAATGACTTGACCACGTAATAGGTGATTTACCTAGGTTCTTTGACTCCAAATTCATTGCTCTTTCCCTACCATATGCTAACTCTTTAGTTCTGTAATAACTTTTGAGGTGATTTTTTTAGACAAAGGAAGTATATAAGCTTGGTAGTTATTAATTTGGAGCTGATTCAAAGCATATGGGATAGACTATGGTAAGTCAGAATTTAGAGGAGCTGGGAGAGAGGGGGTGGAGAGAGACTAAGAAAATTTAACTTTTGTACGGAGGAGGGATGGGAATGGGTGGTAGATCTGATAGGGGTGATAAACAAGGAATTTGGAGGAAGTAATGTGCTATAAGTACAGCAGACGACATGTTAAACTTTGAAGCAGATTTTAAATTGATTGAATGGGATTCATACTGTAGGGTGGGAGAGACAATAAGATTATTCACACATGACCAAAATGAATACTTTTACTAAAGCTACTAATCAATAAATTCTTATTTGGATATCTGTATAGTATGGAAACACTCCTGGGTTCTCTATACTTCTACTGGTAGAGCATATTCTCTGTGTAGGCATTGCCAAGCGAGAAGGTCTTCTAGTATATACTTAGTGACTCAGTGTGTGTGATACACACGTAACACAAACATTTAACTCACTATATACATATACACATACACAGACAGCCCCATATACACATATGCACACATTTATATATATATATACGTGTGTGTGTGTAATTTTTTTCTTAAGATTAGAAAATCTAAGTTCATTGATGTTAGTCATACCTATAGGTGTCTTTTTTTTTTTTTTTAAGGGGGGAGGGCAGGGCGTTTGGGTTTAAGTGACTTGCCCAAGGCCACACAGCTAGTAAGTGTTATGTGTCTGAGGCCGGATTTGAACTCAGGTCCTCCTGACTCCACAGCCGGTGCTCTATCCACTGCACCACCTAGCCACCCCAAGGTAATCTTTTTTTGTCTACTCGTGACCTTTTACTAGGCCTAGAAGAATTGTGCGTGACCTGAATTGGTAGTAGTATCCACACTGATGAAATCACAGATCTCTGAAGTTAGAAGACAAAGAAAATTAAAATTCAAGAAACTTTTCCAGCTTTTATTTGGTATAGGACATTTCATTGTCCTAGGTGCTGAAAATATAATGGTGTGTGATATATATCTATATATCTATATATCTATATCTATATCTAGATATATATATATATTTGCAAGGGGATTGCAGTGTAAGTGTAAAGGAAAGGCTAAGGACATTTACTGTGAGATATTTGAAAGGGATTATATGACTTGTACAGTTACAATGATGCCTGAATTAGACTTTGAAGAAAGGGAAAGATTCTAATAGACCAACATGGAAGAACCTAGGGATCCTAGTCTAGGCATTGGGGACACGGCAAGATAAGAACATAAATAGAAATCTGCATGTCATCTTTTGTTGCCTGGGTAAATGTTTTGCTCTCATTTATAGAGCTATCTTAAATTTCTACTATTAGGATAATTCCTTCTAGTGTAAGTTTATAAAATTCACTTTGGGGAGAGGAGTGTGGAGAGCAACTCAGCTTCAACGGAAGTGAGCAAATTGTTATTGATTTAGACATGACCTAGGAATAAGCAAGACTCAGGGGTTGAGACACATAATTTTTAATGGGATAGAATGGAGAATGGAATGCCCAGCCTGTACCAGGGGTAGCTTGTAGATAGGGGAGGGACTGCTTAAGGTAATATTTGCTTAAGCCAAGTCACTGTTGTACTTAGAGTTGGCCCCCAAACATAACAAATATGCAAACTCTTTTATACATGCAATGTTATTCTTGCTATTATTATATATTTATAATTCACAAATTGTGAATTGTATTTGATGCATTCTTATGGGCATTGTACAGCATTGGCATAGGTGTTGTGTCATTTTAATGAATGTCCATTAAATGATAAGAGGGTATAAGGGTTATAGCAATAAGACTGAAGACCAGGAATCTCCAAGTTTTTGCTTCAATATGAAACCATGAGATAAGTAACATAATATTTTACAGATTTTTGTATTTCAGTGTTTTAAAATGAAAGGAAGACTCCCAATAACCCTGAGTGGTGAATTTTTAGTATGTGGTAAAGTGGCCACATAAAAATTATAGCAATGGACTTATTACATGAAGTTATTTTATAATAGGAAACCACAACCTTTTCTTTATAAAGAGTTTTTGATTTTCCCAATGTCTTAAATTTGGAAGAGGGTTAAGTATGAATTATTTGCTAGGGTGGGTGAGTGGCAACACATTATATTCCCTCTGAGATTCTTAGCTTGGAGGGGTGTGTGAGCAACTGGCTTAGAGATAGCTAGTTAAGCCTTTGGAGTCAGTGGAACAGTTGTGGAACCATGTCTTAATATACTGAAATCTGTAGTTTCAAAATTTAAAAGACAATGTGGAGTAGTAGAAATACTGCTAAAGGTGGGCTACCCTGAGTTCTAATGCTAGCTTTTTTTCTGATATGTTACACATTCCAGAGATCAAGGGAACCTGGAATAGTCATGGCATCCCAATATTAGTACCCTTTTGGTTTCAGGGATAACAGGGACCCAGTCATTTATTTGATTGAACATTTATCATGTACATATTATGTCTCTAGTTCTGGCATTCACAGATGGAAACAGTAAGTGATGGGAACAATGGAAAACAGAATAGTCTGGGATGTGATTTGAGTTTTAACTTATCAACTCCTCCTGTTCCTCATTCTCAGTATTGATTTGGATTTACTTGAGTACTTGAAGGATCTGTGATTTTATTATTTTTTTCCCCTGTTACTTATCTAAATCCAGCTACAAGTTAGTTATATTTTCAAAGTTTCCATGGTGAGAAAATTCTTTACCCAACAGACATTCTGGTGATTACTCTCCTTGAATTTCACTATACTGGCCGTTAGACAAAAGAGGTTTTGTATATCACTGGAGTCATATATAAAGCCTTTCAGTTTGGTGGGAACTGTGAGATGAGCAAACTGAAGAATAAAGGCATTGAAGAATATGCAGAATACAAAGATAATACAAAATATACAGGAATAATATAGAAACTTATATAATTGGTGATGAAATTGGAATTAAAGCATACTGCTTCATATTTCTAGTTTCCATATATTTTCCACTTTGCTATGTTGTCAGATTGAGTATATGACAATTGTTTGTATACTCAAATACAATTACTATTTAACTCTCTTTTCCTTTTCTAGGCAAAATAGAGAATACTAAAGAAGCTTTAACCTTTTATCATGAGATTGAATTTCTATTCCATTAGTAATTATTGCTTCTCAATATCTTTTAAAAATGTCATGGTAGAAAACACTGTTGTCATGATTGAAATGAAGGTAAACTGAGGCACTGTAGTGCCAGTGCAATATTTACAGAGCCAAGGGCAACTTTAAATATGCCAGCATAGTGCTCAGTTACAAAATATAATAGACTCTTCATATAGAAGACAGAAGCAAAACATTTATTCAGACACCAGAAAACAAAATCCCAACACCAGGAAACTGAATCCATCACAGCAACATAGAAGTTAATATACCACAACACAGCAGAGAGCCACACCATCCTTTAGGCTTCCCACAAACCAGCATAAGTCTAGCTGTCACAGCAGGCAGCAAACACTCAGGAGCCTAGCTGTCTTTCTCATGTGTAGTCTCTCCTTCCTCCCTCCCTAAGTGCCCTGACTCCCAACTTCCTGTGGGTTCTGCTCCACCCTTCAGCAAACTCCTCCTACCACAGGCTCCTTGTGATACATTCAGTCTGTTAGGGGGGCAGGGAAAATCTTCAAATCAGGGAAAGCCTTCAAATTCCCTTAGGCTCATTAAGGGTCAGGGAAGATCTTCCAATTACCATTATCATTACAGGCATAAAGCTCTGAGAACTTTTAATTGGTAAATCTAGCAGTTACCAATAGAAGTGTCTTTAGTTGGGGCGGCTAGGTGGCACAGTGAGTAGAGCGTCGGCCCTGGAGTCAGAAGGACCTGAGTTCGGGTCTGGCCTCAGACACTTAACGCACACACAAATAAAAACCTAGCCATGTGACCTTGGACAAGTTACTTAATCCCAATTGCCCTCAAAAAAAGAAAAAAAAAGAAGTGTCTTTAGTCCCTCAACAAGCCAAAAGGCCCCAAATAAGGACTGGCAGATAATTTTGACAGACCAAGGGAGAAGTATCAAAAAAATAGATGTAGCATCATAGATGGGGAAAGGAGTATGATTGGTTATACAGTCAGAAGCATCATAAATATAGAGGACAGTATGATTGGCTAGATATCAGGTATATGGGGGTAGCAACTACCCCTCCTTCCATCTTGTTGCTGACTGTTTGACTTACATGGTTAGTTCATGGTTTACTAGACTTGAAAGACAACTAGTGAAATAGAGAGAACAGGTTTCTTTTAAAGTGATTTATAGGGGAACTGGACTTTTAAACTTAACTTCAGGAGGACGACTGATCTTCTGAAACTATGAACTTCTGATCTTTTTTTTAATAGATGTTTTTTGTTTATTTTTAGTTTACAACATTTATTTCCACAAGATTTTGGGTTAAAACTTTTCTCCCTGTCTTTTCCCTACCCACCAACCCAGAACAGCTGTCCTACTGAGTACCCCCTACTCCAATCTACTCTCTCCTATATCCTCCCTTATTTCCCCTCCGACTTTCCAGTAGGGCAAGATGGATATCCGTACCCCAGTGCCTGTATATCTTATTTCCCAGTGCATGTAAAAAAAATATATATATATTTTTTAAAGCAATTGGGGTTAAGTAACTTGCTCAAGGTTACATGGCTAGTCATTATTTATATGTGGGTGCTCATTTTCTGAGGCTGGTTTTGATCTCGGGTCATCCCAACTCCAAGGCCGGTGCTCTTACTCACTGTGCCACCTAGCTGCCCCCAAAATAATAATTTTTTAAACATTTAATTTTAAAACTTTGAATTCCAAATTCTTTCCCTTTCTTCCCTCGTCACCCACCCTTACTGGGAAGATAAGTAGTTCGATATCAGTTGTACATTTGTAGTTATGCAAAACATTTCCATAGTGGATATATTGTGAAAGACTGACTATATTTTCCTCCATCCTATCCTGCCCCCTACTTGTTCTGTTTTCTACTTTGACCTTGTCCCTTTCCAAAAGTATGTGCTTCTAACTATCCTCCCCCCCTCCCCCCAGTCTGCTTTCCCTTCTATCATCCTCCCTCTTATCCCCTTCCCCCTACTTTCCTGTAGGGTAAGATACCCAGTTTAGTGTGTAATATATTCTTCCCTCTTTAAGCCAAATTTATTTTTATTTATTTATTTTTTGCTATTTGGAGAGCAATTGGGGTTAAGTAACTTGCCCAAGGTCACACGGCTAGGTTTTTGTTTGTGTGTGCGTTAAGTGTCTGAGGCTGGATCCGAACTCAAGTCCTTCTGACTCCAGGGCCAACGCTCTACTCACTGCGCCACCTAGCTGCCCTTTAAGCCAAATTTAATGAGAGTAAGGTTGAACCATTCCCATTTGCCTTCCTGTTCTTCCCCTCCATTGTATCAGTTTTCCCTTGCTTCTTTTCATGAGCTAATTTACCCTATTCTGTCTCTCCCTATCTCCTCTTATTATATTCCTTTCACCTCTTAATTTTATTTTTTAAATATCATCCCTTCCTATTCAATTGATTGGATGCCCTCTCTCTATATATACATATACACACACTAACAGGTATTCGTACAAACATATACCCTCCTATACAGACATATATATGTATGTATACATATATACACATTTCTATTCCCTTCAAATATTCTCATACTGAAAAAAGTTTCATAAGTTACAATTATCATTTTTCCATGTAGGCATGTAAATAGTTCTACTTTGATAAGTTCCTTATGATTTCTGTTCCCTGTTTACCTTCTCATGCTTGTCTTGCTTCTTGTATTTGAATGTCAGATTTTCTATTTACCTCTTTTTTTTTTTTCATCAAGAATGCTTGAAACTCCTCTACTCCACTGAATGACCATATTTTCCCCTGAAACATGATACTCAGTTTTGCTGGGTAGGTGATTCTTGGTTTTAATCCTAGCTCCTTTGACCTCTGGAATATCATATTCCAAGCGCTTCGATCCCTTAATGTGGAAGCTGCTAGATCTTGTGTTATTCTAATTGTGTTTCCACAATATTCAAATTGTTTCTTCCTGGGCGCTTGTAATATTTTCTCCTTGATCTGGGAACTCCAGAACCTGGCTATAATATTCCTAGGAGTTTTCTTTTGGGGGTGATCACTTCAGTGATCAGTGAATTCTTTCAATTTCTATTTTGTCCTCTGGTTCTAAAATATCAGGGCAGTTTTCTTTGAGAATTTCTTGAAGGATGATTTCTAGGTTCTTTTTTTGATCATGGCTTTCAGGTAGTCCAGTAATTTTTAAAATTATCTCTCCTGAATCTGTTTTCCAGGTCAGTAATTTTCCCAATGAAACATTTCACATTGCCTTCTTTTCTTTCATTCATTTGGATCTGTTTAATAGTATCTTGATTTCTCATAAAGTCATTAGCTTCCATTTGCTCCAATTTAATTCTGCTTTTTAAAAAATTTTTTTATTCATTTATTCATTCATTCATTTATTTATTTGGTTGTATATCTTTATTTATTTTTATCCCCCTCCCCAAATGCTTTATTCTGGTTTACATCATTGATTTCCATCAGATTTTGAGTTACAATTTTTTCCCCATTTTTCCCCTACCCACCACCCCAGAATAACAGTCATACAGGATATCCCCTCAACCAATCTACCCTCTCCCATCTCTTCTTTTTTCTTTTTTTAAGAGGGCAGTTGGGCTTAAGTGACTTGCTCAAAGTCACATGGCTTGTAAGTGTGTTAAGTGTCTGAGGCCGGATTTGAACTCAGGTCTTCCTGACTCTGAGGCTGGTGCTCTATTCACTTTGCCACCTAGCCACCCCCTCCAGTCTAATTCATAAGGAACGATTCTCTTCAGTGAGCTTTTGAGATTTTTTTTCCATCTGGCAAATTTGGCTTTTTTAAAGGCATTCTTCTCCTCGGTGCCTTTTTGAGCCTCTTTTCCTGTGTGTTTGTCTGTTTTTTAAGGTGTTATTTTCTTCAGTCAGCTTGTTGACTCTCTCTTCATGATTCTTGCATCATTATTATTTCTCTTCCCAATTTTTCTTCCACTTCTCTTGGTTTTCAAAATCCTTTTTGAGCTCCTCTATGGCCTATAACCAGTTCATATTTTTTTGGAAGCTTTTGGTGCAGTTGTTCTGAATTTGTTGTCTTCTTCCTGTTCCATTCTTTGATCCTTTTTGTCCCCAAAAAAGTAATCTAAGGTTTGACTGCTGTGCTTGCTTTGCTTCCTTTGCTTGGTCTTGTTGCCACACAGTTACTTGACTTTTGAGCTTTTTGCCACAGCCTAACTCTGCTTCCAGAGAGGAGAACTTTGTCCCAAATTGCTGGGGTTTTTGCAGCTGCCATAGCTATTAGTTGGGTGCCCTCTCTGAAGCCTCCACAAGCTCTGGTACCTGGTAACACACCCCAGGACCTCCACCAAAACAGTGATCCAGATCCAAGCAGGTTAAAGCAAGAGGGATTACCCTCTGAATGGTCACATGGTTCCACTAAGATCTGCAGGCCAGGCCTCCTTGACCCAGGGTCGGAGGCTGGACCATACTCCTGGACTCCCTCTTCCCAACGTCCACACTGACCTTGATAATTTATAATTTAGATATTTTGTTGATAATTTTAGAAACCACCACAGCTGCTGGTGATTCACTCTCCTGACGTCTGCTCTAGCCATAGCTGGTTGGGGTCGCCCTGAGGCTAAAACCATGGGCTCACATGGGGCCGAGCTGGGCTCTCAGCAAGCTGTGATGGACCCTTCCTGCGGGGCTGCCTTCAGCGGGAGATTTGTTTTTCTCTGTCACTTTGTGGGTTCTGAAGCTCTAAAGTTTGTTTAGAATCATATTTTATAGGTATTTGAGGTAGTTATGTGGGGAGCTCACAAAGTTTTTCTGCTTCTATGCTGCCATCTTTGCTCTGCCCTGAATTTCTGATCTTAAAGACAAAAACAATGTGACTTAGGCAATTATACAAAATGTTGGCAGTGATACACAATACAATCAGTCACAAAAATGGAGTCAATATCAATTTTATTTTCTCACTGTAGTAAAAATTTATGAGATATATGAAAGAAAAAATTATTGTGATCAAAAAGGAGGTTGAATGGATGTAGAATGACAAGAATTATAGTACCAAGGGTTGGTTAACCATCTTAATTGAGAACTGAGTATAAATATGTGGTGATACATAGGAAGATATATAGAGCATTTGTTAAGTACTAACTATATGCCAAGCAATGTACTAAGTGTTAGGGATACATACACAGGCAAGGAAAATTCCTTGCCTTCTGGGTGCTTATATTCCAAAACAGAGAGGGGAAGTTTGAGACAAAAGCTCACTTATCAGACCTTTGGGACCCAGTGACAGAGTCTAAGTTACTTGTGGGGACCATGGAGGTGATAGCTGAGTAGAGTCCATATTCTTTCTAAGACACTTAACTAGTTGTGTGACCCTGGGCAAGTCACTTAACCTCTCTCTCAGTTTTTTCAACTTTAAAATGGGGATAATAAAGTTGTAAGGATTGAAAAAGGTTAGTGTAGTACCTTACATGGGAGATGTGCTTAATAAATGTTTATTCTCTTTCTCCTTCCCTTAAAGAAGGCATGATGTAGAATAGGAAGTGAAGTTGTGTATGGTGAATGGATTCCTGGGTCCATGACAAAATAAGACAGAAGCTCACTTATCAGGACCTAGGGGACCAAGGGATGGAGTTCAGGTAAGCACTGGGAGGACGATAGAAATGGTAGAAATGTTGTTGCAAATAAGGGACTCAAGTTAATTAAAAAGAAAAATTTCCTTATAGTTCATTAAATATTAGAATGAGTTATTGAGAATGGTTATAAAATCTCCTATTCAAGATGTTTAAAAACAAAGGAATTCTTACCTAGTTTTAAACAGATAAGGATCTTTCCAAAATTTGGGAGATGAACAGTAGTTAAACTTCTTGAAACCTCAGCAAAATTTAGTAACATCTGAATGATTATGAATGATTAAGTGTGAACTTATTCTGACTCAATAGTTTAAAAAATTATATTAGAGTATTTCACTTTATACAAAATATACTTTATAAAGAACTGTTTTTCTTTGAATATAGTTTTTCTGACCTCTTCTATCTTTGTGTCTTTTGTCCTGGTCTCTTGGAATGGACTCCTACCTTATTTCTGCCTCTATATCTTATAAAATATAGCTCAGGTGCTTTCTTCTATATGAAACTTTTCTGGAATTCTCCCCACCCCTACCCTACTCCCCAGTTGCTAGTGCCTCCCCCCCCCCCCCGCAACTACTTTTTGTTTAACTGTTTTGTATTTTTCACTTTATATTTGTGCCGTGTATACTTGCATATACTTTTCTATGTCATTAGAACGTAAGTTTCTTGCAAGTAGAGATTGTTTCACTTTTTTTTACTTATTATCTCCGCACCTAGAGCAATGCTTTGCACATAGTAGTTGCTTAAGAAAGCTTTTTGATTGCTTGATAGAGAGGCAGGATGACCTGGAGTTAGGTCTGTCTCTACCCCATGTGTCTTTGTAATCTTGGGCTAGTCCTGTATCTTCTTAGTACCCTAGTCAGCTCTCTCAAGAGTATCAACTGCTTATCAAATATGGACCTGGAAGCATCCTCACTGGGCATTTCTTGTACCAGTGAAATGATAGGTCCAAACAAAAACTAAGCAAAAAGTAAAATTATTATTATTATTTTAAATGGTAAAATGGCATAGAAAAATAAGGATTGTCAGTGAGAAACTGGAGTTAAAAACAAACTGCATATTTTAACTTTAGGAATTAAGGTATAGACATGTAACAATGAAGGAGTTTTCAAAATGTCCTTTGCCTTCACTCAGTTCTAATGTTTCACTCTTTTTTGGTCTTTTTTTTTTTTCTTGGCAGGTGAAGCAGGGCATTTGAGGTTAAATAATTTGACCAAGGTCACACAGCTAGTAAGTATCAAGTGGCAGAGGCCGAATTTGAACTCAGGTCCTCCTGACTCTAGGGACAGTGTGCCACCTAGCTGCCCCCAAAATTTCACTTTTAATCATTCATTAAAGGCTTAATGACATATACTGAAGAAAAAAAAAAGACATCCAAAAATGAGAATATATATTCTACCAGCTTTTTTATGAATAGTTATCAAATATATGTTAATTGGTAAATCCAGGGGCCTTTCCTTAACTGTCATCCTTTTTATGAACATTTGATACCATTGACAATGACTTCTTCCTGTATTGTGATTGTCCTTTTCTCTTTCCTTTTTTCATCCAAACTCTCTGACCACTCCTTAGTGTCCTTTGCTTGTATTATCAATTGTGTCCTATTCTGTATACATGAATTATTCCTCTCAGCCCTCTTTTGTCTTTTCTCTGTACTCTTTTCTATTTATATCAGCCCCTGGGGAATCAGATATCATCTCTATATAGATGACTTCCTAAATCTACATATTTTACCTTCATCTTTCTTCTCATATCTCGTATCTCCAACCATCTGCAAATATCTCTACATATATGTCCCATAAGCATTTCAGAGTTAACATGTCTAAAATTGAGCTCATCATTTTCCATTTGAAACTTAATTCTATTTTTGGTTTCTTTAATGCAGACAAAGGAGTCACTCTCCTTTCAGTCACCCAGCTTCTCTAATTGGCAGTCATCTCTGACTCTTTCTTCTCCTTTATTCCCCATCCAATCATTTGGCAAGTCTTGTGGATTCTACCCTCATCATACATCCCATGTATATATCCATTTTGTTTTATTCCCACTGAGTGTATACTGCCTTAATTTAGGACTTCTTGGGGTGTAGTCAAGATGGCGGAGTAGCAACAGGACTTCCATGGGGCTCCAGCTCCCACCTCTTCTAATTCATATAAACGGTGACTCTGAACAAACTTTGGAGCTACAGAACCCACAAAATGAAACAGAGAAGCTAACCTTCTGCTGAGGACAGCCTGGCAGGCTGGCAGGAATTGGCCAGCACAGCACTCTGGGAGCTGACTCCAGACCTGCTCGAGCCCCTGCCCTGCTTGACCCAGTGGTCATAGCCCCAGGGTGGCCTGACCAGCTGGCTGGAGGGACTTCAGATCATCAGCAGCTATGGCGGTTTCCAGAATTATCAACCCATAGATGCTACAAAGTGAGAGGTCAGTGCAGTGTGGACTTTGGGATCTAGTAGTTTGGGAATGCGGTTGGCCTTTATCCCCTGGAGGGAGAAGTTGCTGAGGTACTGTAGCCGTGCAGCCGCCGCCAAGTGGCAGCTTCAGCTCCTGGCCTGCAGATTGTAGGGGGACCAAGTGACCAGTATGAGGGGTAATCACTCTTACTTTAACGTGCTTGGATCTGGATTGTGGTGTGGGGTGGAGGTCCTGGAGTGTGCGACTAGCCTGCCAGAGTGTGTGGAGGCTTCAGAGAGGGCACCCAACTAATACCTCTGGCAGCTGAGAAAACCCCAGCATTTGGGACAAAGGTCCCCTGTCTAGTAGCAGAATCCTGCTGTGGCAAAAAGCCCAAAAGTCAAGTAATTGAATGGCAACATGAGCAAATGAGGGAAGCAGAGCAAACAGAGGAATCCAATATTAGACTCCTATTTGGGGGCCAAAAAGGATCAAAGCACAGAACAGGAGGGATACAACAAAGTCAGAATTCTTTCACCGAAAGCTTCCAAGAAAAATACGAGCTGGTTACAGGCCATGGAGGACCTTAAGAAGGATTTTGAAAATCACATAAGAGAAGTGGGGGAAAAATTGGGAAGAGAAACGAGAATGATGTATGAAAATTATGAAATGAGAGTCAACACCCTGACTGAAGAAAATAACACCTTAAAAATAGACTAACTCAGATGGTAAAAGAGGCTCAAAAAGGCAATGAGGAGAAGAATGCCTTAAAAAGCAGAATTTGCCAGATGGAAAAAGAATCTCAAAATCTCACTGAAGAAAATTATTCCTTCAGAATTATATTGGAGCAAATGGAAGCTAGTGTCTTTATGGGAAAGCAAGAGGCTGTTAAGCAGATCCAAACAAATGAAAAAAAAATAGAAGGCAATGTGAAATATCTCATTGAAAAAACCACTGACCTGGAAAATAAATTCAGGAGCGAGAATTTACAAATTATTGGACTACTTGAAAGCCATGATCAAAAAAGAACCCTAGATATCATCCTTCAAGAAACTCTCAAGGAAAATTGCCCTGATGTTTTAGAACCAGAGGGAAAAATAGAGGTTGAAAGACTCCACTGAGGGGCGGCTAGGTGGCGCAGTGAGTAGAGTGCTGGCCCTGGAGTCAGAAGGACCTGAGTTCGGATTTGGCCTCAGACACTTAATGCACACACAAATAAAAACCTAGCTGTGTGGCCTTGGGCAAGTTACTTAACCCCAATTGCCCTTAAAAAAAAAAAAGAAAGAAAGATTCCACTGATTACTTCCTGAAAAAGGTCCCAGAAAGAAAACTCCTAGGAATATTATATTTAGGTTCCAGAGTTCCCAGGTCAAGGAGAAAATATTGGAAGAAACAATTTGAATATTGTGGAAACACAATCAGGATAGCACAAGATCTGGCAGCTTCTACACTGAGGGATTGAAGGGCTTGGAATATGATATTCCAGAGGGCAAAAGAGCTGGGAATGAACCCAAGGGTCACCTACCCAGCAAAACTGAGTATTTTGTTTCAGGGGAAAATATGGTCATTCAGTGGAATAGAGGACTTTCAAGAATTCTTGATGAAAAAACCAGAGTTGAATAGAAAATTTGACATTCAGATACAAGAAGCAAGAGAAGCATGAGAAGGTAAACAGGGAAAAGAAAGTTACCAAATAAGGAACTTACCAAAGTTGAACTATTTACATGCCTACAAAGAAAAATGATAATTGTAACTTATGAATCTTTTCTCAGTGTGAGAATAGTTGAAGAGAATAGAAATGTATGTATGTGTGTGTATACACGTATATAAATGTATATGTGTACATATATACATATATATGTCTATATAGGAGGGTATATGGGCATATGTATACATATGTGAATGTGTGTATATATGTGTACAGGTATGCGTGGATAGAGGGTACAGGACCAATTGAATAGGAAGGGATGATATGTAAAAGGTGAAATTAAGAGGTGAGAGAGGAATGTAATGAGAGGATATATGGAGAGACAGAATGGGGGTAAAGGAAAAAGGCAAAGTAAAATGATTACAGTGGAAGGGAAGAACAGGAAGGCAAAAGGGAATGGGTCAACCTTATTTTCGTTGAATTTGGCTTAGGGAGGGAATGACATAAGCATTAAATATGGTATCTCACCCTACAGGAAAGTAGGGGGGAAGGGGATGAGAGGGAGGATGATGGAAGGGAGGGAAGACTGGGGTGGCGAGGGAAGTTGAAAGCACCCAATTTTGATAAGGGACAGGATCAAAGTAGAGAATAGAGAAAATGGGATGTGGGATAGGAGGGAAGGAAATAGAGTCAGTCTTTTACCATATATCCACTATGGAAATATTTTGCATAGCTACACATGTACAACCTATATTGAATTGCTTATCTTTACAGTAAGGGTGGGTGACAAGGAAGGAAGGGAATGTATCTGGAATTCAGAGCTTTAATCAAATGTTTAAAAAATACATGTACATATACTATTATTAATATTATTTTACATGGAGCTGGGAAATAAGATATACAGGCCCTGTGTCATAGAGATCCACGGTGCCCTACTGGGAAGTCAGAGGGGGTATGTATGGGAGAAGATATTAGAGAGAGCAGATTGGAGGAGGGGATATCCAGTAGTATCTCTATTTTGGGGTGGTGGGTAGGGGGAAATTTTTTTTTTTTTGCTTTTTGGAGGGCAATTGGGGGGTTAAGTAACTTGCCCAAGGTCACACAGTTAGGTTTTTGTTTGTGTGCGTTAAGTGTCTGAGGCTGGATCCAAACTCAGGTCCTTCTGACTCCAGGGCCGACGCTCTACTCACTGGGCCACCTAGCCGCCCTTGTCATGTTCTCTTGATGGCAGCACATTTAAAGGTTTTAAAATTGCAGCTCTTTCTGGATTCCCCAAAGAGTATCTGCTCTTCCTTAAATGGCTCTCCTCTTCTGGATTCAGGTTTACCTTCACCATATCTGAAATGCCATTCTGCCCCAAGATACATGGGACACTAAGGAAGACATCCTCATTAATGCCATATAGGCCCTTAATCATGGTGGAAATTGGATGCACTCTCCTAAGATTTTCATAATGCTTTCTGCCAGATCTGCCACTGACAAGCCAATGACCCAAGAAGTGTAGCCTTTCAGCTTGATCACCTCATAAGCACTTTCAACAACCTGTTTATGAACTTCTTTCCAATTCTCTGAATCAGCATCAGTTCCTATTTGAGGATTAACATTCTTCAGAGACACACTGGCAAGATTCATACTACTCCACATTGGAACACTGGAGTGTCCATGTTCACTAAGGACCTATCCATCACAGATTGAAGAATGAACACCAAGTCTCTCCCCCATTAGGTAACGGAAATGGGCAGAATCCAGATTGCAACCACTTCCAATAACACAGTTTTTAGGAAAGCCCCTTAGCTTCTAGGCCGCATATGTCAAAATATCCACTGGATTGGAAACAATAAGCAGCTTACAATTAGGGCTGTATTTAACAATATTGGGTATGATGAATTTAAAGATATTCACATTATGCTGGACCAGATTAAGATGATTTTCTCCCTCCTGTTGAAGTGCCCCAGCCATAACAGTGACAAGTTTTGAGTTTGCAGTTACACTGTAGTCTTTTCCAGAAACAATCTTTGGCATTCTGAGGAAAAGGCATGCCATGATCCATCATCTCTCCCTTTAGTTTGTCTTGTATTACATCAACTAAGACAAGTTCATCAGCCAGTTCCTTTGTTAAGATACTAATAGCACATGCCATGCCAACTGCACCAACTCAACAGTGATCTTGTTCTGGGGAACCTGTTCCTTCTTTAGGACATTCATAATCAGCTGATCCTTAATAGTAGATGCCATTTTGGGGGATACCAAGGTTTCTGGTCAGGCTGTGAAAGTTGTGAGTTATACATGAGGCAGCTGCTCCCAGAATCGTGCCGGAGTAATAGATTTTTAATGAAATTGCAAACTTCTAAGCATTCCTAATGAAAAAAACAGAGGAAATTTTAAAGTATACATATGAAAGTTAAGAGAAACATGAACAGGTAAATATGAATAAACAGTCATAAGGGAGTAACCAAGGGTACAGCCTTAAATTCAAATATTGGAAAATGATACATGTCCCTTCTGAACCCTGTCATTATCAGGGATCTTGGAAGGATTCAGATTAGACTACCAGAGGTGGAGAACCTTCAGAATTGAAACCCCATGTGGCCTCGAGGCTGCAGATTCCCTGCTGTTGTTTATGAGTGGTTCTGTTGGGTCTTACTGCTCTTAAGAGAAAAATGAGGAAGAGAGGAAAAATAGTGCACTAGGGGGAGAAGAGAAAGATTAGAGAAAATTATCTCATATGATAAGGTTATGCAAATAGATATCTATACAGTCTGATGGGTATGAGGTAGGTGTACCCTCAGTTGCATTGATTTATATTTTTGCAATTATTAGTGATTTGGAACTCTTTTTAATATATTTGCTGTCAGCTTGGGTTTCTTTCTTTGAAAATTGTTCATATCCTTTGATCATATGTCAGTTGTGGAATGCCTCTTGTTCTTATATATTTAAATTGGTTCTTTATATATTGGTTACAATATCTTTCTCAGGGTAACTGGCTAAAAAATTTCCCCTAATTACATGTTTCTTTCCTAATTTTAACAATTGATTATGTTTGTTCAAAACTTTTATAATTTTATGTGATCAAAATTAATCCATTTTATCTCTTGTAATTTTCTCCATTCCATGTTAGGGCATGAACTTTACCCTATATTTAGGTCTGAAAGATAATTTCTTCCTTGCTCTTTTTTTTTTTAAAGGAAATAACTGTTTATGTCTAAGTAATATATCTATTTGGAACTTTTCTTGGTATTCCTCATGAGATGTTGATCTATACTAAATTTCTGCCTTCTGCTTTCTAATCTTCCTAGCAATTTTTGTCCTAGAACAAGTTATTACCCCAGTAAGCTGGGGTTTTTTAGTTTATTAAAAACCAGACTAAGGCTGCTAGATTCATTTTTTATGTTCTGTACTATTGTTCTTTTGATTTCTTTTACAACCAGCACCAAATTATTTTGATGATTATTGCTTTGTAGTATAATCTCAAATTTGCACTAATTGGCCTCCTTCCCAATTATTTCCCTTGAAATTTTATTTGTGGGATTTTTATTTCTTAAGATGAATTGTGTTATGTTTTTTACTCTCTAAAATAATTCTTTTGCAATTTCATTGGTGTGGCATTGAATAAGTCAGTTTAATTTATTATATTGACTTGGCCTATAAATGAACAATTATATGTACATCTCTTTTTATATTTACAAAAAATGCTTTTTGGTTGTATCCATGTAATTTTCTGTGTATTTTGTTAGATTCATAAATTCTGTAGTTATTTTGAATGAAATTGCTCTTTCTCTTCCTGTTGGATTTTTTGATAATAAGTATTATATGAGTTTATTTTATATAATAAATGTTACTGAACTTATTTTTATTAACTTTTACTTGTCTCTTTAGGGTTTTTTGTCCAGACTTTCATATTTTTTTTAAAAATCTGTTTTCTTTGCCTTTCTTTCCTTATTTTTTTTTTTTGGTCTATTTTCTATTACATATATAGTATTTTATTAAGCAGGAGTGATGAGAAAGGACATCTTTGCCTTACCAAGACTGAGTATATTAGAAAAGTTTTCAATTTCTCCATTACATATGATGTTCATTCTTTACATTTTAGATATATACTCCCATCTAAGAAAAAGTTTATTCCCATGTTTTCCAGTGTTCTTAACAAAATATATATTCATGTGGTTTTTATTATTTTTCTTGTTAATATGGTTTATTATTATACTATACATTTTCTAATATTGAATCAGTCTTTCATTCCTGATAAAAATCCAAGCTTGTCATGATGTATGACCTTTTAAAATATGTTTATTAAAATACAATTATTATAACCTATTTGTTAATGTTTTAGTTAATATTTTTGCATCAATGTTCATTAGGTATATTGGACTATATCTTTTTTTCCCGTGCTTTATCTCACCCAGGTTTTATTATCAGCGCCGTATTTTTATCATAAGAGTTTTGAAAGTCCTTTTCTTTTTCTTTCTTTTTTTCCTCAAAGAATTTCTAAATCCATTTAGTTCTGGAGGGTTCTTTCCCCCCCTTCCCCTTTTGGGAGCTTATTTATGGTTTGTTTCCTTTTTTAATTGACTTGCTACAGGTCACAGTGATATTAAGGGCAGAACCAGGATTTGAACTCTTCTTTTCCAAGCCCAGAACTTTTTAAATTTGCTGGCAAGGCAGAAACTAGGTCATTTTAGATTCTCAGTTATTTATGAATAGGGCCAATCCTTGCTTTCGTATTAAGTGCACTTGTACTTGGTGGTTATAACTTTTCTTTCACCTATGCTTTGACTCTTTCTATTGCATGGCAAGTCAGATGAAGGGAAATGGTTTTATGGCAAGTATGCTGTGCTTGGAGTCAGATAACTTTGATTTAAATCTAGACTGTCCATGTGACTTTGGCAGACTATTTAACTTGTCTTCTTATGTGTAAGATGAGAGAATTTTTTTCCAGCTCCAAATCTATGCTTCTGTAGATTATATAAACATGGATCAATAGAAGAGAGGTAATTAGGAGGCAGGGTCTTTAGTAAGAGGTTGGTAAAAAAGAATGAATCTGCAGATTGGGGAATTTAGCATAATATTGTGGGATTTTTCAAAAGGAGGGGACATCAGAGATCAATTAATCTTTTTTTTTTTTTTTTGCTTATTGGAAGGCAGTTGGGGTTAAGTAACTTGACCAAGGTCACAGGGCTAGGTTTTTGTTTGTGTGTGTTAAGTGTCCGAGGCTGGATCCGAACTCAGGTCCTTCTGACTCCACGGCCAGCGCTCTGGACTGGCACTGTACCACCTAGCTGCCCTGATCAATTAATCTTTATGGATTAGGAAACTGACTCTTTAGAAAGGTTAAATGACTTCTGGGGTCTCTGAAAAGTGAGAGAACCAATTATAATGAGACAAGAAGGAGAAAACATAGGAATGTGTAAGGGAAAGAAATGTGTAATAGAGAGTGGGGATATTCAGAGGTTTTTCTGTGCTGTTAATTTGAATAAATTTTTATGATTCAGATTCATATTTTTCTTGAATCAAGGTCTGCACTAACAGCTAAATAGATTGATTCTTTTTGTTACTGAGATATAAACAATGTCTTTGGTTCTTAAAAAAAAGCTTTTTCTTTGCCATTAATTTAGGTTTTTTAGTTCCGTGGTTCAAGTTTTAATGTTTGGTGGATCACAATTTTAGATGGAGTGTGAGGAGAATCACATTTTCTAAGTGTACCTATTTTTTTTTTTTTGTAGTTTAGTTTTCATTTCATAGTCACAAACTTAACTCTTCTCTAGCCAGACTTGTGGAAGGAAAAAGGAAGGGAAATTCAAAGAGAACTGCAGCAAGTGAGAGCATAAGGTTTGCAGGGTATAAGAGCAGATGGGGTTTGGGGGTGCTCCCTCCAGCTACAGAGGAATGGTTTGATGGTTAAGATAAGAAACAAAACAAAACAAAACAAAACAAAAAAAAACTTAGGAGAGCTGTCCACAGTCAGAGATAATGATCTTCTTGCTAGTCTTGCCATTCTGAGAACCTAAACCCCCCATGGCTTCCACAATGTCCATGCCTTCTTTCACTTGGCCAAAGACCACATGCTTGCCATCCAGCCAGTACAGATGAAAAACTGGGAACCATTTGGGTTGGGTTCAGCATTTGCCATGGATAAGATGCCAGCACCAGTATGCTTCAGGATGAAGTTCTCATCAGCAAATTCCTCCCCATAGATAGACGTGCCACCAGTGCCATTATGGTGTGTGAAGTCACCACCCTGGCACATGAACCCAGGAATGATTCTGTGGAAGCAGGATCCCTTGTAACCAAATCCCTTCTCTCCAGTGCTCAGAGCATGGAAGTTTTCTGCTGTCTTTGGAACCTTGTCTGCAAAGAGCTCGAAAGTAATCCAGCCCAGGGGCTCATTACCGACAGTGATGTCAAAGTACACGTTGGGGTTGGCCATGGCCACAGATGCATGGGCGGGGCGCGACGGCAGAGGAAGAGGTGGCGGGGATTGGCGTCTGGTGGACAGAACCAAGACGAGGACTCCTGGTGGCGGAGTCTGCAAAGCTAATGTACCTATTTTCTTGAAAGCAACAGATTGGAGAATTTTTCTTTCTTATCCAATTTTTCTTTTTTCATTTTATTGAATTTTTTTATTTATTCACATTTAAATTATGAGAGGTTTATAGTTTCCTCTATTTGCCTTATATACTATTTTTTCAAGTTACGAATTTTCCTCCTTCCATTGTAAACACAGTATTCTATTTCTTCATTCACTTTAGCTTAATCTTTTTTAAAGGTGCCCTATTCTCACTGTTTTTCCTCCCCTCCCTCTTGATGCTTCCTTCTCTGTTACCCTTTCCCTTTGGAGTTTTTCTTATTAATTCCTTTCTTTCTCCTGCTTTTTATCTGGTTATTTAATTTTTCCCCCATTTACCCCTTTCAGTAAGATAGATTCCTCCTTCCTTTCCTCCCCTACAACTAGTCCGTTCATTGGTTTAAATTTTTTTTTCATGACTCTTTTTTTTCCCCTATCCTGTACCCTTTTTTGCTAGTTCACAACTCCTATAATTATCCAGTTGCTTTCTGTTCTCTCTGTTTCTTATGAATTAAAATTTCCTAGATATCTGTTCTGGAAGTTTCTCTCACTGTCCTCTAGAGCTAGCCATGCACATTTCTCTTTTCCATTGAGCCTCATTCCCACAACAGTGCCAGTTATTGCAAGTGTCATATCACTGTCCCATTTTAGGGCCTCTCCTCCACCAAGTCCATGACTATAAAGCCCACCACTGATTTGTAGACCTCTGCTGGTTACTTTATTTTCTTCTTTGTCTCAACATTTCTATTCCCTGGATCTTTGCTTTCCCAGTCCCTCAGGTGCCAGTTGCCCCAGAGGTTCCAACTCTCACCCCCTAGGTAGGAGGAGAAGGGTCTTTTCAAGTGCCATATCTTTCAGACAAAACCCAGCACATGATCCTTATCTTTCACAGAGCATCTCTCTTCACCCATAGGAACATTCATTAGTGAGGCTTCCTCCCAACAACAAAGCAAGGTTTCTGTCCTTTTCAATTTTTCCTCTTCACCTTTTCTCCTGTAGGTTCTATTTTTCCTGAGAGACCACATGGGTCACTTTCCCTCCATTGCTGGTCCTAGATTTGCCCTGGAAATACATTCTCCTATTCTCCTCTCCCTCCCTTAATGCACCTCTCCAATTTTGTAATATAGTCTCACAAAAAACCACCCCCAAAATCATTGATTCACTTGTAGGCAAGGCCCAGACCATCTTCTTCATTTTTGCTTCCATCTGACTTGTGCCTGTCTCGTTGTGTACATTTAGAAAGAAGTGTCTCGTTGGTCTCTCTGCTGACACTTGCTTTTCTTGACTGTTACATTCATTCACTTCTCTTGCATTTCTTTGTTTGAGGTGTTTGAAAAGTAAACAATTTCTTCATTTCTGACTTTCTTTTTAAGAATATTTCAAGGGGCGGCTAGCTGGCGCAGTGAATAGAGCGCCGGCCCTGGAATCAGAAGGACCTGAGTTCGGAGCCGGCCTCCGACACTTAATCGACACAAACAAAAACCTAGCCGTGTAACCTTGGGCAAGTTACTTAACCCCAATTGCCCTAAAGGTGCGGCTAGGTGGCTCAGTGAATAGAGCGCCGGCCTCGGAGTTGGGATGACCCGAGATCAGATCCGGCCTCAGAAAATGAGCACCCACACATTAAATAATGACTAGCCGTGTAACCTTGAGCAAGTTACTTAACCCCAATTGCTTTAAAAAAAAAAAAAAAAAAAAAAAAAAAAAAGAATATTCAAATGCCTCTTAATTATTAAACATCCGTAATTTTTTCATTTTCTTAAGCTCAGATTTGCAGGGTGGATCATCCTAGGCTGCATCCTGAGTTCCATTATTCTGTTCCTTCCTATGGTTTCAGGTGACTTCAGATCATCTTGTGTCATTTGAATTTCCTTTCTTTGTATTTTAATGTCTTTCTCCTGGTCACTTAACAGAAATTGTTTCTGAATCAATCGAATTGTTAAATTTAACCACTATTTGTCTTGGAGTTTTCAGCCTTAGGTTTTTTTTTTTTTCCTGGAGGCAATCTGTGAATTCTTTCAATTGATATTTCATTTTCTATGTTCAGAAATTCTGGGCAGTTCTCTTGTATTATTTCTTGAATTATGGTTTTTAGAAGTCATGAGGATTAGAGTAAATATCTAGTCTTCCGTCTCGTTTGGCATGTCTGTTTTCCAAGTGATCACACATGTCTCATCAGACCGCTTCTGCCAGAGCAGACATGACATGACAGCATATCAACAATGACTTACTTTCTTTTTCCTTGTACTTAGGCACTCCCATATCTATCAGTACAGTAGTGTGAACCACAGAATCTTACTTTCAGAACTCCATCTAAGGCAAGTGGTTGACCAGAGGTAGGGGTACAAATTTCATCTTATCTTCCCTAAGATTAAGATGTCCAAACATGGTGGTTTATACTCTGTTCCCTCCATTTGACTATAAGAATTCCTTAGAAAAATTTAAGCTTCTTTTGGGCAGTGCCTTGTTTAGGTCTTTCAGACTTCTTTTTCTTCTTCTTTTTGCTTTTTGGAGGGCAGTTGGAGTTAAGCGACTTGTCCAAAGTCACACGGCTAGTAATTGTGTCAACTGTCTGAGGTTGGATTTGAACTCAGGTCCTCCTGACTCCAGGGCCAGTGCTCTATTCACTGTGCCACCTAACCGCCCCAAGTCTTTCAGACTTCTAGGGAGCCTTTAGTCAGCCCTTGATCCAGTCTACCTCCTTTCTGGCTTTTGTCTTTTCCCCAGAGTGTTCCCTAGGAATCCCAAGGCCTTTCTTAGATAGAACCCACCTCAAATGGGTAGATCCTTCCTCTTGCAGGATTCCTGCGGGCCATACCTTTGCCTGATCTTGTCTTCTGCGTCTGGCTTCCTGTGCCTCACAGCACACAATCTACAATGAAGTTGAACACTGAGCACTGAGCAAAAGCCTTGAGCACTTTGTACCTGACTCCCTCAAGGTGCTTCTGTCTAGCCATTATTAATCTACCTGTACTCATTCCTCAGCAATGAGATTACTCCCTCTCCTTTACTTTTACCATTCCAGTGATTCTGAACACCTAGCTCTTGTTTTATGAGCCCCATTCCCCATCCCCATTTATTTACTCCCTTACTTATTATAGCTTTTTGCCCTGTTCCACACCAATCCTCCCCTCCTCTAGATTTATTCTCCCTTCCCACTTTATCTGGATTGCCTACCCCATAGTTAATATACTTGTTTTCATCTTTAACATTTTCATTTCCCATTCTGTCCCTATTCTGCTCTTACTAAGATCTGACTCTATCCTGATGATATAGTATCCCTGGTCATACTTTCCAGTACCTGTTATAGTTTCACTTATATACCTTAATTAAATCACTGTTTATGATGACAGAATAAGAATACTCCTTGTTTCCCATTGCCATTTCCAGACTCTTTTATAATCACTATCACTATATAACCTGTTCTCCTTTGAAGTTCATGCAATCCAAATTTATCACTCAAATAGTTAAGATATTGGTAGCTAATATCTTAAACTCAACATATCCAGAACAGAATACTCCCAGGTGTTTAGAATTGCAAGTGTCATCCTCAACTCCTCATTCTTACCTATCCCACATATCCAGTTTATAGCCAATTACTTTTAATAGCTTTCTGAATAGTCTCCCTGACTCAAGTCTTTGCTCACTCTGATATATCTACTCAGCTGCCAAAGTGATCTTCCTAAATTACTGGGCTTACAATCTCCCTCCTCTAATCAATAAATTTTAGTGACTCTTCACATGCTTCCAGAATCAAATATAAAATCCTCTATTTGACTTTTAAAACCCTCGAAAAATTGACGATTTTATATCTTTCCAGTCTCAAACTTTACCTCCATAAGTCTCCACATTCCAGAAACACTGGCCTTCTTACTTGTATCCCTTGGATACAGCATTCCATCTCCTGACTTTTTGCCTTTTCACTGGCTGACCCTAAGGCCTATAATATCGTCATTCTCTTTCTCCCTTTCCCCCCACCCTAAGATACTGTCTTCTCTTTGGAATTTATTCCCATTTACAGTGTATATGTCTTTAAGGCACATTACTCTTTGCATTTTGTTTTCTTCATAGAACATGTTTCTTGAGGGCAGTGACTATGGTGCCATTTGAAACACACTTGCCTTTTTTTTTTTTTTTTTTTGCTTTTTGGAGGGCAATTGGGATTAAGTAACTTGCCTAAGGTCACATGGCTAGGTTTTTTTTTTGTGTGTGCGGTAAGTGTCTGAGGCCACATCCAAACTCGGGTCCTTCTGACTCCAGGGCCGGCGCTCTACTCACTGCGCCACCTAGCCGCCGCACACTTGCCTTTTTTAAAGCCTGTATTTTCAGACCTAAATTTCAAGAAAACAAATGAAAACTGTGCAGGGCCAAAAAGTAAGTTGTCACAATTAAAAAAAAAAAGAAAATAGTAATAAGAAATTGAAATTAAAAATAAAAAAATTGAGGCCCTAAATCTCCAAAAATCTTACAGAATATGAATGAATAAAATTATATTCCTATGGACAGAGCACCCACATTTAAGAAGGGGAACCACATTTGGTTAGGGAAGAAGGAGAAGAAGGCGGCTTGAGTTGACAGGTTGGGTCTCCATAGGGCAGCTTCTACTAAACTCAGATAACATGATTAAGATGGTTAATAGAAAACATTCTCCTAAAACCTGGTTCACTTCTTCCCACAAATACGCATAACATCAATGGGTGGAATAAACTTAAACTTACACCAAAACAGTACTGAGGCACATATGTAAGAAATATGTGTGGCAAAGGTTTAACTCACAGCACCTGCTCTGGAGGTCCTCCTCTCTGTATAGAGACCTCATGGAGAACCCTTTCTTGTTGTTTGTCCTTTGTTCACAAACTGATAACCATTTCTTTTTTTTCTCTCTTTTTTATTTTTTAGTTCACATCATTCATTTCCACAAGATTTAGAGTTACTAATTTTCTCCCCATTTTTCTCCTACCCACCACCCCAAAATAGTGATCCCACTGAATATCCCCTCCCCCAATCTGCTCTCTCCCATATCTTCCCCCATACCCCCTCTGACTTTCCACATTTCTAGTCCCTTCAACTATTCTCATACTGAGAAAAGTTTCATAAGTTAGAATTATCGTTTATCCACGTAGGTATATAAATAGTTCAACTTTGATAAGTTCCTTATACTTTCTTTTCCCTGTTTGCCTTCTCATGCTTCTCTTGTATCTGAATGTCAAATTTTCTATTCAACTCTGATTTTTTCATCAAGAATTCTTGAAAGAGGGGCGGCTAGGTGGCGCAGTGAATAGAGCACTGGCCCTGGAGTCAGGAGGACCTGAGTTCAAATCCGGCCTCAGACACTTGACACAATTACTAGCTGTGTGACTTTGGACAAGTTACTTAACCCCAATTGTCCTCCAAAAAGCAAAAAAATCAAAACAAAAAAAAAATCAAAACAAGAATTCTTGAAAGTCCTCTATTCCACTGAATGACCATATTTTCCCCTGAAACATGATACTCAGTTTTGCTGGGTTGGTGATTCTTGATTTTAATCCCAGCTCCTTTGACCTCTGGAATATCATACTCCAAGCACTTCAATCTCTCAGTGTAGAAGCTGCCAGATCCTGTGTTTTCCTGATTGTGTTTCTACAATATTCAAATTGTTTCTTCCAATATTTTCTCCTTGACCTGGGAACTCTGGAACCTAAATATAACATTCCTAGGAATTTTCTTTTTGGAGGTGATCAGTGGATTCTTTCAACCTCTATTTTTCCCTCTGGTTCTAAAACATCAGGGCAGTTTTCCTTGAGAATTTCTTGAAAGATGATTTCTAGGTTCTTTTTTGGATCATGGCTTTCAGGTAGTCCAATAATTTTTAAATTGTCTCTCCTGGATCTATTTTCCAGGTCAGTGGTTTTTCCCACGAGATATTTCACATTGCCTTCTATTCTTTCATTTGTTTGGATCTGCTTAACAGCCTCTTGATTTCTCATAAAGTCACTAGCTTCCATTTTCTCCAGTCTAATTCTGAAGGAATGATTGTCTTAAGTGAGCTTTTGCTATTCTTTTTTCCATCTGGCAAATTCGACTTTTTAAGGCATTCTTCTCATTGCCTTTTTAAGCCTCTTTTGACATCTGAGTTAGTCTATTTTTTAAGGTGTTATTTTCTTTAGTCAGGGTGTTGATTCTCATTTTATAATTTTCATATGTCATTCTCATTTCTCTTCCCAATTTTTCCTCCACTTCTCTTATTTGATTTTCAAAATCCTTCTTAAGGTCCTCTATGGCTGTAACCAGCTGGTATTTTTTTTTTTTTTGGAAGCTTTTGGTGCAGGAGTTCTGACTTTACTGTCTCCCTTCTGTTCTGTGCTTTGATCTTTTTGTCCCCAAAATAGGAGTCTAATATCAGATTTCTCTGTTTGCTTTGTTTACTTTGCTTGCTCATGTTGCCACTCAATTACTTGACTTTTGAGGCTTTTGCCACAGTAGAACTCTGCTGCCAGAAAGGGGAACTTTATCCCAATCTCTGGGGGTTTTGCAGCTGCTGAAGCTATTAGTTGGGTGCCCTCTCTGAAGCCTCAACACATTCTGGCAAGCTGGTCACTCACCCCAGTACCTACACCCTAGACAGCGATCCGGATCCAAGCAGGTTAGAGCAAGAGCCATTACCCTTCAGACTGGTTGCTTAGTCCCCCTACAATCTGCGGGCCAGGAGCTCTGAAGCAAGGCTGCTGCGCCTTAGCCGCTTCTTGCCTCCTGGGGCAAAGACCGGATTGCACTCTAGAACTCCCTGTTCCTGCAAAGTCTACACTGATCCCTCACTTTGTCTTTGGTATCTATGGGTTGATAGTTTTGGAAACTGCCACAGCTGATGTTGATCTGAAGTCCCTCCAGCTAAAACCTCAGGCTCCTGTCAGGCTGGGGTAGGCTCCCAGAGTGCTATGCTGGCCCCTTCCTGCTGGCCTGCTGGGCTGTCCTCAGTGGAAGTCTAGCCTCTCTCTGTCATTTTGTGGGTTCTGTAGCTCCAGAGTTTGTCTAGAGTAATTTCTTACGTGAATTGGAGGAGGTGGAAGCTGGAGCTGCGTGGAGTTCCAGTTTCTACTCTGCCATCTTGACTCTGCCCCTGATAACTATTTCTTAAACACCTCTTTGATATACAGATGGAATGAAAGATGGGAAATGAAGATTGGTGCCTGAGTTGTCTTCCTTTTGTGCCCCTATATCACTTTTTTCCTCCACTATCTGCTGTATAGTAATAAACTACTTTCACAATCTGACTTTAGCCTGCCTTCTTTGTTTTCTACGATGTAGTCAAAATCTGATTGTTCTCTGTCCTCTTCTCTTTACCCTGTCTTGTCTGTAATGCCTATGATGGACTTTCCTGCACAAAAATATTTTTAATTTACTGTTCTTCAAGTTGTAGATACTACTTTTGCTATGAAACTTTCCATAACCTTTTCAGGTGAAAATGATGTCTTCCATACAAGAAGTGTCTTGCATTTTGCCTGGCTATTTCATCTTGTGCTTTTTAAAACTTATAATTGTGTGCTTGTTTTTCTGTTTGGAAACTTTCTTATGGCAGGACCTGTTGTATCTAGCTTTGCATACACATTCTCTTGCACATAGTAGGTGCTCATTACATTTTTCTTGAATCGAATTTTAATTGAAGTGGTGGTGTTAGTTAAATCGGTTAGAAAATGGTCTATAGAATTTAGCAGTCAGACCAGACCCAAATTAAATTGAGATCTGAAAGAACTAGAGGAATTTATGCTCTCAGTAGCCTGTTGCTAATTTCAAGTATTTAATTTTAGATAGCTTGAGGTCTTCTTTATTAGATTCAGCCTATTTGTTTTCCCTTTTTATCTTTTGGGCTCCTGTCTGCAATATCCAAATGACTTCACTTTACCTCCCAGCTTTGTATTAGCTGCAAAGTGAGCAAACATGTCATCATCCAAGTTATTGATAAAAATTCTGGCCAACTCAGAGCCTTGTTCAAGTCTCAGGACACTCTACCACAGATTTCTTTCAGAGTTGGCATCACCCTATTAGTGACTATTTTTTGGGGGTCTCTGACAAAATATTTCTTTTTATGCCCTTCTCCATTTCAAATTATCTTTGCTAAAAATGTTGTTTACTTAAATATGTGTCTTCACCATGTGTCTTCATTACACATTGGGACACATACCAGTTTTATACTTTAGAGTTTATGATATTCTGTCATTTGTAGCACCTCTAAGAGAGAATTAGCGTTTAAAAAGGCAAACTACTTGTAATTGCAAGTATGATTCCATTTCCCAAATGCATTTTTGCTTAATCTATTTTACTTTTCTTAATTCTAGGTTTAACTCATCTTACATAAGTAATGCCTGTCTATTATATATTTCTGATGAAATAACTCCGTGGACTGCAGGTGTAACTATTGATTGATATAATCTGGGCAAAATGCATTTTTCAACTACTTTCCTCCACTCCAAAGATTTTTATAATTGGAGCAATTTCTTTTCTATGAATACAGTTCTTTTTTGAGAAAGTTCTATGGTATAGAATTAGTGCTTGCTGAAGGCAATTAAGGATTATTTTCAGACAGGAATAACCAGAGGACCTTGATATCTAGATATAAAGTAAATGGGTGACATTGAAACAATTACATTTACTAAGTCAAAAATTAAAGCTCTCACTGCAAAAAAAATTTCAGAATTCTTCCAGTGGATTTACCTGATATTTTAAAATGTGCTGATGAAATATCATTTAATTTCAAATGCTTGAGATTTGTAATTTTGTGAATGGTGATGAAAACATAAACTGAATTTGTCTAGAAATGTCCGTTTTTCTGCAAATGAAAATAATCACAGCACTTTTGGAAGATCACTTTGCATGTGTACAGTTAAAGAACTATTTTAGTTAATGGTAAATTTTATGTTCTGTCATTCCCACAATTTTATTTAATTATTTGGCAAATAAAAAGATTGTAATAATTGAAGGAATTTCCTATGCTGGTTGTTCTCAGGTGTTCAGATGTTCTTATGCTTATAACTCATATGTATTTTTCCATTGTGAACAGTAAATGATGGTTGGCTTCCTAGTCTAGCCCTCAAAATTTTTTTTACCCAGCCTGTGATTCACAGGGTAACCAGGGGACTGTCTGAGTGCTCCAATTAAATCTCAGGATGTCTGGAAAAAATAGAGGACCCACCAACATGTAAAGTGGGAATCCCTCTTCTATTAGAGCTTTCTTGTGGACAGGAGTCACATGAAATGGGCAGAAATGAATAGGTTATGAACTCACACGTATATTAGAGTATTTGAACATTTGACATCGTGGTATAATAGAAAATTTGTGGAGGAACATTTCTATGAAAAAATGAATTCAGAGTTTCAGCATGGGATGTTTAAAATATTTTGTTTCCCTCTATACCCCTTTAGTAGTTGGAGGGTACTCCCCTTACTTCTAAAAATAAAACCTCTAGGACTGGAAATCCCTATTTCCAGATATAAACTACTGGTATCGTGGGATAAACCATGTATATAGCATTCCTTTCTTTGGTAGAAAAGTTTCCTGAAGCAGCTTCCATTACCCTAACACAGCTCTCTCCCCACACACAACTGGGACATTACTTCCTTCCACCCCAACTTCTTCATGAAGACTGATTAGCCTGTGCTTCTTTGATCTAGCTTCCTAGCCTAGGGCCAATAAAAAGACTGAGCCATGGGGGCTCTTGTTTTCAGACTTGGTGGGTGGCACACAGGAGGTCTCCATACCCTGATGACTGACCAGGTTGAGACAAGGGAGTGGAAACTAGAGAAGTCCAGTGCTGCTTTGTCTTTGATGTGTATCTTTTCTGTGTCAGGGCAAAGTAAACTTCTTCCTAGTTAAATATTCAGTCATTCAAGAGTGTCTTTTCTCAACATAAGGGTGCTGGCTGTAGCAAAGCACTTACCAACACTGTTTAGTATGGTTCAGCAAGCACTAATGTGAAAGGCACCATATTGGTTAATGAGATTACAAAAATATTACAATAACTTTAGTTGCTGCTGATTAATTAAAAATAATTTTTGGTTGTTGTTTACCTACCAAGATTTTTTTATCCCCCCTTTTCACTTGAATGGTAGTAGCAATTTTGGCAAAACATTAAAAATTGTATTCTTTACCTTGAACTCTAATTTCTTTTACTAGTTTTATGTGTCTTATACTGTGACTTTTTTGTTGAGATTTAATTGTTCTAATGTAAGTTTATTAATATTTTAAAAATATTCAGCCTTTTTCTTCCATACTTACCTAATGATATCAAATATTTATTAATGAACAAAGAAGAAAAAGGCAAAATGAAGAATCTATTCAAATAACTAAATAATTCTGTGATCTTGTTGATGTGGCTGTTTCCTCCAGTGATGCAAATTACAATCCATCTATGTCTACCCATCCTATTACTTTTGTTCAAGTTCTCCCATGAGGTTGCTACTGGAGCCTTCCTCCTTTTGTTATGAAATCTTGAGATTGCCAGTGAAGCATATAGACTACTAGTTATCCTTTGTTCCTGTTATATGATTAGCCCGTGTTCTTTTGTGCTTGTACATTTCTTTGATGTTGATTTACTTCAGACTTCCTTAATTTTTCATTTGGAATGTCTTGCTTTGCATTCTGCTCATACCCATCTTGCACCTTTCCATTGCTCTTTGGTTGACACTACTATTTCATTTATTTGAATACAATGGTATTCTGAGACTCACAGCATACAATACCACTGAGAGAATATTAGTATTAAAATGATGGGCTTTTATTTCAGGGAAATGTTTGAAGTTAGTAAAAGAACTTTGCAACTTCCAACAGAAACTCAGCCATTCTCTTCCTTCTTATCAATTCTGGACCCAATTCATTGTCCATTTCCGGGGTCTTTCTAAGATACTGAAAATTCTACCTAATTGAAAGATTTATTTAGATATTTATAAGTTGTAGTGGATAGGCTATATGTATCCTAGTCTGAACAATAGAAGTTCTTAATTCACAATTTTTCCTGTGTGAATGTTGAAGCCAAATGTTTTGGAGTGGTTATGGATGTCATCCAGGAAAAGCAGCAGTGTTCCAGAAGAAAATAAAGAACAGTTGAATAATTATCCATGGACAATATTTACTTAATTTCTTCAAAATCATACTATATTAGACAGTAACTCATACAGATATACATCAGGTTGTCAGTTCTTCCTCATGCTAAGGATATTTAGTATACTAAATCCTTTTTTTTTTGCTTAATTAAAAAAATTTAGCTTTAGTTTTAATATCATCTTTATTTCCAGATATATTTATAACCCTATACCCATTCCTTAGCCAACTTTCTCTCATGTAACAAAGAATAAAAAGAAAGAAAAGAAAGAGTAGTTCAGTAAAAACACCACCAATCTTGTCAACAATATAAGAGAAATTCCGTATTCCTAGTCCTTAGCTGCTACAAAGAAATTATGTAGTTGCATATTTTCTCTACTCTTCTCTTAGACCAAGCTTGGCATTCACAAATACACAGCCTTTAGTGTTAGAGAATAAAGATGTAAATAAGAAAGGGAAATATATTGCTTAAATTTTATGAGTATGGCATTTTGAATGCTTGTAGTTTTGTGTCTTTATCATTCATAAGCATGGGCAATGAAACGTACAAGTTGTTCTGGTAATTACTGTTGCGTATATACTGGTGTCCAAGTTTCCATGAAAAGCTTTCCCTTCTGTTTTTTAGATTTAAATTTTAATTTGTTTATTTACTTTTAGTTTACAACATTCAGTTCCACAATCCCTTGAGTTCCAAATTTTACCCCCTCCTCTCCCATGACGACATGTAATCCAATATAGATTCTGCAAATACCTTTACATTAAACGTTAGTCATGTTGTAAAGAAGAATTATAACCAATGGAGTGAACAACGAGAAAGAAGGAATGAAACAAAAGACAAAAGAGAGAGAACAAGTATTTTGCTTCAATCTGCATGTAGACTCTAGTTCTTTCTCTGGATGTGGATATTCCTTTCCATCATGAATATTTTGGAGTTGTCTTCTAACCTTGGATTGCTGAGAGGAACCCGGTCTTTCAAAGTTAGTTGTCATAGATACGAAGTGTCTATAATTATGTACAAAGTTGTCCTGGTCCTGCTTTCTTCACTTAACATCAGTTTTCAGCGTTTGTGGATTGAACAGTCTCGAAATCACCACTTCTGCCAGTGATTTAGTGCCCTGAGGCCTGTTCTGGCCTTATTGTGCTGGTGCAGCCCATACTTGATTGTACTCCCCTCCCAGCCCAGTGCTGATCTTCCCATCTGTTGGACTGGAGATATGTTATTTTGTGAGTTCTATAGCTCTAGAAGTTGTCTAGAATAATTTTTCACAGGTATTTGGAGAGGTTTGGGGGTGAGCTCAAGCAAGTCTCTGCTTTTATTCTACCATCTTGTTCTGTCTATGACATTCTTAAGTGTTTTTAGTTTGTTTGGGATTTTGTTCAGGATATGACCAATGGATTCTTTCTAGTCTCACTTTTCAATCTGAGTTTAATATTTGGGTAGTTTTATTATTATTTTATTATTAAAATTTCTTAAAATATGGTATCAAGGGGTTTTAGCCCCAGGGTGGCAGGACCAGTGGCCGGCTGGAGGGACCCAGAACACCAGCAGTTGTGGCAACTCCAGAATTATCAACATAGACATGCCTAGGACAAAGTGAGAGGTTAGTGCCCTATGGACTTTGGGACCAGTATTTGGGGAATGCGTCGGCTTCCTCCCCTGGGGGTTAGAAGCCACTGAGGAGACATGCCATTTTGCAGGTTTCAGAGGCAGCTCCAGCTCCTGGCCTTCGAACTGTAGGGAGATCCAGTGATCAGTCTTGGGGGGTAATCGCTCTTGCTTTAACCTCCCTGGATCTGGATTGTGATCTAGGGTAGAAGTCGTGGGTGGGTTTACAGCTTGCCAGAAACGGAAGTTGCCCCCACACGTTCGGGACGAAAATTCCTCTATCTGGCCTTAAAGCCATAGTGTGGCAACAAGCCCAAAAGTCAAGCAATTAAGTGGCAACATGCCAAGGCAAAGGAAACAGAAAATGCAACCCTAGACTCCTATTTTGGGGGCATAGAGCGGGAAAAGGACTGTGAGGTCAGAAGTCCTGCTCCAAAAGCCCCAGGGGAAAACATGAGCGGGTTGCAGGCCATAGAGGACCTTAAGAAGGACTTTAAAAATCAAATAAGAGAAGTGGAGGAAAAATTGGAAAGAGAAATGAGAAGGATGCAGGAAAAGTATGAAATGAGGGTCAACAGCCTGACTGAGGAAAACAACACCTTAAAAAATAGACTAGCTCAAATGGCAAAGGAGGCCCAAAAGGGCAATGAGGAGAAGAATGCCTTAAAAAGTCGAATTTGCCAGATGGAAAAAGAATCTCAAAAGTTCACTGAGGAGATTCATTCTTTCAGAGTTAGACTGGAGCAAATGGAAGCTAGTGACTTTATGAGAAATCAAGATGCTGTTAAGCAGATCCAAACAAATGAGAGATTAGAAGGCAATGTGAAATATCTCATGGGAAAAACCACTGACCTGGAGAATAGATCCAGGAGAGACAATTTAAAAATTATTGGACTACCTGAAAGCCATGATCAAAGAAAGAACCTAGAAATCACCCTTCAAGAAATTCTCAAGGAAAACTGCCCTGATGTTTTAGATCCAGAGGGCAAAATAGAGGTTGAAAGAATCTACTGATCACCTCCTGAAAAAGATCCCAAAAAGAAAACTCCCAGGAATATTATAGCCAGGTTCCAGAATCCCCAGATCAAGGAGAAAATACTACAAGCAGCCAGGAAGAAACAATTTCAATATTGTGGGAACACAATCAGAATAGCCCAGGACCTGGCAGCTTCTACACTGAGGGATGGAAGGGTATGGAATATGATATTCCAGAGGGCAAAAGAGCTGGGAATGAACCTAAGGGTCACCTACCCAGCAAAAGTGAGTATTTTGTTTCAGGGGAAAATATGGTCATTCAGTGGAATAGAGGACTTTCAAGCATTCTTGAGGAAAAAACCAGAGTTGAATAGAAAATTTGACATCCAGACGCAAGAAGCAAGAGATGCCTGAGAAGGTAATCGGGGAAAAAGAAATCAAAAGATACTTATCAAAGTTGAACTATTTACATTCCTATATGGAAAAACACTAACTGTGACTGATGAAATCTTTCTCAGTATGAAAATAATGGAAGAAGGGTGTATGGGCATATGAATACATATGTGAATGAAATCTGTATATATGTTTACAGGTATACATGGATAGAGGGCACAGGTCGAATTTGGTGGGAAAGGATGATACTTAAGGGGTGAAGTTAAGAGGTGAGAGAGGAAAGTGGCAAGAGGAGATGGGGAGAGACAGGGTAGGGTAAACTATCTCATGTAGAAGAAGCAAGGGGAAGTGGTTGTAAGGGGGGTGGGAAGAATAGGAAGGCAAAAAGGCAAAACCACATTCTCATTGAATTTGGTTCTGGGAGAGAATGACATATATACTAAATGGGATATCTCAACCTGCAGCAAAATAGGGGGAAGGGGGATGAGAGGAAAGAAGATGGATGGGAGAGCATCCTTGGGGGGAAGGGAGGTTGGAAGTACCCACTATAGAACAGGGACAGGATCAAGTAGGCAATGGACCAGGTCGGGGGTGGGATGAATGGGAGCGAATTATAAGCTGCCTTGTACAATATATCTACTATGGTAATGTTTAGCATAGCTAGACATGTACAACATATACTGAATTACTTATCTTCCCAGAGGGAATGGGTGACAAGGGAGGAAAGAAATGGATCTGAAATTCGAGGTGTTAAGACTAAATGTTTCAAATATATATAAATACTATTATTAATACTCTTTTGCTTGTAATTGGGAGATAAGATGTGCAGGCATTGGGACACAAAGATTCACCTTCCTCTAATGGAAAAGTGGAAGGCGGTATGGGAGAAGATATGGGAGAGAGCAGATTGGAGGAAGCGATATCTTGTGGGACTGCTATTCTGGGAGATTGGGTAGGGGAAAAACGGGGGAAAATAATTGTAACTCAAAATCTGGTGGAAATGAATGATGTAAAACAGAAGTTAATGAAGCATTTGTTTAATAGAAAAAAATATGGTAACAAGGAGGTTTTTTGGTCATGGATTTTCATGGAGTCCATTGATTCTTAACTTCTCTTTCCTTGTCCTGTTTTCCAGGTCCATTTTTTAAAAATAGAAGTTATTTCACATGCTTTTCTACTTTTAAACATTTTAGCTTTGTTTGGATATTTCTTATTGTTTCATGGAATCATTGAGTTTTATTTGCTTCATTCTATTCTTCAGGGAAATCTACGACTTGGGCCATGTTTTCTACCCTCTCTTTTAAGCTATTTATTTTTCCTTTCAATTTCTTTTTCCTTCGAGAATTCTAACTTGACTTTTTTATCTCTTGCTTCATTTCTTCCATTTATTCTTAGAGTCCTTATGTCCAACAACCCCCATCTCCCACCCCTAGAAGTATTTATATTTGTTGTGAACTTACTTTTTTCTGAGTTATCTTCTTGAACTTCTTTTAACCCATGGTATTTATTCATTGTGTTTGATGTTTTTTTTCCCCCTGCTAGGTCCTATTTCTGATCTATTTTTGGATTGGTACTTTGTGCTAGGGCCTCTCCCAAAATCTTGTAGGATCTGTAGACCATTTGGTCTTTTCCTTTCTTTAGTTGGATGCCTCTTCTGTTGGAGTTTTGGATGGGGTTTTTACCCTCTGCTTCAGTAATGGTTTTTCCCTGTTCTTGGTGACTCAGTGCACCTGGTGTTGACCTTGACCATTCTCTGTCTTCTTTTTGTGTAATTTAACGGAAAATTAATACCTTGACTTGCTCTGTTCCTGACAGGGCAATTAGATGTTGAAATTTATCGATAGCTTGGATTTCTAACTGAACACTACCTGTTCATATCCTTTGGACTATTTGTCAATTGGAGACTGGCCCATATTTTTTGTAAATTTGACTCCCATTTCCTGCATATCTTAGAAATCAGACTTTTATCAGAGAAACTTGCTATAAAGATTTTTTCTAGTTCCCTGCTTTTCATTTTAGCTGCATTGATTTTATGCAAAACCTTTTTGATTTCATATAATCAAAATGATCCATTTTTACCTCCTGTGTTCCTGTCTCTTGTTTGGTCATGAACTCTTTTCCTTTTTCCATAAATCTACCACATTTTTTCCCGTGCTCTACTAATTTGCTTTTCATATCACTCTTTTTGTCTAAATCGTGTACCCATTTTGAGCTTATCTTGGTAAATAATGTGAGATGTTTGTCTATAGTTAGTTTTTACCAGACTCCAGTTTTCTCAGCAGTCCCCCCACCCTGGAATAGTGAGTTCTTGGCCCTTCAGCTGGGATCTTTGGTTTTATCAAATACTAGGTTACTCTTCTTATTTGCTTTTGGGTATTGTGTGCCTAATCTGCTTCAGTTTTCAACCTATTTCTTATTCAGTACCAAATTGTTTGATAATTAGGGTTTTGTGGATAGTTTGAGATTTAGTACTGCTAGGCCCCCTTCCTTCTGTTTTTTTAAAAAAAATATTTCCTTGATTTTCTTGACTCTTTAGTTCTTTCAGGTGAGTTTTTTTTTTTTTTTTAGCTCTATGAAGTAATTCTTTGGTAGTTTAGTTTAATTTTGGCAAATAGTGTTGACACTGAATAAATAATTTATTATACTGGCTCAGTCTATTCATGGGCATCTACTATTTTTCCAATTATTTTTTCCATAAGCTTATCCAATTATTTATTTCTGTAAATAACGTTTTATAATTCTGTTTGTAACATCTCTGTTGTGTTTGGGCAAATAGTCTCTCAAGCATTTTATACTAGTTATTTTAAATGTAATTTATGTTTATATCTCTTCTTGCTGGTTTTATGTGTAATATACAGAAAAATGTAGATTTTTTAAAATAACTTGCAGTTTTGCTGAAGTTTTCATCATTTCAGTTAGGCTTTTAGTTTGTTCTATAGGGTTCTCTAAAGCAAACCATCACATTATCTGCAGAAATTGATAGCTTTGTTTTCTTTACCTATTTTTTTCTTCTTTTGTTTTCTATAGCTAGTATTTCTAGTAAAATATTGCGTAGTAATGGTTATAGTGAATATCTTTTTGCATGTTCACCCCAATTGTCTAATTGCAAAAACATCTAGCATATCCTAGTTAGAAATGATGCTTGCTCTTGGTTTTAGGTAAATACTACTTATTACTTTAAGGAAAACTCCCTTTATTTATATGCTTTCTAGTGTTTTTAACAGGAATGAGTGTTGTATTTTTTGTGAAAAGCTTATTCTGTGTCTTTTGAAATAATCATATGATTTTTGTTTTTGTGTTTGTTATTATCACTTAATTATCCTGTCACTTATGCTTATAGTTTTAGGAAATAGTAATTGAGCCAGGTTTGCATTTATGATATCAGTCTAGATTGGTCATAGTATATGGCCTTTGTGATATATTGCTGTAGTTTCCTTGATATTTTATTTAAGGTTTTTGCATCTATATTCATTTGGGAAATTGGTCTATAGTTTTCTTAATCTGTTTTGATTCTCCAGCTTTTATATCAAGACCTTATTTGTGTCATATAGAAGAAACTTGCTGACTCCTTCTTTACCTATTTTTTTTAGTTCCTCTAGTCTTTGAATTAATTGTTCTTTAAATATTTGGTAGACTTCACTTATAAATGCATTTTTTTCCTTTTCAGAGGTTGTTTATAATTTATTCAATTTCTTTTTTCTAAGCTACAGTTGTTCAAGTATTCTGTTTCATTAACTGGACAATTTATGTATTTTTTATATTCATAATTTTAATTTGGATTATTAGTTTTATTGTCGTAGCATTCTGGTGCTATAACTCCTATCCATTACTTTTATTTCTTCTTTTGCTATGTCACCTTAAATTTTTTTTATACTGGTAAATTAGTTTTCTTTTTAAAAAATCAATTAACTAATGACTGATCTATTTTATTATCTTCCAACCTCCCCCTCCCCCAAGAAACCACCTAGTTCCTAGTTTTAGCTATTCATTTTCGTTTTGTTTTGTTTTTGCTTTTTGGAGGGGGGAAGGCAAGGCATTTGGGGTTAAATGACTTGCTGAAGGTCACATGGCTAGTAAATGTTAAGTGTCTGAGGCTGGATTTGAACTCAGGTCCTTCTGACTCCAGGGCTGGTGCTCTATTCACTGTGCCATCTAGCCACCCCTAATTCATTGTTTTTTGTTTTCAGTTTTGTTGATATTTAGGGTTTTTATTTTGATGTTTAGTTACAGGTTATATACTTTGTTGGTTTTCTAGTATTTTAAAATTCCATTCCAAATTTGTTGTTTTGCTCTTTTTCTCTTCTGTTGATTGAATGAGTTTGAGATAAACTGATCACTACTCTGGTTGTATACCAGGCATTTTGGTATGGTCTCATTTTTGTCATTATCTTTAATGAAATTATTGATTGTTTCTATAATTTGCTTTTTGACTCATCCTTTCTTTAGGATTAACTTAGTTTCCAATGTTTCCAAGGTCCTTTATTGATATAATTTTTATTGCATTATGGTCAGCAGATAGTACGTTTAACACTTTAGCTTTTTACATTTGTTTATAGTTTTTATTCCCTAATACATGGTCAGTTTTCATGAAGGTGCCTTGCACAGCTGAGAAATAGGCATATGCCAGAGATCTAACATTTCAAATTTGTGAAAAATCATTTAAAATTTTTTCAGGTTCTTAACTGATTTATTTTTTGGTTTGACTTATCTAGGACTGAGAGGGATATATTAAGACCTCCGATGGTACAGTTTTGTTATCTATTTCTTTCTGTAATTAATTTATCTTTTTCCTTTAAGAATTTAGATGCTGTGCCATTTTGTGTGTGTATATATGTATATGCATGCATGCGCATATGTACACATACATGTGTGTATACAAACATGTTTATATACATATATGTGCACTGTGTATGTGTGTGGCATCTTTTAGCAAAATGTCATTACCCTGCATATCTCTTTTAAGTCTGTTTTTGCTTTTGCTTTGAGATCATGATTTCTTCCCTTCCTTTTTTTTTAAACTTCAGCTGAAGCATAATAGATTCATTTTAGTCCTTTATTTTAATTTTGTATACCTTTCTGTTTTATGTTTCGTGCAAACAAAATTTTGTTCAATTCTCTTTTTTAATACATTTTACTGTCTGTCACCTTCCATTTTCTGGGTGTTTTACCCATTCACATTCATGGTAATGATTGCTGTGTATTTCCTTCCATTCTATTCTCATTTACTTATCCTCTTTCCACCCTCCCCCCTTTGATTTTCTATTTTGCTTCTGACCACTGCCTTCCTTAATTTGTTATTTCTCTTATTCCTCCCTTTGCTTTAATTACTTTTCTTCCTGTTTGCTTGTTGATAAGATGTATTTTTGTACTCACCAATGTGTTTATGTACGTCCTTTCTTTTAACCAAATCACATGAAAGTGAGGTTCAAATGATCTTCCCTCCTTATTGTATAAACTCCTCTTTCCTTACCTGAGTTATATGAGATATTTTCATCCATTCTTCCTCTTCCTTCCCCTCTCCCAATGCATTCTTTTTCCTTGCCCATTCTATATTTTTATTGAGATAATCCAGACATTCATCCCCTATGGGATAATACTCAAATGGTTTGTGTGTGTGTGTGTGTGTGTGTGTGTGTGTGTGTGTGTGTGTGTAGATTATTCTTGATTATAAACTTAAATTCTTTGCCTTCTGGAATATTATTCCAAGTTCTCTGCTCCTTAAAGTGGCAGCTGCTAAGTCTTGCATGATCCTGTTTGTGGCTTCTTGGGACTTTAATACATTCTCCTTGGCTGATAGTAAAATATATTTTATATATATAAAATTTTATTTTCTGACCTGTGATGTCTGGTTTGTTGCTATAATGTTTTTAAGAGTTTTCATTTTGGGATTTTCTTTAGGTGGTGATTGGTAGACTATTTTTCCCTTTGGCACTAAGTGACTAAGTTAGACTTCTTTTTTTTTTTCTGTTTTTTGTTTTTGCTTTTTGGAGGGCAGTTGGGTTAAGTGACTTGCCCAAGGTCACACGGCTAGTTTTTGTGTTAAACGTCTGAGGTCCTTTGAACTCAGGTTCTCCTGACTCCAGGCATTTGGACTCATGTCCTCCTGACTCCAGGGCCGTTGCTCTATTCACTGTGCCACCGAGCTGCCTTAGACTTCTTTTCAATTTTCTGAAAGTGTCATATTTAGTCCTTTTTTTAAAAATGACTTTCAGGTAGTCCAATGCTTCTTAAATTATTTCTCTTTGATCTATTCCCCTGGTAGTTTGTTTTTCCATTGAGACGTTCCACATATTCTTCTATTTTTTTCAGTCTTTTAAAAAATTTTGTCTTGTTCTTCGTTTCTCATGGTGTCATTACTTGCTCTTAGGTCATTTCCAGTTTGCAAGCAGTTATTTTCTTTGATAAGGTTTTGTGTCTATTTTTGAAGCTGTTAATACTCTTCTCATTTGTTTCTTCCTTAGTTCTCTATACTTTTCCAGTTCTTTCCTCTACGTCTCTCATTTGGTTTTTAAAACCATTTTAACTCTTTCTTTAACTCTTACCATAACTCTTCTAGGAATTCTTGTTGATGTAGTGTCCAAACTGATTTTTCCTTTGGGGTGTTGCTTGTAGATGTTTTTAATTTTTTTGTTTCATCTGTGATTGTGTCCTAAGTTTTCATGTCACCATGATAGATATTTATGATTGGGTTCATTTTTGAACCCAATAATTCTTCTATGTCATTTCTTGACTTTTGACTTTATGTTAGTGTTATGCTCTGCACACTTTGTGGGGGTTGGAGAGGGGGACAGGGAGAAGCAGTGGCATATTGTCTGCTCTGAGCTCTTGTCCTCATATCTTTCTGCTTCTTTCACAGTTCTGCCTCAGGGGACCTGCAAGCTTTCAGTGCTCCCCAAATAGTGTGATTGATCCGGAGGAAGTTTTCCCAGCCTCTTGTGCTGTGAGTTCTTTAGCTCCTGATCCAGATTTGAGTCTATTAGGTTGTCTCTGTTAAGGAGTTTCAGCAGACTTCTGCTTGATTCAGCTACTGTTAGCCATGTGAGAGGCTCTTCAGGTTAAGAATCACTAAACTGTTAAATCTCCTTTGGTTTGGTACCCTGTGATCTACTCTTGAGATCAGAGCCATATAGCTATCATTTGATTTCTGGGACTTGTTTTATGCCCAATACACAGGTAAGTCCAACACTTAACTTCTTCCTAAATCTGTAGCCAGGCACTTAATGGTAGATGAGAGAGCTGCCAGAAGTTCTTTTTATGTACTTAGTACTTGCTCAGGGATTCCCTAGGATGTTTCTCTGGTGCTCTTTCTTGGGCCTCTCAGATCCTGGGCACTGAAATACCCCCCACTTTTGTCAATAAATTAATTAAAAAGCATTTATGTTTGCTTTGTGTTAAGTATTGTGCTTGACACAAATAATAGGAAAAAAATCTCAAGCAAAACAACCTCTAATGTAAAAAAGCTCACTCTTTAATTGGAAGGGAAGATATACATATAAGGAGAACCTTGTCTAGACAACTTTGAGCTTGTATTTTTCCAGAAAAGGGGAGGTGGTGATTTTTATGTTAGACAGGAAAAAGTATTCTCAGAAAGAGTTTTTGAACTCACACTTGTGCTGTATGACTTTTAAAAATTAATTTATTTGTATTTATTTTTAGATTTCAGGATTCACTTCCTTAATTTGAGTTGCAAATTTTCTTCCCCTCCCTCTTTCCCTCTCCCAAAGACATCATGCAATCTGTTATAGACTCTACATATACATTCATACAGAATATTTTCACATAAGTCATGTTGTAAAGAAGAATTAGAACCAGTGATAGAAACCATGAGAAAGGAGAGCTAATAGTATGCTTTGATCTGCATTCAGACACCAGTATATTCTTTTTCTGGATATGAGTAGTATTTTCCACCATAAATCTTTTGGAGTTGTCTTAGACACTTACATTGCTGAGAACAGCTGTGTCTGTCAAAGTCAGTCATCGCACAATGTGGCTGTTACTGTGTAAAATGTTCTGGTTCTGCTCACTTCACTCAGCATTAGTGTTCAATTTTCTCATATCTGCAGTGTTTATCATTATTCTGTTTTGTCATGTTAGCCAATCTGATAGGTGTGATATGGTACCTCAAAGTTGTTTTAATTTGCATTTCTGTAATCAGTAGTGATTTACAGCATTTTTCCCACATGACTATCAGTAGCTTTAATTTCTTCTTTTGAAAACTGCCCGCACCTATCCTTTGACCATTTATCACTTGGGGAATGACTTATATTCTTATAAATTCTACTCAGTTCGCTATATATTTTAGAAATGAAGCTTTTATCAGAGATGCTGGCTGTAAAAATTGTTTCCCAACTTTTTGCTTACTTTCTAATCTTGGTTGTATTGGCTTTGTTCAAAAACTTTTCTACTTAATGTAATCAAAGTTACCCATTTTGCATTTCATAATGTTTTCTGTTTCCTGCTTGTTCATAAATTCTTCCATTCTCCATAAATCTGACAGGTAAACTATTCCTTGCTCTCCTAGTTTGGTTATAGTATCAGCCTTTATATCTAAATTATTTGCCCATTTTGACTTTATCTTAGTGTATGGTGTAGGATGTTGGTCTATGCCTACTTTCTGCCATACTGTTTTCTACTTTTCCCAGCATTTTTGTTAAATAGTGAGTTCTTATCCCTGAAATTTTTGTTTGGGTTTATCAAATAGTATATTACTGTAGTCATTGACTATTGTGTGTTGGGTAACCTATTCTACTGATTTACTACTCTGTTTCTTAGCCAGTACCAAGTAGTTTTGATGATTTCTGCTTTATAATACAATTTAAGATCTGGTATGGCTAGGCTACCTTCTCTTGGCATTTCTTTTCATTAATTCCTTTGATATTCTGGACCTTTTGTTTTTCCTGATGGATTTTATTATTTTTTCTAGTTCTATAAAATAATTTTTTGATAGTTTGATTGGTATGGCACTGAATAAGTAAATAAATTTAGGTACAGTTGTCATTTTCATTATATTAGCTCAGCCTACCCATGAGCAATTGACATTTTTCCAGTTATATAGATCTGACTTTGTGTGAAAAGTGTTTTGTAATTGAGTTCATATAGTTCCCAGGTTGATCTTGACAGGTAGACTCCCAAATATTTTATAATGTCTACAATAACTTTAAATGGAATTTCTCTTTCTTAACAAATGTTGTATTCAAACAGGGAAGAATAGCTAGAAAATAAATTATTTAGGGCCTACTTTAAATTTCTGTTTTTAAGATTACTGTTTATATAGTTTAAGTAAGTTGATTTTCCATTATTGGAGTCATTAGTACCTATCAATAAATAATAATATTTTAAAATTTCACAGTTTTACATCTTACGGTAACAACTTAATAGGTAGAGGCTGCCTGGCATGTAAGAATGTAAGATTTGGAATCCTGAACTTGAATCTTGCTTTCAGCACTTATTAGTTGTATGACCATGGGAAATAACTTAGTTTGTCTGAACCTCAGCTTCCTTATCTGTGAAATGGGGTCATATCTATACTATCTATGTCAGTGGTTTACTGTGAGGATCACATGAGTTAATACACACATAAACTTTTGTAAATCTTGTAGTACTATGTAAATGAATGTTGTTTTTATTGTCAGGATGTTTTAAAAAAAAAAAATCCTGTGCCTCAGTTTCCCCATCTGTAAAATAGGGATCATAGATCTGAGAGTTGTTGTGAGGATCAAATAAGATAATGTTTGTAAAGTGTTTATGACAGTGCCTTATATAGTAGGCAATAAATACTTATTAATTTTTTCAAAAAAATTGTGGTGTGTGTGTGTATCCTCCAGCTTATCTTCACTTGTTACAGACATTTAATTAGAAAAATAAAGAAAAACCAATTTGGAAAAACCAGTTCATGTATCCTGACTGCCTGAAAGTATATCCAAATTTTTACAGAGTTCCACACTTCTGTAGTGGAGGGAAAAGTACATTTTCTTAACTCTTATAGTTGAGAGCTATAGTCAAACTTGTTTGTTATTCTTATTAAACATTCAGTTTCTTTTGTTGTTGTGATTCTTTTTGTTGACGTTGTTGTCATTTTATTATGGTTTTGCTTGCTTCATTCCATATGAATTTGGAGGAGTCTTACTATGGTTCTCTGAAATGTTGTTATTGGTTGTTTCTTATAGCATAGTAATCCATATTATTCATGTACCACATTTCAAGTAATTCTTCAGTCAACGGGTATATAATTTGTTTATAGTTCTTTGCAAGTTCAAAAGTGCTGCCATGAATATTTTGCTATATTTTGGAATATCTTGGGACCCCTCTCCTTTTTACCTTCTTCCTGTACATACTTAGACTGGGGTCTCTGGGTCAAAGGGTATCAGGATTTAGAAAAATAATCCGTTTTTTAAAGAACATAATTAAAAATTCCTTTTCAGAATGGTTAGACTAATTTTGTAACAGTTTATTATTTCATGTTATCTTTCTGTAACCCATACAACTTTGACTTTCCGTTTTTTGTCAGTTTTGAGAATTTGTTAGTTGTCAGGGAAACCTCAAGATCTGTTTTGATTTGTATTTCTTACTGTTTGGAGCATGAATGAATGATTGGTTGTTAATGGTTTGTAATTCCTCTTTTGTAAACTCTTTTTGCATATCTTTTGGGTATTTCTCTACTGGGGATTGGTTCTTAATCTTAAATATATTTGTGGTCATTCCCTACTTATCTTAGTTATCAGACTGTTGTCTGATATGATTTTCCCAGTTAACAGCTTCCTTTCTTATTTTAGTTACATTAATTTTGTTTATATAGAAGCATTACTTACTTTATAATTGCCTTTTGTTTTTTATTGGTTAATAATCCTTCCTACCTCTTTCTCATAGATATGGAAGGTACGTAATTCTTAGGTAATTTTAAAATTGTTACTTTTAATATTTGAGTTGCTGATTGTGAAGCATGCTACTTGTGAAATGTGGTGCGTTCTTCCTTAACCCAATCCAATTTTTCTTACCAAATAAGGAGTTCTTTCTCAAAAACTGAATTATGAAGTTTTACAGAGTTTCTGATTCTTATTTATATAGGTTTTTCTGCTTACTTTTCTGGGTTTTTTGGGGGTACCAAATAATTTTGATGATACTATATTATATAATCCAAGGTCTATAACTTCTTTTTCTCCTTCATATTTTAGAAAATATTTTTCTTGAGATTCTAAATCTTTTATTTTTCAAAAAATACATGTATTACAAGCATTCCAATGATTACAATAATATAAATGAAAACAATATTGCAAGAAAATAGAATTCAGAGCCAACATAATGATCCAGCAGACTCATGTTTCAACATACTTTCTCTCTTTTGAGGTCTGATAGGCTGTTGGTGAAGAATCTTATATAATTTTCAAAATTGTGGTTTGTGTGTTAGATGGTCTTGCTTATTCTTTGTATGGAGGGGTAAGAGGATAGGGGGATGGTTAATTGGAAACTGATTGCATTAAAAACAGAAACTATTACTAAAGCATTTAATTAAAATTATATAAATCCTATATGTATGTTGATAATTAAATATTCTTAATCAATTTTTGGTATGTACTGGAAAAGGTGGTTATCTCCTGTCTAATTCCTTCATTGTAGAGATGAAAGAACTAAAGAACAAAGAAATTAAATCACTATCCAAAGAAGTATACAAATACTTTACTTGGAAGACCAAGGACTAGAAAATTTAATTTTTACTTACTATTCTAGTGTTTTTAATACCCCACAACCATAATATTTTATTAAGTTTATAGACCAGTACCTTGCAGTTTGCCAGACAAACTTAATCACTTAAAGACAGCTATTGATGCCACTTAATGCCTAAACCCTATTTGAGAAGTACAGGAAAATTCAGCTACAAATAGATAAAACTCAGTGTTTTCTTCCAAGGTTAGCAGAATAAAAGCAAACCCCACACAACTATGTGGAAATATTTTTCCCCCTGTATCTTTGTAAAATTACAAACATCATCTTACTGACTGAATTAGAGGGAAAGATAGTGAGATTTTCAAGTGACTGACATATAGTCTGATAATTTGATGTGTGACTAGATCTACTGATTCAGATACAGTTTCCTCCTTCTATCTCAGCTAAGAATAGGATTCAAAAATGTAAAACTTTAGCCTTCTCAACAAATGGTAACTTGGCAATGGCATTTTTAAAACCTACAAAGATGAGATTGGTAAGAATGTACAAGAATTCATTGATTTATTTCTGATCAGTTTAACCACTTGTTAAATCACAGTCCCTGAGGGGCATAGAGTGCAGATAGGAATAGCATTAAAAAGAATAAAGATAGGGAAAACAGCCAAAATACATCAAGTATATTTAGAAATCTTTGTTGGAGTAAAAAAAAAAAGGTCAGGGTGCATTTAGGGACTTATATACAAGATATATGAAGAAACAACATGAAAAAAAATCTTGAATCTTATTAATACCAAAAAAATGATTGTAAGAACACCAATAACGTCTATTATTCCTGTTTTTCCATTTATACAAAATCCTTTCGAGAGTCTATAATTTAATAACATCTCAGTGAAACTGTCAGTAGGGAACAAGCAGACTTTTGCAAGAAGCATTCATTAATGAACAAATCTCACAGTTGACTTAAAGATATAGAGAATCTAATATTCTGTTGTACTTAGTTTGTTAATTACCAGAGTTTTAGTCTGTAGAAGAAAATGAATTTATCTTAATGATTTAACAATATTTTTGACACATTTTATTTTGACAAGACAGCTATCTCTTGGTAACTCTGCCTACAAAATATATTCTCTGAAGGCAAAAACTTGATTCCAACTAATAATATAGTATATCTCTATAAGACTAATAATATAATAGTTGCCATTTACCAAGATTCTTTCTCCAACTAAACTGCCAAGCATTCAAACTCTGCTAACAGAGAACACAAGTCTAATGGTCTGGCCATGTTTGAATGCCAAATGTACACTTGCCTTAAAAACTATTTTATGGAAAATTCACACAAGGCAAGTACTCACATGGTGGTCAGAAGAAGCAATATAAGGACACTCTTTTTTTTTTTTAAAGCAATTGGGGTTAAGTAACTTGCTCAAGGTTATACGGCTAGTCATTATTTATGTGTGGGTGCTCATTTTCTGAGGCCGAATCTGATCTCGGGTCATCCCGACTCCGAGGCCGACACTCTTATTCACTGCGCCACCTAGCCGCCCCTTTAGGGCAATTGGGGTTAAGTAACTTGCCCAAGGTTACACGGCTAGGTTTTTGTTTGTGTGGATTAAGTGTCGGAGGCCGGCTCTGAACTCTGGTCCTCCTTCTGACTCCAGGGCTGGTGCTCTATTCACTGTGCCACCTAGCCGCCCCGATTACACAATATTTGAGACACTGGCACAGGACCCCCAGCATGGCATGCCCTCATTGAAGAAGGTGCTGTGCTCTGTGGACAAAAAAGAATTGAAGTAGCTCAGAAGAAACATGAGATGCTGACATTTAGAGAATCCACCCCACATGTTCACATGGACTGATTTTTACCCAACCCGTGGTAGAGGATTCCAATCTCACATTGGTCTGATCTGCCATTGTTGGACACGTTATAAGTTGACTCTAACATAGTGATGTCATTTTGTCCTTTTCAAGAATGAAGGAAAACTAACCAACCAATAATATAATAATTGCCATTAATAATATAATGAATTACTTTTATAGTTTAACCATTTTGGCTTGATAGAAAATACCTCCCAACAAACATCCTAATGAAGTGCATTCCCTGAAAATAGTTTTGTCTATTTTAATAGAAAAACTTTGATGGTATAAATGTTGTTATATTGATTGAAGATTTGTTGTCTCTTTGTTGAATTATTTTCTAGCCGTTCTTCTCCTTTTTCAGACTTATGAATTTGAATTTTTTGAAGCAAGAGTATAATTTGACAGTGTTACACCTGGTAGGTTTCACCTTTTAAAAAGAAAATTTACTCAGCATTTTAGGTTGGCAGCATATTTTTCAATCCTGTTTCTTGTTAGTATGTTAGCTGTCCCTCCCAGCTTTGTGCCAAGCTATAAATTTGATAAACAGTCCACCTGTGCTCTTATCTGCACCATTGATTAAATATTAAAACACAGGGGCAAGTACAAATCCCTGTGGTATTCCACTGGGACATTGAAACTTTAGTGACTCTACTTTGGTGGGTAAACAAATTCATTGAATTGTACTATACTGTAGCTATCATCTCTCCATATTTTTCAGAATAGCATGGAACACTTTCAAATGCTGTGCTAAAACCTAGGTAAAGTATGCCTATAACATTCTCTGATCAGTCATATAGCAACATCTCAAAATGAGAGATAGCTTGTCTGTCATGACCTACCCATCAGAAGCCATGCTAGTTCGATTTGATCACTAATTCTTTTTCTTAGTATTCATCAATTTTCTTTTTAACAGTATGATTTAGAATTTTTCCAGGAATACAAGCTAAGCTCAATCGATTTTTCTTTGACTATTAGTATTAATAGAATTTCATTATTCTCATCTTTTTGTCATCACTTCAATAGAGAAATCTCAAGAGATAGTCGCCAATTTCAAACTGCATCATTGATGTAAACAGTGAACATGTTGTAAAAATGTTGGATATTTTATTCCCAGCATGACTACAAAGGAATGGGAAGCTATATTTTCCCACCCAGATTGTGTGTATTGTTTCCTTTCTTTTGGTGTATTTTGTTCACGTTATGGTAGTGATTTCTCAGAGATGGAGGTCATTGGATGTCAGATAGAATACATGTTTGAAAGCTTTTAACTTACAGGAAAGAACATACTACATAAACACAGAAGTATGATTAGTATATGTTTCATCACTAGTTTTTCTAAAATGAGGGCTGGGAATGTTTTGCTCATTCATTTGTAAGTTTAACATAATATGATCAGTAATATATTTATTGTTTGGACTTGAAAATTTTATGATTACTATTATTATTATGATTATTATTATTATTATTTATGATTACTATTATTATTATTATTATTACTATTTTATGATTACTATTCAATCAGTAATCATCATTTCTCATAGCATACTCTTAGCTCTGGAGAGGATAGGTAATTCAGAGTTGATTGACCCTAATTAATATAAAAGACTGAGATAATTGTTAACCCTCCTTTAGAGGAAAATTAAAAAAAATGGCATGCTGTGCTGCTTGATGTTTATTGAAATATACCTTGAAACTGCTTTTATAACTTTAGAGGTGGAAGATTATGTCACCTTATAAGACAACAAAGAGGTATGGAGGGGAAAACAAGTCTGCAAAAGGCATTATATAATGCTCAACTTAGGACATCCTGACAGCATTTATTTATAGGTAAAACTAAGAGAGGAACAATAAGTTGATGGATGGTGGGACAAATGTTCTAGCATTTTTATTGTGACTTATCATTCATGATAGTAGAAGTAATAACATTTGGAATCTAATACTTCAATGCTGAAATATTTATATGAGGAAGTAGAACTGGCAATTTTGAAAAGATAGAAAAGAGCAGTTAGACAACATCAAGTGTACAGGGAATATATCTGGGTTGGAAGAGACAGTTTTGAAAGCATTGAGGGATCAATTTATAAGTTATTAGAAAGACATGTAGATAATGGATGATTGGGGGGAAATAAGGTGTTACTACCCCTAAAAAGAAACCAAAAGCCCCTCAGTAACTGCCACTTATTGTTACATGGATTACGTTTATCAATATGCTTACATTGTGACATTTGAAAAAAAAATTACACTAAAGGTGATGAAAACCAAAAGGTGGCAGGTAAATTTTTATGAATGGTTTTCTATAATAGACCATGTTTTAGTAGGCACACAATTGATTGAAAATTGTAGAGAATATATGATCTCACTGTGTTTATTGTAGATGAGAAGAGAAACATTTTATTTGGTAGAGCAAAATGCAGCCTTAAAAGTTTTCTTCTGACAAAGTAAATTCGAAGTAAACATGTTAAGATCACATTAGCATTCCTTCATAGGTGCATCCACGGAGTTGTGAGTTCCTCTATCATCAGTAAGTCTCAAACAAACAAGACATGGAATAAGGGATAGCATACTTGCCAAAGGTATTTCTCATGTTAGAGCTCTTGTGCCAAATCCAAATGGAAGAGAGTAATCACTATTGTTTGCCCCTAGGTGCTCTGATTGGTTGATGATATTGTATTAATTGCATCAAGACCCATTATACTCCAGAGCCTAAATAAAATTAATGTCTACTGAAGATTTCATTCCATTTTTTTGTAAAAGGGAAACCAAATGAATGATAAATGCCTGTTGCCCTTCTAGATGAACAATTCGTTTAAGTTTAATTCATCAGTATCTTTAACTTTGGTAATCACTGCAGTAGAGCAGTGAACAGTACCCAGAATTAAACAAGAAGGATAAAGTGGACTAGATTGTATTTGGGAAAATAGGCAGTGCTTTTAATGAAACTCAAATGTTCACTAACACAAATCCCTAACTTTTTCCTTTTTTTTTTTTTTTTTTTTTTTGCTTTTTGGAGGGCAATTGGGGTTAAGTAACGTGCCCAAGGTCACACGGCTAGGTTTTTTTGTTTGTGTGTGTTGAGTATCTGAGGGCAGATCCGAACTCAGGTCCTTCTGACTCCAGGGCCAGCGCTCTACTCACTGCGCCACCTAGCCGCCCCCACTTTTCATTCTTTTTAATAACAAAATTAAAGTTTATCATAGAAAGAGGTTGTTATCTGTGAACTCAGATAAAGGTTTATGTACCTATCCCCTGCCACATATGCATATGTAGAATAAAAATATTATATATGTGTGTGTATGAACACGTGTATGTGTGTATACATGCATGCATTCTTTCTTGAATCTCCTCTTCTCTCTCTCCCCTCTCTTTCTTTCTTCCCCCTTTCCCCCCTTTCTCTCTGACCTTTTTTAGCTCCCAGGAATTCAGTTATCATCTCTTTTAATTTTTTATTTTTTTTTAAAGCAATTGGGGTTAAGTAACTTGCTCAGGGTTATCAGTTATCATCTCTTTATGGATAAGATTATAGGCAGCCCTGGTCTCTCTTCTGAACTCCAATTTACTTTGTCAAGTGCTCGTAGAGTATTTTGAGCAGTACTTCCTTTAGGTATCTCAAATTCAATATGTCTTTAAAAAAACAAGCCTCTCCCCCACCAATGTCCTTGTTTCTGTAAAGGTCACTGCTGTCTTTCAAGTACCCAAGATTCCCAACTAAGTTGTTATGTATCCTTACTCTTTGTTTTTCCACATACCCTTCTAGTTACCCACTCAGTCAAATAAACATTTATTAACATTTGTCTGACTCACTCAGCCACAACTTCGTATTTGTTAACTTACTATTGTGTTTGGCACTATGCTAAACACTGGGGATACAAAGAAAGGAAAAGGTAGCTCTTCCTCTCAAGGAACTCTCAAACTAATGCACTTCTGATTGGTTTCATTGGCTCCATTATTTAAACCATCCTTCATAGAGCTGCCAATATGATATTCCTAAAATAGATACCTGACTTTATTACTTCTTGCTTATCAACTCTTCCAAGTGATTTCCAGTTTTGGTTTTTTTTTGGGGGGGGGGAGGGCAATTGGGGTTAAGTGACTTGCCCAAAGTCACATGGCTAGTTTTTGTGTTAAGTGTCTGAGGCTGGATTTGAACTCAGGTCCTCCTGACTCCAGGGCCGGTGCTCTATTCACTGCATCACTGCATCATCTAGCTGCCCCCAGTCTTGTTTTTTTAGCATCTGGCAATGGGAGTGGGAGTGAAAGGGAGGCTTCATTTACTTGAAAGGGAATGGTCATATTCTTGAAACAAAATGCAAATTAATCTATATGAGATAAAAAAGAATAGATGGCATATAGTATTTCTTCCATGTTGGTTTTGATGGTGAGTAGGAGGTTAGGGGAAGGAATTGTAAAATCATACAGATAATTGGAAAAAGTTATTTTACTTTCATAAATTCACAACCTAAGTCATGCATTTAAGATAAGAAAATGGAAAACTATTGATAAAATTTTTAATTATTGCTATCACCAGTGAGAATATAAAAAACAACAGAATAATTTGGAGAGAGAGACTGTTGACTTAAAGAACTTGCTAGAATTACTGACTAAAAATGTTGATTTTTATAGTCATGTTTCAAATTCAGCTACTTTTTGGTCTTTATGGAATAATTGTTGATTTAAACTATTAATTTTAAATATTACATATTTAATTAAACAGAATTCTTCTGCTTTAGTTATTGTGGTATGGCGTATTTGGTCATTTAACCCTTCTAGCTCTATCATTGTAGATAATATAAAAGTACAGTTTAACATAGCTCCAAATCATCATACATTCTCCATTTACAGAATATGTGAATTGCCTAGGTTTGCCTGTTGTAGTGGATAGGTAGCCATTCTCCAGATCAAGAAGACACAGGTTATATTCCACCTCTGACAAGTAAGTGCTGGGATACCCAAGCAGATCACTTAATCTTCGAGAGCTCTACTTAACTAAGAATAAAAATTGTAGAGAAAGGTGCAGATCAAGGATATTTCTTTAACTGGGAGTTCTCTCTAACAATGGAATGATACATCTAGGATTTATTCCTTCATAAAAGCATAATGAAGTTGTTCTTGAGGATCATGGTGGAAAAAAGCATGGTATAACATAAATAACTGGATTTGAAGTTAGAGGACCTTAACCTGGGCTTTGTTTGCTATTTGACCTCAGGCAAGTAATTTCACCTCTTTCTTTTTAGGCTCTAAATTATAGGCTCCAAATCTAGTCTAATCCTCTCATTTTATGGATGAAACTGAAGTCCAGAGATGTGCATTACCCAAGATCCAGTGTTATCTAATTAAGATTTTCAGGCATTTATACTTGAAATTTTATTGTGAAGTAAGTTTTGAATTGACTCACCATTTTAAACTACTTCTATGACTTTTTCTTGTGACTCTAGATATTTCACCGAACACTGGTTGTATTCGTTTTATTGAATGGTAGCGCTAAAAATAAAATTAGTTTTAGCTGCCCTACTTATTCCTGGATTTCAGTCAAATGTACTTTGAGGCAGTCCTTGAACATAGACTACACTCATACGTTTGCTCATCCTAAGTATTCTGGTCTTTTTGTTCCATAGTGGTAACCTTAAGATTTCCAGGCCTTTTCATCTATTCTGCAGTTAAGCTTGCCATATGCCTTGACTTCCTCAATTAGAGTGTGAGCTCCTCCATTATCAGGAATTGTGGTTGTCTTCTCTTTCTGGGTATATCCCTAGTATTTGGCAGAGTTCTCAGCACATAGTAAGGGCTCAGTGCATGCTCATTTATTTGTTTATTCATTTTCCTTCATATTCTTATTTCCATCCCAGCCTCTGCAACCCTTTTTTTTTTTTAAGGTCCATAGAAAATATCTCCATGAAGCCTTGAACTTCCATAGTATTTGGTTGGGTCTTAATGCTTTCATCCTAAGTTGCCTTATATTGAAATCATTTGTGTATATAAATCTTCTCTTTGATGGTAGTGGTATCAGTGTATTACTTATCTTTTTTATTTACCACAATGCCTTGCATATAGTAGAATTTGAATAAATATTTGTTGGGTAAATGATGGATTACTCATATACCTAGGTGAGTCAGTGGCCTTATGACACAGAGAAATAATGTCATGATCTCCAACTATGAGTTCTTTTTTATCCATGGAGAGAAGCTCAAACTGCTTTTGTGAAGATTTGTTGCCTTTTGGTGCTCTTTATTAGTTCATTGTTTTACTACTAAGGATGGGTTTCATTTAGCTGAAACACACTAATATCATCTTCTATGGGTTCAAGAGTAGTTCATAGGTTCTAATTTCAGTTCTCCCCCTATTCTCAGCTTTATATTCCATTGTAGGTAAGTCCTATGTTCAGATTTCATGCTACCTTCCAATCTCATGTTTCTTCATTAATAGAATATTTATTTTTTAAGGCATTGGTGTAATTTAGGCATTTAATTCTCAGGGGCAAGAATCATGTCATTTGTATATTTAGTATCATGCCTAATGTGGTGGATGTTTGTGTGTCTGTGTATATTTAAATATACACACATTTGTACTGATATTGTTGGTATATAAAGCTAATTTAACTGTATTAATGGATTTACATACAAGAGCTCAGATTATACACCCTTTTGGTAGTTTTTGTTCGAAAAATTGAAGCAAATTCACTATTGTTTTACCATGCCTAGAATTTGTATAATATGCTATCACAACTTATACAAAACTGTATGTGAAAGCAGATTAAAAAAAATCCAAATAAGATTGAATGTCAGACTGCTTAATATTCATAGAATTATCTTTTAAAAAGTAGTTTGGAACTCTGCCTCAGATAAGATGCTCAGACTACCTTGAAGAATTATCAAAAAACCCCAGTATTTGCTGTCTGAACTGCTTTCTGGATCACAAAACAGCATGAAATCAAGCATGTTATTTTCATATAGTCAGATCAGGTCCACAGGATTCCCTCCTTGGGTTGTTGTTGAGTATTTTCAATTCTTTCAGACTCTTTGTAACCCATTTGGGGTTTTCTTGGCAAAAGGTTCTGGAATGACTTGCCATTTCCTTCTCTACCTCATTTTGCAGATGAACTAGGGCAAACAGGGTGAAGTGATATATCCAAGGTCAAGATAAGTCTTACTGACTTCAGGCTGGGCATTTCATCTACTGTGCCATCTAGTTGCCTCTCCCCCCTTGAGGCAGGGTCTTTTATGTTGGAACTGTTTATTCCAAAAGAATACCCAATAACAGCTCCTCAAGTATATTTCATAATCAAAATTTATCCCCTTAATGTATGCAAAGGTAACAGTAGATTCTGTTAGTTTGAAATATACATGCTCTCCAGTGTTACAGATCTGTATGATGTTTCTCCCAATCCAGGTGTCTTATTAGCAAATGATGAAACAAACAATTGAAGCCCAAACCATACAAACAACAAGGCTATCTGTCCTGAATAATATTTAAATTCAGTCTTAAAATCAAGTGTGCATCACTTCTTTAGTTCCACTAGGACTGACTCCCTCCCTTCTCCCTCCCTTCTCTCTCTCTCTCTCTCTCTCTCTCTGTCACTCTCTCTCTCTGTCTCTCTCTCATTTTCATTAATGGACACAAGTTTTGGAAACATTACTGAATAAAAACCCATTTATATGACTAGATCATTTTCGTTAGTTTTGGTGATTAAATGTCTATTAACAAATCTCTATATTGTCCTGATTCACTTTGTTATGCATGAGCAGGGGCTATACATATGATTTCGATTTTTGTGAAATTGTTTGAAAGTAGTTGTACATTTCTGCTTTTATTAATTTTTTATTCATCATGATAGTTGTTGGAAAAAGGGTTTTTTGGTTTTTATTTTTGGTTTTTCAGTTTTGTGAGCTCCTCTACCATTTTTATAGTGATACTACTTTATATTAAAGCATCCAACCCATTATACTTTAAAATCTGCCCTTTATTCATATCTAACTTCTTAAATACTATAGCTCAAGGCTTTTTAACCTTTTCTATGTCATGGACCCCTTTGAACTGTCTGATGAAGTTTACTGACCTGACCCCTTTTAAGAATACTATTTTTTTTAGATTTTTCTTTTTTTCTTTTCTTTTTGGAGGGGGAAAGGTAGGGCAATTGGGGTTAAGTGACTTGCCCAAGGTCACATGGCTAGTTTTGTGTTAAGTGTCTGAGGCTGGATTGGAGCTCAGGTCCTTCTGACTACAGGGCTTGTGCTCCATTCACTGCACCACCTAGGCGCCCCCCAGAATACTTTGAAATACATAAATTAAACTCACAGACTTATATAGGAAGCCAAATATATTAGAATGCTGTTATCAAAATATTTAAAAAACAAATTAATGGACTCTAGGTTAAGAACTGTTGTGGATAGACAAACTTAGCTGTTTAAACAAAAGTTGGAACATATCCCTCATTAATATCATGCATTATTCTGCTATCAAGTGCAGAAACCATGTTTTAAGGTTTTGACCATTTTATGACTTGTCTAAAAACTCTTCTGCAAATCCTACATTTTAGTGAAATATTTTTGTTATCCTACTTGGTCTTTTGTACAGTTTACTCTTCTGTATTTGTATCATGAATGTGACAATCATATTTGAAAATGAAACCTAGTCTGAAACATGTTTTTGTTCTTTGCCATTTGACATCAAGTAATAAGAGGTGGATTTTTCCACTTTATTTTCACTGATAGAGTTGTGTGACTACATATTCCTAGATGAATACTCTTTTTTGCTTTCCTGCTTTCTTTCTTTCTTTCTTTCTTTCTTTCTTTCTTTCTTTCTTTCTTTCTTTCTTTCTTTCTTTCTTTCTTTCTTTCTTTCTTTCTTTCTTTCTTGCTTTCTTTCTTGCTTGCTTGCTTGCTTGCTTGCTTGCTTGCTTGCAATTGGGGTTAAGTAACTTGCCGAAGGTCACATGCCTAGTAAATATTAAGTGTCTGAGGTCTTTTTAGAACTTAGGTCCTCCTGACTCCAGGGTGGGTGCTCTATTCACTGCATCCCCTAACCAGTCCTAGATGAATACCCTTTACCTGACCCAGAAAATTCAAAAATTTCTTCAATGACTGACAAATATTCATCAAAATAAACTTAAAATTTGTTGAATAATCACTGTATGATCAGTTAAATGAGGAATGGTATTTAGATGTAAATATTAGAAAATTATTGTCTTGGGGAAAGATCAATAGTAAGAAATAACAGATAAATGTAAGTCTTTTATTTTTTGCCATGGTGTATCTGGTATTGATATTTAAATTACGCTTGTCTCTCTTCACAGTTTGTCTGACCTTCATACAAGACTTTTTATAGAATCATTAATATTTGTTAAATCTGTTTTTTGTAACTGGATGAAATGAATATTGATCTGTTAAAGTAAGATTTTGAAAGATTGGAAAGATTTCCTTTGAAAGTCCCAAATTTTTATCTAATATTTTATCTAACAATTCTGTTAACAATCTCTTGATGATCCTTTAAGTAATTCCTTTGAGAGCTTTTTTTCTCCTCCCATTTGGAATTAATTTTCAGTTTTTTTCAGTTCCAGCTTATTCTTTTCCCTCTCCTTATATTTGATCTGTTGCTTTTCAGTGAAGCAGCATGACCAGCCTGAGTTTTGTACCTCTTAAATTGCAGACATTAAGTTTTGTCTCTTGTATATAGCTCATTTGAACTTTCCTATTCTTGTATCTTCTGGTGTTTCTTCAGAATGTGGTATATTTTGTTATGCTTCTATAGAAAGGTACAGAATTATCTGCTAATTACATTTCCAACATTAAAAAGAGTTTTATTCATGTAAAATTTTCACAAAATTTCTGAGCTCCCAGGGCCTTCAGAAATCATGTAATCTACCCTCCTCATTTACAGATAAAATTATGATCCAAAGTGAAATGACTTTCTCAAGGTCACATAATACACAGTCTTGTGACTCAGTTCAAGTGTTCTTTCCAGTGTATATCTTTCTAATATTGAAGGCTTCTATAGTAGATTTTCATAGTGAAATGTAAAACCTTTTGAAAAAACTTTGATACTGGGCAAGATATTTAAATTAAATAAACATTTATTAAGTACTTCTTATGTACAAGGTACTTACTAGGAAGTATGCTACTTTATAAAGTTAAATGCAGAGTGTAGATATCTTTAACAAAGGTAGTGTATTTGCTCCAAAGTTGAATAGTGAACCAACAAAATATAGCAATAAAACGAAATTACAAAGAGAGTAAGAAAAGATGGTGGAGCAGTAGGAGTGGGGCAGTGGTAACTAAGGTTTCCAGTCTTTGACTATTTTGATTATATTCAGACTTTAACTATTAACTTTTTTTTTTTTTTGCTTTTTGGAAGGCAATTGGGGTTATATCCATGTAGTTATAATTTCTTTGAAAGCTGATAGAAACCAGGAATTGATTCTTTTCAAAGCAGCTTAAAAAAATAAAGGCATGGGTAAAGACAGTCAAGTTTGATGATACCTGCTTTGTGTTCAGAAGGGGAGGGGCAAAGGATATCAGTTAGCATTTCAGGGCTACTACTGTTGCATGGGACCCCAGCTTTCTTTGATTATATCTCCAGAAGGCCAATGACCAAATTCCAAATGCCAACAGGACATTCATATACTTTTACTGTGAATTATTCTTTTGTTTTCTAAAGGTCTCTGAATAACTTCTTCACATAATAATACCTTACAGTTTTATAGTGTTTCTGAGTTTTCAGAATTCTTATTGATATATCTTACATCAATATAGTTACACACGAAGGCCAAGTAGTAGTATTCTGACTCTACAGGTAAGCATACTGAGGCCTAATTGGAGTTATGATTTTTATCCCATGTCAGGACTGAAATTTAGTTCTTGTGTTACAATCCAATTCTCTTTGAACCTTAACCATGCCACATTCTTTACAATATAATTTTCTATGCATGTCACCTATATCTGTTCATCATTTATATTTGTCTATTGTAATGTACATTGTGCTATAAGCAGAGTTAAAAGATGTAGAAGAGATGGTTCCCGTCCTCAAAGAGTTTACATTGTGGAAGGTGTAATTTCGGGAAAGTATGAATAATGCAGTTATTTCACGTGTATGCGTGTGTGTGTGTGTGTGTGTGTGTGTGTGTGTGTGTGTGTGTGTATGAGAGAGAGAGAGAGAGAGAGAGAGAGAGATTCTTGGGGACTCAGAATATAGAAAGAAGAAAATCATCCACATATTTGAGAGGGTTAATTTTCTTATGTCATTTTCATTTTCCTCTCGAACAGTGTACTTAATTTATAGTTAATACTTCTTTTTGATTCCATATATTCTAGCAGATACATTCATTTACTTCTTTTGTGACCTTAGGCAAATCACTTAACCTTTCTGGGCCTTAATTTCTGCATCTTTAAATGAAGGAATTGTACTATACTACTTACTTAAAATGTTTTTTCCAACTCTCAAATCTTTTATCTTGTGACCTGTATCAAGAATAACATAATTGCTTCAGAGATTTCTTTTTATGATGTTGAAACTGTGTCATTGATAGTTGTGTGTGGTCTATTTTATCATTCATTTGCACGTCATTTAATGTAATGTGTTTGGCTTATTTGAATTGCCAACAGGGAGGCATGTGGGAATGACCAAATCTTTGAGTAGGTGTGAATGAATGTGTATGTGGTATGGTCTTATCTTTATACCAAATGCAAAAAGAAAGACTTTAAAACTGGCTATTCTTTTAGATTGTCTCTCATGCTTGTCATTGACATGTGAATAGTTATGACATATGTCAAAGTCTCTAAAATTCAATACAGTAAAAATATCACTGTAGTATAAACTAACAAGTCTGGGTTCTATTTCTAGCTCAGTAGCTAAATTTATTGTTTGTCTTTGGACAGCCCTTTTAACTCTGTAGATATCAGACTCAAAAATTATAGGATTAGACTACATTTCTAAGGTCTTTTCTCTCTCAGATATTTTGTAGCCTATTGCAAATAGGGCTAGGTAGTTTTGTTAGCAACACGTATGTTCATTCATGTATTCATTCATTCAACAAGAGTTTATGTGCAAAGCACTTCCTAAGTTTGGGATTATAAAGACTAAAACTAAACACTTCTGCCTTCAAGTAACTTACATTCTATTAGGAGATACAATATAAACAAATTTAAATAAAAACTAAAAAATATAAAGTATATACAAAAACATATCAGGCTTTGTAGAGACCTGACAGCAACAGGATCAGAAAAGGCTGTCTGTAGGATGTGTCACTTGAGTAGAACTTGAAGAAAGCCAGAAAATTCATAAAGCTAAGGGAAGGACAGAGTACATTATATACAGGAGGTGAGAAAAGACAGGAGGAGCAGCAAGTATTCCAGTTTGGCTGGAATATATCATTCATAAAGGATATTCATATGAAATGGAACAAGATTATGAAGGGCATTAAAAGGTAAACAGTCAAGTTTGTGTTTTATCCTTCAGTCAAGGATGGTGCAAAGGGTGGTATATAAATGTAATGGAATATTATTGTGCTATAAGAAACGAGGAGGTGACGGATTTCATAATTACCTGGAGAGACTTATATAAACTGATGCTGAGCAAGAAGAGTAGAATCAGAAGAAATTTGTATACAATCACAGACATATCATATCTGTGATGACCAACTATGACAGACTGGACTCTTTTCAGCAATGCAGTGATATAAGTCAATCCCGAAAGACTCAAGAAAGAGAGAAATGCGCCATCCAGAGATAGAACTAGAAAGAACTGAGCCTGAATCCTGATGGAAGCAAACTAAATGATCTTTTTCTTTTCATTGTTTGGTTTTATTTCTTCTTTACCGTCTTTCATCCCACCTAGTATAATACTTTGTAATTGGAATAATGTCTAATATGAATGTATTTGCAGATCCTATACTGGACTATATGCTGTTGTGGGGGGAGGGGGGAGGAAAGTAAAGGAATTTTGAAAATCAAGGAACTATGTAATTGAATCTTGTTAACTGAAACTAAACTAATAAATTAATTTAAAAAAAGAATGGTGCAAAGGAATGACATGATTATACTATTAAAAGGAAAATTCTTCTTTTGGGCTTTCACCCTGATTAACAGGGTTAAACTCAGGACAAAGAGAATTAAAAGGAATTTATTACGAGTACCTGAAGGTAACATTTTGACATACTCATCATTGGAAATCAACAGTTGTTTCCCGCTTGGGCCAAGCTTTTGTTACAGACTTTCATAATGAGATAGACAATTCACATAGGTCCCTGTCAACGATAGAGGTTGGCCCTTGCATCTCACTTCCTTCCAGAGGTAGCAGGAACATGACAGTTTGCTGGTGGGAGTAGGAGGTACAAAGGTCACAGGTTGGGAGGTGACTTGGTTATGTGACAAACAAGGGGGACTGTGACACCTCCCCTAATACTAATTAAGAGGCAGGGCTAAGAAAGATGACTAAGTCAGGTAACATAACTTTCAATAATATCTTTGATTTAGAAACAACAATTTGGCTTCTGTGTGGAGGACAGAATGAGGACAGGAGATTTTTAAACTTTCTATCTGATTTAGTTACTTCAGACAAATATTTAAAGAGAGTTTGTCATTGAGTTTTGGTAGTAACATTCTGAGATACACATTTTTCTAAATTATGTAGTATAACAAATTATTCGTGCCTTTCAAGGACTGGGCCATGTTCTGTGTCCTCAGGGACAGCCTTCTCATACCAACATAATCCATTTTAGTCATACTTTCTTCTAAACTTATGCTACTTGTATGTATTATTCATTTAGTAATTAATAGTGTGCTGCCTAGTGACAGATACATCTTGAAGTAAGTTGCTCTTTTGTTTTATGACTTTTCATGTGTTTCTGTAGACCAAATTAAGAATACTTTTTACATTTTTATATAAAGTTTGGCCATTTGGCTATATTTTACTGACCCCTGTTTTAGATTAACTAAACTATAGGCTATGTGAAGGCAAGACTTCTCAATATATATATTTCCTTTGTGTCTGCTTCAGTGCTTTGAAAAGTGATTTGCATAAAATGTTAGATATTCAATAATTTTTTGTTTATTTATTTTGTAAAATTTCATGCAGTGAATTGAACAGACCTGAAATAAGTATCCCTAAAATGCTTTGCAGGCCTTGCTGGTCCTAGATTACTCCATTTACTCAGCAGTCAGTTGGAACCATTTACATGAATTTCATCTGATTGTCTTCTGAAATATTACATGTTCACCGTATTTAAATATACTAAAAATTTGAGTGAATTGTGTTTCAATTTTGAAAATAGAAATGTCTGACCTTAATACTCTGACAAAACTGATTCAAATCTATAAAATCTATACTGCTTTTTGTAAAGATGAATTATTTATATAAATCAGCTCTGGTTTTTTTTTTTCCCCCAGTGCAAGTGTTCTGGAAAGCAATTGGGAATGTGGAAAAAGTCATTAACTTTTTTTTTCTTTTTTTCTTTTTTGGAGGGCAATTGGGATTAAGTAACTTGCCCAAGGTCACACAGCTAGGTTTTTATTTGTGTGTGCGTTAAGTGTCTGAGGCCGCATCTGAACTCAGGTCCTTCTGAGTCTAAGGCCCATGCTCTACTCACTGCGCCACCTAGCCGCCCCTCAAAAGTCATTAACTATTGATACTCATTGACCCAGCAATCTTATTACTGGGCACTGCTCCTAGGAAATAAAAAATGGAAAGGAAGTTCCCATATATTCCAAAATATTTGTAGCTGCGATTTTTATAGTAACAAACACAAAAAGATACTGGAAACACCCAACTTTCCTGAGCCTCAGTTTCTTTGTCTACAAAATGGGAGAATTGGGCAAAGTGGCCTCTGAAGAGCTTTCAGCTTTTTAATAAAGGATTTACCAATATATCTATCTATCTATCTATCTATCTATCTATCTATCTATCTATCTATCTATATTTAACTGATGAAGGCCATAGCAAATTGTGCTATATACATGTAGTTTCATATAAACTACAAATATAGGGAATTCAGAGAAGCATGGGAAAACTTTGATGAACATGATGTTGATGGAAGTAAATGGAGCCAGGAAAACAAAATACAGAATAACTACTAGTATTGTAAATGAAAATAGTAGAAAAAGCAACAAAATGCTGATTAATCATCATGATCAGTCTCAATCTCAGAAAACACATACTGAAACAAACCTTTCCCATTTCTGTATACAATTAGGGGATTGGGATGTTAAATATGACACAAGCTGTTTCAATTAAAGAGTTTTCTTTGTTACAGGAGATATTTCAGATGAGTTGGAGGTAGATCAGGAAACGACTATGACTTTTAATACAAGAGGTATTAAGGCAGGGGGATATTATCTATAAGTTCTGTGATAATATTAGCTCACATCAATAGCAAAAAAGAGAAAGGCTCGAAAATAAAATTGGTCACATTAGTATAAACGTATACAAATGGGTGAAAATATTTGTTTTCTTTTGAGGGATCAGAATATGACTAAATATAAATTCATTGTTTCCTAGCATTTTTTGTTCTGTGAAACCCTTTCAGCAAAAAAGTATTGCAAAACCCACAATATAATAATTTTTGCTCCCCAAACATATATATATATATTTACATAATGTAATATTTATATTATACTTCATTTGAACTCGTGGTCTTACAGATTTCACGCCTAGAACTCTATCCACCGTATCACTTACTACTTGGTGGAACAAAGCTCATCCATACCAAATTAATACAAAGAAATAGAAATCAGAACTAGTCAGTTTACCATCAACCATCTGTGGTAACCAGGAAAATATATATAACATAAATAAGTGCCTACTAAGACTGTCATTGTTAGAGCCATCGAATTTCAACAATCTAGGTTTCAAGTAAAACTATTCCTTTTGTTAGCATCTTTTCTTTTCAACAGAAATTTTAGTTTGCCTACAAATAGACTTCTTAGAGAACAAACCCCTGATGCCTTTTTTTTCGAAATGCAACTTCATAACCTTTAAACAAATTTTTATCATTAAAGTTATCTTCTTGCTTCATTGTCTACGACAACATTATGTCATGGAAATTAACATAGATTTGGAGTGACCAATCCTGTATTCATATGCTGGCTTTCCTAATTACTACTTATGTGACCTTACACAAGTTACTCAGTCACTTTGAACATTAGTATCCTCATCTGTAAAATGAAGGAGGGACTAGACTAGATGATTACTAGTCTCCTGGCTCTTAATTGATATCCTTTGTACTTACAGTATAAAATGACATTGGAAGTCATCATGCAGTAGATTGAGCATTATAAGAGGATCTAGGAACATTGGAGAATGCTCTTGACTTTACCTAGCGATGGATTCCCCCCGCCCCCTTATATCTTAGGAATGGACATAATTATAATTATAGTACAAGAGACTGCTGGACTTAGACTTAGACTACATAGACTCTGGATTTTAGTAATTTTGTGATTGTGGGTAAGTCACTTAACTTTACTGAGCATCAGTTTTCTCATTTGTAAATTTAGGCACTGTATGCTGTAATTGGGGTTGTCATAAGGAAAGAACTTTATGAGCTGTACTGTACTGTATGTAAATATAAGCCACTGTGATAAATTAAAAGTTCAGCTTTTTTTATGCTCAAGATCTATGTGTTCTCTATCAAATGGTGCTTTTTTTTTTTTTTGTCAGGATGATATATTGTGTCTAAGTTAAAAATCTTAATTACTATATAGGACAATAATACTATTAGTACAATCCGTGTTCTAGCTACTCAGTACACAGGTAACAGAACAGATTTTCTCGGTTATTCCCAAATTGCCATTTAACAAAGGTATGCTGCACTTTGGTTGGGCACTTCAATTAGACCTTCAGTAATTTTAATTCAAAATCACCTATTCTAGTAAATAATGTATTTTTAGAAAAACTTAACTTTGTTTTCAAGCTATAGCTGCCAAATTAGTCCTTCAAAAGAATCAGTCTAGGGGCAGCTAGGTGGTGCATGAATAGAGTGCCAGCCCTGGAGTCAGGAGGACCTGAGTTCAAATCTGGCCTAAGACACTTAACACTTACTAGCCGTGTGACCTTGGGCAAGTCATTTAACCCCAATTGCCCTCCCCCCCCAAAAAGAATCAGTCTAAGTAGGCAAATTCTGTGCTTAGAAACTTTCAACATTTGATTCCCTATTGTCTTTAGAATAAATTGCAAACTCTTCAGCCTTGTATTTAATGCTCTTGACAATATAATTTCAAATTGTCTTCTTGCCTTATTCATATTACACTTTTTTTTTTACCCATTCTACCTTCCTGCTAAACTGGACTACTAGCAGCTGTCTAGCTTTCCATACAGTTACAAAAGACCCCCATGCCTGAAATATATTCCTCATTCTTCCTTTCTGAATACCTATTTTCTTTAAAGGCTCAGTTGGCATTTCCTCTGGGGGAGGGGTATCTTCCTTACTCTCCCTATTTATTAATGCTTTTTTAAAAAATGATCTATCTACTTGTATAAATACTTCATTTCCCAATAAATATGTAAGCTCCTTTAAGGCAGGGCAATTTTTGTTCTTGTCCTTGAATCTCCTACAATGCACATTGCCTTCTTATAAACAGATATTTCATGAATGTCAAACTGAAATAAAAAAAAATTCACTACTAGTTCTAGTTACCCAGGGAGTAGTAGTTATTTATCCATAATTTTCCATGCTAATTTCATTTTTGTCTTTACCATATTATTTACAACGTAAATCTTATTTGAAAGCTGCACTTGATGTTACCCGAACTGTATAATTCTTAGCAACCCTTAATCTTTTCCTTTGGTTATCCATTCCACATCTCCTGTTAGAAGTTGAAAGTTGAGAAAGTAACTCAAAATTCTCTAGTCTTTTCTGAGAAATAGCTATTTAATCTTATAATACTCATTCTCATGTTTTTATTTTATTGACTCCATAGTTTTATGGTTATAGAGAACTCCCAGTACAGAAAACCCTTCTACCAAAGCAGATTGGCACCTCTTCTGCAAGTTATAATCTGATATTTGCCTAGGGCCTTGAGAAGTTTAGTGACTTCTCAGAAGCAATGTGTATCCAAGGTGCCAATTAAACCCAGTTTATACTTCTTTTGAAGCTTGGTTTTTATCTACAATGTCATGATACTTCTCTATTTCCACATTAGAAATCCTGTTCCATTTTATAGGACATGAAATGAATCACACTGGTTGATGCTATTTTAAACAGTCTTGACCTTTTTACCCATTTTTTACAACTTTTAGAATAAGTATATTTTGAGAGAAGGCAGGGTAAGTACATTTCTACTCACCCAAGTAGTCAGATACATCTGTAACTTCACCAATAGAGTTGTACTCTTCATAGATGCCAGTTGCCATGCCTGCTTATCCTATGTGACTCTTGTTCCCATCTTTCCATAAATTGTCTGAAGAGGATTTATCCATTGTATTTGAGAGCCTTCTCCAGGCCCCTCTCCCCCTCATTTCTTTCTTTTTTTTTTAAAGCAATTGGGGTTAAGTAACTTGCTCAAGGTTACACGGCTAGTCATTTGATTTATGCGTGGGTGCTCATTTTCTGAGGCCGGATCTGATCTCGGGTCATCCCAACTCCGAGGCCGGCGCTCTTACTCACTGCGCCACCTAGCCGCCCCTTTAGGGCAATTGGGGTTAAGTAACTTCCCCAAGGTTACACGGCTAGGTTTTTGTTTGTGCGATTAAGTGTCGGAGGCCGGCTCCGAACTCAGGTCCTTCTGATTCCAGGGCCGGCGCTCTATTCACTGCGCCACCTAGCCGCCCCCTCCCCCTCATTTCTTTAATGACACTGCTCTTCCTTGTTTATTATCTTGTACCTTACATACTTGTTACAGGCATCTTCCCATTGCCTTTTAGCAGTTCTTTAATTTCTATTCTTTGGAGACATGTTCCATGATTCACTCCATACAACAAACTGGAAATAGATTGGAATTTAAAAGATGGGATTTTGCTTCAGGGAGAAGCTTGAGTTCAGCCAAAAACCTGCGCAGTTTAAAAGTCCAGCCTGTTGACCTCATCGTGTTCATACCTAGGAAATGGAGTAGCAGAGTGGATTGAAAGTTGAACATAGAAAGGCAGGTAGGTGGTATTGTGAATAGAGTACTGGCCCTTGGAGTCAAAAGGACTTGGGTTCAAATCCAGCCTCAGACACTTAACACAAAACTAGTCTTGTGACCTTGGGCAAGTCACTTAAATCCAATTGTCCTACCTTCCCCTCTCCAAAAAACAACCTCCCCCCTCCCGAAAATCAGAAACCTCCCCCACCTGTTTAAAAAACAAAAGAAAAAGAAAGTTGAACATGGAGTCATTGCAGCCTGGGGGTTGGTCTCTCCTCTATCATGCACTCTAGGAACCTGCACAAGCCACTTAAGAGTTCAGTGCCCCAGGTAAGTTGTTGAGATAAGCTTTGCATTGGTAGAACAATGTTAACTCATTATCATCTGTGTAGATCCCAAATATTTGGGTTTTGGTAGACTAGGTTCAGTCTTGTGGGGGATTGCAATTACTTATGTTTTGGCCTATTTTTGGCTTATTTCCTGAGCCCAGAGTTTCTTTTGGGAGCCTGACTCAAGGCAAGGTATAAGGCCCAAGATACTGATTGGTATTTTTAACTCGGAATGTGTTTTGTTAGGCCTTCAGTAATCCTTTATTGGAGGCTCACTGTAACTGTTGAAAGGTGGGATCTAGCTCCATGAAGAAAGTAACTCAAAGCTGGAAGCTCCTGGCACTTCCTCACCAGAAGCTCCTGATGTGGATGAAATTACAAGTACAATTAGTATGTGCATATATACATATATATGCATATACATGCACACAGAGGAAGATGAGCTCTAGCACTTGGACATTCAGTTGTCTATGATAGTCTAGACAATGGTCATTCTTTATCCTCTTGGTTTTTCCTCTGTCTAGTTAGGCCAATATTATGGCTCTTTTTTAAGAGACTGAACTGTTCCCACACTTGATTCAGTTAGCAGAAACAGAAGCATACTGAGGAATTTAGCACCTGTTACTCAGTCAACAGCACTTACTGTGTATCAGGCACTCTGCTAAGTGGTAGAGAAAAAAGATCAAAGAGAATATCTATGCTTTCAAGTAACTTACTTTCTAACTGGGGAGACAACCTGTTTATCTGTTAGTGTATATATATATATATATATATGTTTATTTTTATATACATATATACATATATGTATAAAATGAATAGAAGGTAGTTTGGGGAGAGAGTGAGCTAGACTCTAGGAATGAAGGAAGGGAATTAAGAAAGGTTCTAGTCTTGAATGAAACTATGGATTTCAAGAGGTGAAGGTGGAAAAAGATTGTATTACAGGCACGGGGGACAGGCATTGCTATAGGGAATATCTTCTCTATTTGGACACTACACTGTAACTTTATGGTTTGAGCATTCCTATATACCTGCTTCTGGGTGCCAAAAGTGTCAGTTTTTCTGGTACATTTTTGGTCCTTGCCAATAGTATTATACTTGTACTGGCTTTTCTGGTGCAGTTCCTTCTTTTGTGCCTTCAGATTTCTTCTGGCTGTCTTTTTGTATAGTTTTAGGCTAGATGATGACAATAATTATTGTCTTTCTTTAGTTTCTTGATCATTATTTGGTCTGATGTCCTTTTGGATCCTTTGTGGAATGTGTAAATAGGAACTAGGCATCTCTACAGCTATTCATACAGCCATCTTAACCAGTAGTTCTGTTTATAGATTTTGCTAAACTGTTAGTATCATTATAGAATTTGAGGAAGGCTTCATGAGATTGAGATCTTCTTTGAATTTTTCTTTGTTTAATGGGTTGAGTTGGCTAAATAATTATTTTTTTCCCCAAATGCTTTATTAACTTCTGGTTTACACCATTCATTTCCATAAGATTTTGAGTTACAATTTTTTCCCCATTTTTCCCAACCCCAGAATAGCAGTCCCACAGGATATCCCCTCACCCCATTTGCTCTCTCCCATATCTTCTCCCATACCCCCTTTGACTTTTTCAGTAAGGCAAGATGAATGTCTGTGCCCCAATGACTGTATATCTTATTTCCTAATTATATGTAAAATAGTATTAATAATAGTATTTATATATTTTTAAACCATTGATTTGAAAACTTTGAATTCCAGATTCATTCCCTTCCTCCCTTGTCACCCACCCTTACTGGGAAGATAAGCAATTCAGTATATGTTGTACATGTGTAGCTATGCAAAACATTACCATAGTAGATGTAATGTAAAAGACTGACTATATTTCCCTCCCTCCCATCCCACCTCCCACTTGGTCTATTCCCTACTTTGATCCTGTCCCTTTTCAAAAGTGGTTGCTTTCAACTTCCTTCCCTCCCGCCCTCCTTTCCATCATCCCCCCTTCCATCCCCTTCCCTACCTATTCTCCTGTAGGGTGAGATATCCTATTTAGTATGTATGTCATTCTCTCCCTGATGCACATTCAGTGAGAATGAGGTTTTGCCTTTTTGGCTTCCTGTTCTTCCCCTCCCTTGTAACAATTTTCCTTTGCTTCTTCTATATGAGATAGTTTACCCCATTCTGTCTCTCCCCATCTCCTCTTGTTATAGTCCTCTCTCACCTCTTAAATTTTACCTTTCAAGTATCATCCCTTCCTATTAAATTCGACCTGTGCCCTCTATCTATATATACCTGTAAACATATATACACACATTCACATATGTATTCATATGCCCATATACACTTCTTCAACTATTTTCATACTGAGAAAGGTTTCATCAGTTACAGTTATCGTTTTTCCATGTAGGAATGTAAATAGTTCAACTTGGCTAAGTTCATTATGATTTCTTTTCACTGTTTGCCTTCTCAAGCATCTCTTGCTTCTGGGTACCAGAAGTGTAGGATTCAGTTTTTCTGATACATTGCTTTTTTTTTTTTGTGCATTCTCTTGCTTCTTGTATCTGAATGTCAAATTTTCTATTCAACTCTGGTTTTTTCATCAAGAATGCTTGAAAGTCCTCTATTCCACTGAATGACCATATTTTCCTCTGAAAGATGATACTCAGTTTTGCTGGGTAGGTAATTCTTGGTTTTAATCCTAGTTCCTTTGCCCTCTGGAATATCATATTCTAAGCCTTTTGATCCCTCAGTGTAGAAGCTGCCAGATCCTGTGTTATTTTGATTGTGTTTCCACAATATTCAATTTGTTTCTTCCTAGCTGCTTGTAATATTTTCTCCTTGATCTGGGAATTCTGGAACCTGGCTGTAATATTCCTAGGAGTTTTCTTTTTGGGATCTTTTTCAGGAGGTGATATGTGGATTCTTTCAACCACTATTTTGCCCTCTGGGTCTAAAAACACCAGGGCAATTTTCCTTGAGAATTTCTTGAAGGATGATTTCTAGATTCTTTCTTTGATCATGGCTTTCAGGTAGTCCAATAATTTTTAAATTATCTCTCCTGGATCTATTTTCCAGGTCAGTGGCTTTTCCCATGAGATATTTCACATTGCCTGCCTTCTAATCTTTCATTTGTTTGGATCTGCTTAACAACATCTTGATTTCTCATAAATTCACTAGCTTCCATTTGCTCCAGTCTATTCTGAAGCAATGATTCTCCTTAATGAGCTTTTGAGATTCTTTTTCCATCTGGCAAATTTTGCTTTTTAAGGCATTCTTCTCATTGCCTTTTTGAGCCTCTTTTGCCATTTGAGTTAGTCTATTTTTTAAGGTGTTATTTTCCTCAGGATGTTGACTCTCATTTCATACTTTTCTTGCATCTTTCTCATTTTTCTTTCCAATTTTTTTTCTTTCCAATTTTTCCTCCACTTCTCTTATCTGCTTCTTAAGGTCCTCTATGGACTGTAACCATCTTGTATTTTCATTTGGGGCTTTTGGTCCAGAAGTTCTGACCTCCCAGGCCTCCTCCTATTCCATGCTTAGATCCTCTTTGCCCCCAAAATAGGAGTCTAATGTTGAATTTTTCTGTTTATTTTGTTTCCTTTTCCTAGGCATGTTGCCACTTAATTACTTGACTTTTGGGCTTTTTGCCACTGGACAGGTGAGCTTTAGTCCCAAATGCTGGGGTTTTCTCAGCTGTTAGAGGCATTAGTTGGGTGCCTTCTCTGAAGCCTCCACACACTGTGGCAAGCTGGTCACACACCCCAAGACCTCCACCCCAGACCGCAATCCAGATCTAAGAAGGTTAAAGGAAGAGTGATTCCCCCCCCTCCCCCCAGACTGGTCGCCGGATCCCCCTACAGTCTGCAGGCCAAGAACTGAAGCTGCAATGTGGCGGGCTGCAATATGGTGGGCTGCGCAGCGGGGCTACTCAGTGGCTTCTCACCCCTAGAGAAAGGCCGACCCGCTCTCCCAGCCAATCCCAAAGTCCATAGTGTAGTGACCTCTACTTTGTTGTAGGCATCTATGTGTTGATAATTCTGGAAATGCCACAGCTGCTGGTCAGGCCGTCCTGGGGCTAAAACCTCCAACTCACTTGGGCCTGGGGTGGGCTCTCAGAGCACTGTGCTGGCTGCTACCTGCTGGGCTGCTGGGCTGTCCTTAGCAGGAGGTTAGCTTCTCTGAGTCATTTTGTGGGTTCTGGAGCTCCAGAGTTTGTTCAGGTCCTGTTTTACATAACTTTGGAAGTGGTGGGAGCAGGAGCTGTGGGGAAATGCTATTACTACTCCACCATCTTGATTCCTTGTGGCACCCCCCCCCCTTAAATAATTCTTCACCAATTGGCTAATCTGCTGGTTGTCAAATCTCTTTGTACTTAGCCAGGCCTGGTCCTTGGAAAGTAGACACAGTTATTTTCTGGGACTGTATTCAAACCTTTTCTTTCTTTTCTTTTCTTTTCTTTTCTTTTCTTTTTTTTTTTTTGGTAACCTACTAGAGTTTGTGCTCACCTGATAATAGCCTTGAAAAACCAGGAAACAAAGTTCACATGTTCATGAAGAATAAAAATAGGACTTTTTGTTTTAGATGTTAATACTTTGAGATATTGGTTGGAATGGTTTATTTTTTCTTTTGGAGGGCAATTGGGGTTAAGTAACTTGCCCAAGGTTACATGGCTAGGTTTTTGTTTGTGTGGGTTAAGTGTCTGAGGCCAGATCCAAACTCAGGTCCTTCTGACTCCAGGGCCAGCGCTTTACTCACTGCGCCACCTAGCCGCCCCTAGTTGGAATGTTTTTAATAGATTGTTAGAGGTTATCTGGGTTATCATCTCTAATTGGAACAATGATGACCTCTTTTGATATCAAAGGAAGTAATTTGTTTTTCTGCCAAATAACATAAAATATTTTCTTGTCCTTTTTTCCCACTGTTGCCATAAAATATACAGTAGCAGCTGGTGCTGAGAGCCAGAATATCATCTATTTGCTATGGAAACATATAGCAAGTGATGCTTGTGCTGTTTCTTGATTGTTAAGCTATTGTATTAATTCTTCCATTTTTTGATACTTGATATAGATTTTATGTATACATATATACATGTTAAAGTAAAAGTGACTAAAAGATTACATTCAATATATAATTTATTTCAACAAATGGAATACTAAAGGTTTTTTAAAAATCCTATTAAAAGTGAAAGTTTTTTTAAAATAAATTTTAAAATCAACTTTATAACTTACAGAATGACAATAGAAATTTTTTATATGTTAAGTTATTTGGATTTTCTTTGAAATAATAAATACTATTGTTCTGACATGCCAGATCTGATCATCAGTTGGTGAGTATTTCAATGGATCTGTGATCTTATCAGTGTTAGTATCCTTTCTTTGGTGTTTGCAACCTATGTTTCTTGACCGTGTTTTCTCAAAAAGTTATGATAAAGATTTATTTAACGTAATAGAGGATTTCTTCTAGGTCTTTCTATAATTGAATATTACTAGTGTTGGTAGTTATTGTCCAACTGTCCATCAGTTATTCCTCAATCCTACCTCATGCCTGACCCATTTCTTTTTCCAGTCATACTTAACTACTTCTTGAGCATAAGTCATAATAGAAACATCTTTTCCTTTATGTGTCTGTCATAGGCTTCTTTATTGTCTCTTCAGTGTAAGAAGAGGTTGTATGTTGTGTGTTCTGTCACTCATAACCTGTATACCCTTGGGAATATTTTAGATCATCAAAGACACAGTTCCCCAAATGTAATTTGTCCCATTCTCTAATTCCTAATTAATTCTGAGGGTAGCTCATTAATCACCTGTGTAGAACCCTTATTTTGTGGTTCTATGGACTAGGTTCGGTCTTATGGTGCTTCACATTACTATTTAGCTTATTGCCTTAACCTAGAGTTTGCCTTGGGAACCTTTACATGGGCAGTGATTTGGTCCTTTGTCTCATGACAAGATATAAGAACGTGTCCATTGATTAGTGTTTTTAGCTGTGAGCATATTTTGCCAGGTCCTGCAGCAGCCTCTTTTTGGAGGCCCACTCTAATTGTCAATAGGTGGGATGCAGCTTCATAAAGAAAGAAGCCTAAATGCTCTTGGAGCTTATGTATAGTAAAAGCCTCAGATTTCCATGTGATCTGTGACATTCCTAATATGTTTTTCTTCTTTTTAATCTTGTTTTGGACAGTTTAGCATTTTAAATGGAAGGTTGAAAAGTAGTTATAGTATCCTTTGTTTGAAATATTTGAGCCTTACAATTAGTTGAAGAGACTGTGGAGAAGAGAAGGGGGAAAAATGGAAGATTAATGTAATGGCTTAGTTCAACCTGTGGCTGACCTTCCAAATTTGTAATATACTTCATAGAGATGTAGGCTGGCTTCTTACACCGTGGGGCTGGGGTCTATGGGGACTCCTTTTTCTGTGTATTCTCAGAGATTAGAGTCTCCTCCATCTGGACAGATAGTCATTATCTATACAGCTATAGCTCCTTGTGAGTTTGGATAGAGAGTTCATGACTTAGGAATTCAAGAGTAGCAACCTCTTCCCCCATCCCCAAACACAGAGATGCCACTAAGTTTTTCTATGGTATAAATACATAACTCTTAACTCTCCAGACTTTAAAGCATATTATATAAGCATAACAAACAAGTTTGTTTTCATCTATGACCTTTTCTTTTATTACTTTGTATATTGAAGTGCATCTGTGAAATGGATCAGCATGCAAATACAGTGGCTTTAAAAAAAAAAGGACACTGTCATATAACCTTAAAATTTGGAATGTTTTGCTCCTATGTAGATTTTCCTTGGGAATATAAGAATTAAGTTCATGTCTATGTCTTCACAGATATAGGAGGGACCCCAGTTTTGTGGCAACCATCCTTTGCCAACACTCAATAATATCAGAGAATAGGCAGTAAGTTACCTGATAGAAAGAATTCTGAAAACATAGAAGACTCACAGGTGCTCATAAAGAATTTTATTTTCTTTCTTTACTGGTGAGTCTTACCTTCCCCTCAGGAATCATAGTCACCTTATTGTTTGAAATCTCTCTAAAGTAGAAAGGAACTTGTAGTTGTGAGTCAGTACTTAGTCCTCTGGTGAACCCTCCATACTTTAACCTTGTGAAGGTGCCCAAGCTTATTATTGCGCACATTGTATACTAATGCAGTGTCTTTTTTTTTTTTTTTTTTGCCTTTTGGAGGGCAATTGGGGTTAAGTAACTTGCCCAAGGTCACCCAGCTAGGTTTTTGTTTGTGTGTGCTAAGTGTCTGAGGCCGGATCCGAATTCAGGTCCTTCTGACTCCAGGGCTCTACTCACTGGGCTACCTAGCCGCCCCCAATACAATGTCTTAATGGCATAATCATTTGGTTGAGTGTTATAATCCAGAAAAGAGGTCAGTCTTCTTTTGAATAATCACTGGAAGCCTTGTGATGTTTTGGAGCATGGTTCAACTAGTACGGAATCATATAAAAATAGGAGCTTCTAGAGTATCTCACCATCTAAAAGGATTCCTTGCATTTAGATCTTATATATGACAGTTCATGACAGTGATAGACACTGTTGTGTAGCGTACACCTCTGTGTTTCATGCCTTGCTAAATGATAGTCATTGAATCTCTTGTTAAATTTGTTGAGAAATCTTGTATGATCTTAAGGTTGGAGGAGACTTTTAAGATTGTTTTGTTCCATGCTTAAATTTCTTTTTATAAACAAATAAAAAGCACAATAGAAACACGTCTTCTTAGTACCTTTCCTTCATTTACGTAACTCTGTAATTTTGTCTGTTATAAAGAATTATTTCTAAAGCCTGTCTTTTCCCTTTCTCATATTTCATGTTACCTTTGATACACATGCAGATCATTCTCATGAAATATTTATAAAGGTAAGAAAGTGTGGATATTGTTGATAGTTAGTGTGTTAATTATCTTTTTTGGATTTAAATATTGTGATTTTGCCTGGTTTATTAGTATTTCCCTGGAATATTTTGCAAAATGCTTAAAACAGTTTGAAGATTTATATCACTTCAGTTATGGGTTTCCTAGATATGAGGCCTCGGGATCATGAATAGATTGTTTGACTTAGAATCAGGAATACCTAGATTGAAATCTTGCCTCTGACATTTATTGTATACATGTAATACTTAATTTTTCTGAATTTAAATTTCCTCATATATATAAAATAGCTGTAATATTGTGTACCTCGCTTAGAGATCTCTTATAAGGATCTAATGAGATAAGGTGTTTAAAGAGCTTTACATAATTTGAAGCATTCTCTTGGACAGTGAATAAATATTATACATTTTGTATTACGTTATAATATTACAAATATTAGTTTATGTCAGTAATGCCGTTGGATTCCATTGCGTTGTTTGACATGGAAATTCAAGTTTTGAATGGCTAAGGGAGTTTGTGGACTCTTGATTATCTTCTTGTATCTCTTTTGTGTTGATTAAATCTCTTTTTAAGGAATTGTGATAATCACCACCAATATCTTTATCTTTTCATATTTCATTGCCAGTCTTAAGCCTCCTATTAATTGATGGGCATGCACGTTATTTCTGATTTGTTGGCTTTGATGAAAAAGCATAATGATGAATATTCTGGAACTTATAGGATTTTTCTGTATTTGTCCTCCTTTAAGTAAATTCCTACTATAGGGACAGCTGTGGGTAGAAAGGTATGATCAGTTTAGTGACTTTTCTCATGTAATTTCAAATAGTTTTCTAGAATCAGACCTCTTCACAGTTCCGCTAACGATCGAGTGTATTCCTCACTACCCCCATCCTTCTAATGTTGTATATTTCCACTAAAAATTATTTTTGCTTCTTTAAAATATGTGGTAAAATCTCATATTTGTAATATGCCTCTCTTATCATTAGTGATTTAAAGAAGCCTTGTAATTGTTGATAATTTATAATTTTATTTTGAAAGCTGATATCATTTGACCATTCATTTTTTGGGTACATGGTAGCTTTTTTTCCCCATTATGATCCTCATGAGCACAGCAAGGCAGCATGACCAAATATGTTTTATGAAATCCTGTTTATTGTTTATTTTTTGAGCACCATGAAACTACTCTGCCAATTCTTTTGCCTCTCTCCAATAGAACCTGGGTGCTGTCCTTCTATTCAGCTTTCTCCTTTTGACTTTTTGGTTTTGTTTATTGCAGGAATATCAGTATTAATATGGTTCATTTCCTTTAGTGGTTTGGGAATTCATTCTGCATTGAATAAAGATATCTTTAGAATGCCAGTACTTATATAGTCAGACATTCAGGGTCTATAATCTTAAGTAATTTCATTATTCCTTCCAACAATGCAGGTCCCAATTTATCCATGTCCATCTTGTGTAACTCTTGTCTAAGTCCTACCATACATTTTTGCTTTGAATTTATCCAGTGTAGTGCTTCATCTGTATACCTGTCAGTCCTCATCTTTGCTCATCTCCTTTTATCTATTTCTTTGATGAAGAGTCTTTTACAACTATTCTTCCCCCCCCCCCCAGTTTGGGACATGCTTAATTTAAGGAAATTATAAGACATATAGAAGGAGATGCATAGGAAGCAATTGGAAATGAATATCTGAAGTTCAGGAGACTGGTTAGGCCTGGAGATAAATCGTAGTAAGCATCAGCAGAAATGGAATTCTTGAATTTGTTTGTTTGTTTGTTTGTTTTTTTGAGGGCAATTGGGGTTAAGTAACTTGCCCAAGGTCACACGGCTAGGTTTTTATTTGTGTGTGCGAGTTAAGTGTCTGAGGCTGGATCTGAACTCAGGTCCTTCTGACTCCAGGGCCAGCACTCTACTCACTGCGCCACCTAGGCGCCCCAAGGAATTCTTGAATTTTAGACAGAAGAGAATAAGGAAGAGAAGGCTACTAGAGGGTGAAAGCAAGAAGCATCTTTGGTAAGGTATCAGGAAGTGGAAGACTGGCTAAGATCATAAATGTTACAGATGGTGGTAAGAGAGGAATGAAAACCAAGATAATGTGATGTATCACAGAACAAAAAAGAAAAGCAGAGATATAATGGAGAAGAGGAACATCAGTTACAAACAACATATCCATATTAGTCATGTTGGGAAAGAAGAATCAGATCAAAAGGGAAAAGCCATGAGAAAGGAAAAAAAGAGAGAACATATTATGCTTCGATCTGTGTTCAGACTCCATAATTCTTTCTCTGGATGTGGATAGCGTTTTCTATCGTGAGTCTTTTGGAATTGTCTTAGATCATTGTATTGCTGAGAAGAGCTAAGTTTATCAAAGTTGGTCATCATGCAGTGTTGTTGTTACTGTGTACAGTGTTCTAGTTCTGCTCACTTCACTAAGCATCAGTGCATGTTTTTCTGAAATCTACCTACTCATCATTTCTTATAGAACAATGATATTCCATTACATTCTTACTTGTTCAATCATTCCCCAATTGATGGGCATCTCCTCAGTTTCCAATTCTTTTCCACCACAAAAAGAGCTTCTACAAATATTTTTTGTACATGTGAGTCCTTTTCCTTTTTTGTGATCTCTTTGGGATGCCGACCTAGAAGTGGTATTGCTGGGTCAAAGGGCACGTACAGTTTTATAGCTGTTTTGGCCTACCAAATTACTCTCCAGAACGGATTGGATCACATTAATCATCTAAGTTCACAACTCTACCAACAGTCCATTAATGTCCCAATTTTTCCACATCTTCTCCACTATTTACCATTTTCCTTTTTTTGTTATATTAGCCAATCTGATAGGCGTGAGGTCTGACTCAGAGTTGTTTTAATTTGCATTTCTCCAATCAATAGTGATTTAGAGAATTTTCTCCATGAGGCTATAGATAGCTTTAGTATGCTTCTTCTTCTAATTGTTGGCAACTATATCCAAAGTCTCTAGGTTAGCTTTTTACTTAAAAAGTACTGAAATCTTCCTTGAGACTTAATTTGTTCATTGATATAGCATCTTGCTTTGCTTGTGTAGGTCTAAAAGTCTTAACACTTGAGGAGCCAGTTTGGCTCTTCTCTCAAACTTCTGACTAGCAGACCAGAATGGATAATATAAAGGCAGGGTAACAGTACTCTAAATGACTCAATGCTACATCTTTGCTGAATAGTTTCCTCATTTAAAAATTCTTTTCCTCCCCTAAATATCCGCCTCCTACTTTGCCTGAGTAAATCTCCTTTTGCTAATTATAAGATAATCTACTGATATTTCATTTCATTCTTGAATCTGAGCTACCATCCTGGAAATAATCAGGCTTAGCCTACTGTAGTTCTTCAGAGACTATCGTATTACAAGTCTTAAAATATTTGTATTAAAAAGAGCGGCCTTTGTTTTTGGGGAAAGCTGGGCATCTTTAAAGGAATTTTGTCATTTCCTCGAAGCATTCAGCCTGATATTCCCCTCCTCTTTCTGTTTGATTATAGGCCCAACGTATTGTCCATTTGTACAGTTTGCCCCATACATACATACATACATACACACATACATACATACATACATACATACACACACACACACAATCTCTTTTGGTTGTTCATCCAAACACAAATCATATTTTATCAATAAGCATACTTTATTATTTTTCTTTTGTAGATGGTCAGGTCAGACTCAGCAGTGGTTATGGATCTCCTCTAGTAGGCTCTACTGTGTTTCAGGTATTGATAAAAGCAATACTCTTGTCACTATAAATAGAAGCACATGGAGGACGTCATCATTCACAAAGGTTTCCTCTTGAACTTTGACTCTGCCCTGGATCTCCTCCATCATAGTACAAAGCATTTTTGTCTAATTTACATTAAACCCTGTTTAATATTTATTATTTTAGGATTTTAAAGATGGTTATCTTTGTTAAATCTTCAAAGGAATTTTGAATGATTTGGACATATGAATGAAGGACTTCTTGTTGGAAGAAGACAGTTACTTAACCTCTGTGTACCTCAGTTTCCTTACATGCAAAATGAGGATAATAAAAGCAACTACCTCCCAGGGATTTTGTGAGAATAAAATAATATTTGTGAAGTACTTTGTAAATGTAATATGTTATACAAATGCTGTTATTAATAATACTGTTACTTATGAAAAACTGCAAGTTCTTTACTAATACTGTCATTGTCAATGTCTTATATGCATGCATGTATAAGTGAGTTGCAAAGATTTCATATAGATGGGGATGTAGGTATGTATGGTTTTTTTGGGTCGTTAATAAGATTGAAGATTTTTTTCTCCTTTGGTTTCTTTTCCTCCCTCATATACCTTATAAATCAGTTCAGTAGTTTCTTTCCAATTGTGTTGCCTAAATTTTGAGTCTTTTCTAACTACACATGGTCAAATCTTGTGACTTTTTCTATCTTTGTTCTCTTTGATACTACTTCTACGTCTTTAAGAACATTTACATTAGAGTGTGACTGGAAGCTCTGATGACATTGATGGTAAAAAAACAATTGTTATAAAAATCTTTCCATATATTTTCCATTTTTCTTCTTTTTGCTGCCCTTTCATTTTCATCTTTAAATGCCCTCAGGATGATAAAGCCTAGTTACATCTCTTGCAAAGTTTTCTTTATACTGGTTTTGTATTCCACTGTTTCCTGTTTGTTGTGTTATGATACGCTCAATAAAAATTTAAAAGTGAAATGATGATTGTGTTGCCTTTGGCCTCTATCTCCCTCTCTTTCTGGTAAATAAGTTATTTTTAAAAATGAAATCTCTTTTTAGGTGATTTTACTTTCCTTGTTATAGCTATTGATTTGCATGTTTTCAAATTCTATATAAAATAATTCTGATTTTAGATACTATCTTTGCTCTCCCTATCCCATTTTCATGATCATTTACTTGTATAAATAGCTAAGGATCATATTATTTCAGTTTCAGTCCATATGTTTTTTCTATAGAATTATAGAATCATAGAATATAGACTCTATAAAGGATCTTAGATGCCATGTAATCCAACGACTTTATTTTAAACATTAGGAAATTGAGGCATAGAGCAGTGAAGCAGCTTGTCACACAGCTGATAGATAAGTGTTGATATGTGATTTGAACCCAGGTCTTCTTGACTCCAAGTTCAATTCCCTAACACTTTGCCATTTTTCTAGATTTCCTAAATTCTTAATATATTATTGGTGATCTGACTGTAGATAGCTTATTAATTAAATTAATTAAAATTAATTAAATTAATTTGAAAAGCTTATTATTAATGATTCCTTCATTATTGAGTTTTTTCTGTCTAAATGTCAGTTTCCTTTTCTCTGTATATTTGTTGTCTTTTAGTGTTTTCCATGTCCAGTGTCCAAAGTATGCATATTCTTTTATCAAAGAAAAAATTCATGATGTAACTTGATAAGGATTTTGTCCTCTCCCATTGCTTCTTCATGAACCATGCTTTTTACTTTTTGTTGCCTATGCATTTGAGTCACTGAGTATTAATTTATATATTGAATTTAATTTGCAGAGATTCATTGCATTCTTCACATAATATTTCTACTTTTTCTCTCTCTGCAGTCTAGTATTAGTACAGAAATTGTAATTGTTTGTGATGGCCTTTTTTTGTATAAACTTTTTGTGAACTTTGCAATACAAGATTACCAAAAGTCTCATGAAAAGTATGTCTTGCTGCCTTCAGGCATGGGATAAAAACCAACTCTTTCTTTGCCTCTTTAGGGAGTACCTGTTTGATATCTTTCCATTTAGTTCTGTTACAATTTATAGTCATAGTACCTGGATTGTGACTCTTTCAGTATTATGTTAACTCAGAAAAGAGCATATTTCCATTGTCAGAACCCAATTTGACATTTATAAAGGGTACTAAACCTATGTAAAGGTAGCACCTTTGCCCCTGTGTCCAATATTCTGCCACTATCACTTCAGAAGCAGCCAGGGGCTGCATAAGACTGAGAGGCATTTTTGTGTTTTATTTTAATTCCTGTTTTCTATAATTAATAACCAAGTAGGCAGTCTACTGATTATGACTCTTTTTTTTTCTTTTTTCTTTTTGGAGGGCAATTGGGGTTAAGTAACTTGCCCAAGGTCACATGGCTAGGTTTTTGTTTGTGTGTGCATTAAGTGTCTGAGGCCGGATACGAACTCAGATCCTTCTGACTCCAGGGCTGACGCTCTACTCACTGTGCCACTTAGCCGCCCCTGATTATGATTCTTTTACTTAGCAGTGGTTTGTTCCCAGAGAGCAGACTTGTTTCATTGTCAGGATGGAAAGGGATTGTGGAACACTGTGTGAAATAGAAGGAGCTAGAGTTCCAGTATTCCTAGGTTTGAATACTATTAAATTTTTTTTTTAATCCCACATCTCATACCATTTAAAAAGGGAGAGGAACTGTGCAACTCTTAGTTCCTTTTCTTCCTTTCTCCTCTACTATATTTGAATAGAATGAAAGGGCTAAATATGGATCGAGGGACATGTAATAATTTTCTTTGATTCTTGTATTGTTGTATACAAATAATTCCTCACAAAGTGACCGTCAGTAGAGCTAATATTTCATGTCTTCTAGACTAAAAAGCTCTTCTGGCATGGTAAAACCACCCTGACCCTGCAGTTTTCTACCTAGTTTCTGAGATCCAAGGTTAACTTGCATACCATGTTGCACTATCAGAGATCCTTGTGTGGAACCTTGGTTAATTACATATCACTCATTTAATTTTTAAATATTAATTCCTTCATATTGTAGAAAAACTAGTTTTACTGTATTTTTCCCTCATTAATGAAAAACCCATTTTGAAAATCTGCGTATATTTTCTGCATTCTTCATAACTGTTCATCTATTCCCACTAATAATTATAACTCATTTAGTATTTCATTGTATAGATTTGATTATGCATGATTTTGTTAAATTCTTACAGTAATCTGAGATAATTATTGTATGTACTACACATGTTTTACATAAATGGAAACCTAGTGTCAGAGACTGAAAAACTTCCAAAATCATACAAACAGGGACTTATCTGAGATACATTACCCAGTATTTTTTCTTCTATCCCAGGCCACATCATTGACAATAAAAAGATAGTCATGACTAGAATTTACAGTTTACTTGCATGTAGCTCTGTTGTACCTGTAGAAAAATACTTTTTTATGCTCAGTGAGTCTCATTAGAAAGTTCTTATTAAAAAGTACTTAGTCTCAAATGATCCTTGAATAGGAGGTGGAAAATCCCAATTAAGAATACAAAGGGTGGCTAAGTGGAGCAGTGAATGAATAGAGCATCGGCCCTGGAGTCAGGAGGACCTGAGTTCAAATCCAGCCTCAGACACTTAACACAAAAAAATAGCCGTGTGACCTTTGACAAGTCACTTAGCCCCAGTTGCCCTCCAAAAAAAAAAAAAAAGCACAAAAATCCCAACAAAGAATACTAAGACTATATTTTACTCTGAGCTAATTGTGTCTACCAGCTGACTGTTAAGGGAAATCTCACCAGTGAGCCCCACTCACCAGTGGGGGTTCTTGAACTTTAATTTTAGGAGTGTTGATAGACAGACTGGGCCCTTACTTAGTCTTGGCAGTAGTACCTGTCCTATGAGGGGTAGTTGCTTAGAGTTGAGAGGGACCCAAGGAGTGGTACAATTGAATATATTCAATAGCTGTTTAAGTTAATTATTTAAAGCATTCTTAAATGCATTTTCTTTCCTTGGGGAAGTGGTTGTCTTGGGGTGTGGAGTGTCATGTATGTTCCTTAGATATGGTTGATATGTTATCTGGTCTTGCTTAATTGTTTTTTTAAGGAGAGTTCACTAGTTTTCAGGGTAGTAGCATATATAGAAATATCTCTAATGTAAAAGAAAAAGACTGAAATGAAACTTTAAAATCGAAAAAAGACTACCTATAGCAGTATGTTTTATAAGACCAATACTCACGTAGTTTAATTTTTAGAATTTGGAAGGGTCTTAGAGATTATGTCATCTAACCTTCCTCATCTTACAGATAAAAAAAACAGAGACCCAAAGAGGTTATGTGACATGTGCAGGATCATATAACTAATTTATTTTCAAACTTCTTATCTTTTTTGATGAATCTAGATGTTCACATTTTGACTTTATTTAAAAGGTATCTTAAAACTTTATCTCTTAGACTTTAAATAAAAATACTATAATCTATTTTTAATTTTACTATCAGATTATATTTTTTATAGCACTCTTGACATTTTATAATGACTGTAGTCTAAAAAAATATTTTATGTGTAACTAGCTAAATTGGGAAGAACCGTTTAACTTTTAGTTTACTTTTCATCAAACAAATTTTCAAAGTAGGCTCTTCCCACATTTTCCTTATTGGTTATGGTGCCTTTCTTTTCTGCCTTTTGAATCCATACTTTTCTTTCAGGAAAATAGTATAACTGATGCAGTTCCTATTCTGAACCCCACACCTTTATTTTTTGGCATTCCACCTTTAGGGTAGAAAGAGGTGGGTAGGGTTTTTGAGTTAGAAAAAGAATAATTCTTTCTGCATTGTTACCATAAAAATCAGAATATTATTTGAATAATGATTCCAGATTCTGTTGGGATCTTTTAAATTATAACTTGAAAGTGATTTATGACTTTTCACCTTTCTATGTTCTATCCTGAGAGTCATTTGCAAAAAGACAATAATTAAAATCATGGGAAGTGACAAGGTTCCTGAGAGCGTAGTATTTGGGACCCACTTCATAACCTTTGGAAACATCTATGTTTAGGTTTTGAGAGATGGTTTGTATTTCTCCAAATTGAAAAGTGGCCATACAGATAGGTAGAAAGCTAGGGGAGTGCAGTGTCACAGAAGGAGGTAAGCAATGACAGAAAAGGATGAGGATGAGGATTGTCTGAGGATGAGTCATGGGATTTACTAATTAGAGGATCTTTGGTAGCCCTGAGAGAGCCATTCCAGTTTAGTATTTCAGAAGGAAATAAGATTGGAAGCATTGTGAGAAACAAGTGAAAGATGAGGAAGTGGGGAGTAACAGATATAAAAAAAAATTCTTCCTAGGATTTGGCTCTAAAAAGAAAGTTAATGATGAAACTATAGCTTGAGGGAATGACTGAAGGTTGTGGTTTTAATTTGTTGGTAGCTTAGATGTGTTTGTTTTCAGAGGGGAAAGACCTAGTAGATGAAAGCAGAAGAGAAGCTAAAAAGCAGTGGTCTATGAAATGGGATCAGGAAGGAAACAAGTAAGATGTCTTTGAAAAGAGAAGGACCGTCTTGTAGAAAGGAAAGAATGGGAGAATGACAGATAGATTTGGTGGTACACAGTGGAGAATAGAAAACTCAAAATGAACTGCATTTTTTTCTTCCATAAACTTGGAAGTAAGGCCCACTACTGAGGGGGAAGGGTGATGTAGATGAACTGACTTATAGAGGTTTGAAAAATTTTAACAGGAATGTGATAGGGGGACTCAGTTGACTTTATATAAAATAACATTCAGGACAGCTAGGTGTGGGGCAGCGGATAGAGCACTGGGCTTGGAATTAGGGAGACTCATCAAAGAAAGAGAATTTGCTGAGTGTCTGCAGCAGAGAAGCAAAGAAATGCAGTGAAGACTAAGGGATATTTTTTACACCCTTCTTGGCTCTGTGTTAGACAGAATGGCTAGCATGGTAGAAGATGGTGGAGAAGGTTGCCAGGCATGTAGTGTTTTCGGGGGAGCCCAGTTTCTCATGAGTTTAAAACGGTGTGTTAATGAAAGAGATCTGACTAAACTGAAGGACAACATACTGATTATAGAGTGGGATTACAGAAGGGATTAGCATAAAGACTGGGGAAGTGTGGGTTAGAGTTGCAGATAAGTGTGTGGGGGGGGGGAGGGAGAATTGTCAGAGCAGAAAGTTTTTTGTCTTGTTTTGTTTTGTTTTCCTTTTCTAACTCTGTGACTCTGAATTGTATGCATTGGGAGACAGGAAAAGGTAATTTGCTAACTCTGGTTGAGAAATATTAAGTTCATTCTTTGACTTCATCTCCATAGCCCCCTAATTCATTTCCCCTGTTTCTTGTCTTTTCTCAAGTTCCAACATTGAGTTCAAAGAAGAGATAAAATTCTAGCTCTGCATCCAAGTCCTTTTGTTACTTAACTTAAACTCCATAGTTCCTCAAGATGTTTCCCACTTTAATTATGGAAGTTTCATTTCCACATGAATAAATAGAATTGAATAGAGATAAACAGTTTTGATATTTTTAGCTGTAACATTTGAGTGTTTCTGATTGACTATGTCAGTTCTGCTTATGGCTCCCTACATACTTATTCAACAAACTTTTATAAAGCACCTATTTGTCAGGCTCTGTGCTAGGCCCTAGGATATTTAAAAAAAAAAAAGCCACACCAAAAAAATGAAACAATGTCTAAGTGCAAGGAGTTTACATTCTCCTTAATATGTCCCAGAATCTTTATGTGCCCTACCTTTTAAACATGAACGTAGAAGTGACTATCACATTAAAAGATTATAATTCTGGGATACAGCTTCTTTTCAGACAGCCTGTCTCCTTTCTCGTGTCACTTGTGACTGGTACGTTCCTGATTACCAGATTGCTGATTTTTAATTCTGATGTTCTTCTGTTGTTGTCTCATCCACATAAACTTCCCCATTTGCCTTTCTCTGGCTTTACTCCTTGAATATTTCTTGGCTGTACATATCCTGCCCCTTTTCCCCCTACCCCGAACTCCCAAAGTGTGCATAAAAGCACATGGGCCCTGGATCTTTAACTTTATTTGGACTGATTCCTTCTCAGCCAGGGGGAAGGGGAACAGAAGAGAATAAGCATTTATGTAGAGCCTGCTTTGTGCTAGACTCGTGATCCTCACAACAACCGTGTTTGCAAGGGGCTATTATTATCCTCATTTTACAGTTGAGGAAACTAAGGCAAACAGGCTAAGTGACTTGACAAATCATTTAGTAAGTGTCTCAGGCTAGATTTGAGCTCACTTCTTCCTGATCCTATGCTTGGTGATCTTATCTACTGTACTACCTAGCTTCCTCAAAGAATCTCTTATCATCCTAAAGAGTCAATCCCTTTAGTAAGAGTCAAATTTTTTTGTACCCTTTGATGCTGTAGAACATTTTTCTTAAATTTTATGACTCTGATAGCTTGTCAGGATCTCAGTTTTTCAGTGAAAAAAAAATCACTACAAAAGCACACAATTTACACCAAAATTGTTACTAGTGACATCTCATAGTTCTTAAGTAGGGTTTAAAATTTTTTTTTGCTCTTGATCAACTTCCAGGTGTGTACATGAATAATGTGTATATTGTTCATATTTTCAGGCCGGAGCCGCAACAAAAAGCTCCCTCTGTACCCCCTCCACCACCACCACCTCCACCACCACCTCTACCAGAACCAGCACCACCAGAACCAGAAGAGGAAATTCTGGGATCTGATGATGAAGAGCAAGAAGACCCTGCAGATTACTGCAAAGGTTAATTCAAATATGAAGTGCTGAATTTTACAACATTTGTTGTCTAAAATTGTCTTCCTATATTTCATTATAGGAGAAATTTGATGGGGGTTGGGTTATGTGTTCTGTAGTAAATGTCTGTGACATTTTAAAATTAGGTTTCCTGTTGTAGCATCAATTTGAAGTCTAAGAATATTTCTTGTTCTTTGTAGAATAACTTTTTATACTGCTTTATTCTATGTTCACTTTTATATAGCTTTTAAAACATTGTTTCTAGAAATGATGTAATCAGTAATGAGAATATACATTTTGACTTCCTTAAACTTCTGAACCTCTTTATATATTATCTTTCTTTCCCCCTGTTAACTCTTCATTTTTCTATTCTTGATCAGTCTAATAATCAAACTAAAACTTAAAAAAAAGAGGTAAAGGAAGATTAGAGCAAAGCAGAGATGGTATTTATGTGTTCCTACATGCATACACTTCCTGCTTGTTTTTAAAAGGAGTTGGCATGACACACAGTGAAAAGTAATATAAACAAGAAGAAAGGGAAAAACAAGAAACCCTATAATAATAGGAGTAGAGCAAGTAACCATTACCCAACACTTGAAATGAGCTAATTACTATGGTTGGGCATTGCATTTGCCTCATTGTTTCCTGATAGTTAAGGAACAAAGAGAAACATTTTGTATTTCAAAATTTGCTCTCTTCCTCCAAAATGTATAAATTGGTCAAGAAAAGTTTTTTTTTCTTGGAAATAAAGTTGTAGAGAGTTTTATCATGTGTTTCCTTGAGTAAGGAATTTGTTGATAATATAAGAGAGTATTTCAACTACAGTTTTCTAGAAGATTCAAAAAGTCTCTTTAAAGAGCTTTTCTTTTATATTAGCCTTCTTCCTAAAAAAACTGAGAGCATAATATTAATTCTGAAGTCAGTGAAAGCATTTCTGTGAGCAGGACCAATATTAAGTTGTCCAGATATGTTAAATGATGTGAGAGAATTTGGAGAATTTATAAGAATGGATAGTTAACTTGATAGTTATATCTTCTAGTTCAAATCTCAGTTGTTTTAAGGAAGCTTCAGTACATAATTGATTTTTCTAATTTTTGGCTCAAGTTTTGATTGTCTGTGCTATTGCTGCATTATTCTAGGTCCAGGCTATTCTTATCTAGTGAGAATACTTTCTGAGTAAATGGTAGATTTGCGTATATATTTCCCCACATTTACTAGATAATCAAATAAGTCAGTTAACATTTAACTTTCCTCTTCCCTATGAAGTAAAAAGATAAAATTAAAAGAAATGCCCCAAGATTAGAATCCATCCTAGTACACAGGTCACCTGCAAAGTATACAGAACACACTCATTTAATTCACCAAACATGTACTAAGTATCTGCTGTGGGCTAGGCATTAACAATATAAGATAGGCATGTCACAGATCTAACTCTCAAGGATCTTACCAGCTGAAATGGGTGGGGAAAGATATGTACACAGTTAATCCTGATATTTAAGGTTAGTGTAAAGGAAAGACCACACAAAAATGCGATTAGAAATTAGAAGAAGAAGAAATCAGTTTCTTTTAGAATTGTTGGTGAATTTTTTTTCTAGCTAAATGAAGTTGACATCTAAATTGTGACTTAATGGATGGGAGGGACTATCCTTCGCCCCCTCCCAAACCCTCCCCCAAATGGCACAGAGGTAGTAGAGTCCATTTCAGGAACAGAGGGCAGGCAGTATGTTTAAACACATGGAGATTGGAGATATCAAAATAAAAATGTGGGTAGAAGAGTAGTTAAGTTTGACTTGACTACTTAGTTTCTTCTTTGACTTGGGAACTAATATGAAGGGTGGAAGGCAGAAGACATAGGCTGGAAAGAAGATTGTCAGGAGATTTTTACAGTAATCTAAGAAAATGAGAGAGTTTGAACTAGACTGGTTACAATAGGAATGACAAAGAGAGTTTGAATGGAAAAGACATTATAAAAGTAGATTTGACAAAGATTAACAGCTGATTGGATATATATAATGAGGAAGATGGATGAATCAAATATAATTCTAATACTACAAGAATTCGTAGATAGTAATGCCATTAATGAAAACCGAGAAGCTTCAGAAGGGACAATTTTGGAATAGTTTGGGGGGCGGGAACAAGAGAATTAATTTCATATTTGAAATGTGGAGGGATTGGAAGAATATCTAGATAGAAATATATGACAGGGAGTTGAAAATATGAGCCTGGAGCTTTGGATTATCGGAATGTAGATATAGAAGCAGTCATAGAGGTTGAGGGAAACCATGAGACTGTGGATTCAAAAGGCAAAAGGCCATCAAAGTAAGGGTGTCACAGAGAGTATGTGAATCACCTCTGGAGATTCATGCAGGATGTTTATGCCCCTTGCTACACCTCTTAGAGATTATGAACTTTGCAATTCATCTATTGCCCTTTTATATACTACCTTTATGGTTCTTCTTGTTTCTCTCCCTGTTGTTTTCATCCATTAGCAGCTGTGTAGGAGCAAATTATTGTCCCCCACCCCCATCTCTCTTTAACTGTATTTCACCTTATTCCAACCCTACCCAACCTTCCACTTTGCCTTCTGGAATTCCTTTTCTATAGTGACTGACAATACTATCCTTCTTCCTGGATCTCTCCCTTACATTACTTCCATCTACTTGTTGTTCGGTTGTTTCTGTCATGTCTGACTCTGTGACCCCATTTAGAGTTTTCTTGGCAAAGATATTGGAGTGACTTGCCATTTCCTTCTCCAGCTGATTTTTACTAATTAGGAAACTGAGGCAAACAGGGTTAAGTGACTTTCCCAGGGCCACACAGCTAATAAATATCTGAGATTGGATTTGAACCCAGGTTCTCCTGATTCTAGGGCTGACACTGTATCTCCTGTGCTTCCTAGTTGCCCTTTCCATCTGCTAGTCCTCATCAATTGATATTTCCCATGATGATAGTGCTTTGCTGGCCATCCTAGCCAACTAGGTTAGCTGGACTAGAAAGAGGTGGTGGGATGAGGTTGTAATGAGCCTTGAATAGCTAACAAAGGATTTTGTATTGGTTCTGGACCTGATAGGGAGCCACTAGAGTTTATTGAGTTAGAAAAATGACAGAGTTGGACAGAGGATACATCCTATGGAGAAGGGACCAGCTGTTCCCACTGGTTGCCTGGTAACTGCTGCCTGTGGGGCAGGCAAGCCAGCCTAGATGAAGCAGCAGGACACTCTGAGAGACAGACATAAAGCAGAAAGTGGCAGGCAAGTCAGACTGGTACTATTTGTACTGTGACCCTGATAGAGACATCCCAGAACCCACTTCCCTAATATCAATGACCCCCAAACCACCAGACTTGCATCGATCCCAGCCCTTGCAATCACCATTGAGGGGAGCAATCACTGTGGAGAAGGGACTTAACCTTCCTCACAACAAGAACCGGTAATTGCTGACCAGCCTTCAACAACAGGCAGATAAGTTCTAGGAATGGCAGTGCCACAGGAGTTCTAGGAATGGCAGTTCCACACGGCCTGCTTCCAATATCACAGCCACCATCCAGGGAGGTGGCTTTGAAGGGTCCAGCCATTCCTACCAAATCCCAGCCAATGGCTACTCACAGCGCAGATAAGCCAGCCTATCTGGAAAAACAGAAGAAAACTAGCTAGCATTTACATAGTGCTTTTAAGGCTTGCAATATACTTTATAAATATTATCTCATTTTATCCTCACAACAATTTTGTTATATAGATGCTTTATTTTCCCCGGTTTATAGATGATAAAACTAAGACAGAGGTTAACTGACTTGCCCAGTGTCACTCAACTTTAAGTATCTGAGACTGGATTTATCTATCCACTGCACCAAATCAGCAGGCATCCTGAGGCTTGACAGGGAAAGACAGGAGGCCACATGTTCCAGGCCAGTCAAAATACCACTGCTACCTTATCCACCATCTGATCCCTTTATACCTCGATGGAGACGTTCTAGGACCCTGTATCCAAGAGCAATGGAAATATTAATGTTTCCAATGCTATGAAAAACAGGCATTATTGTGGGAAGCACCCTTTGTCTAGACAGCTATTCCTATAGGTGCTATCTATAGGATATAGCCCCATCTATGAAAAACCCAATACAGAAAGTTCTTGTCACCAAAATCAGTGTCCAGTGGTTCAGCATCAGAAACTGTTAAATTTTTATTTCTAATGGAAATGCCTTTAGAAAAATGCATTAACATCTCCTTTGCCTCTGTACCCTAAGGACCATGGGATCTTTCCATTTGACTTGTAGATGAAATCTTTCCACATATTTTTTCTCTCTGATTAGAAGTTCTTGAAATCAGAGACTGTCTTACTTTTCTATTTGTATCCCAAGTGCTTTGTATATAGTAGATGTTTAATAAATACTTCAGTCATTCCACCCTAGATCTCTTTATGTACGTTATATACAATTAGTGTAATTAGAAACCATGACATTTCCCCAAATCATAATCTTGTATTATTATCTTTAAATCTCTCCTTTCCTAAGTCTATTCTTTGCCCTCATTGACATCCTCAGACCCTCTACCTCTCAAAATGTTTCAGTCTGTTACCCCTGTTCTGACTTTACTTTTCTCTCTTTGCCATTTTTAACACAGTAGTTAGCCCTTACCATTCTATACTGGTGCAAGTAGGTGGCACAGTGGATGTAGTATTGTCCTTGGAGTCAGAATGACCTGAGTTCAAATCTAGACTCAGACACTTATTAACTGTGTGACCCTGGACAGGTCACTTTGCCTCAGTTTCTTCATTTGTAAAATGAGCTAGAAAATGGAATGGAGAACCACTCTAGTATCTTTGCCAAGAAAACTCTAAATGGGGTCATATAGAATTGGACATGATTGAAAAACAATTAAACAGGAACAGTCTAAACTGTCCTCTATTTTAAAAAACCCAGGCCCACATCCTGTTACTGCTTTACTCTTGACAGACCTCAATCCTTGGATTTTTCCACTGTTTCATTCTCTATTTGTACTCACAAACTGGTGAACCCAGAGAGGTATAATAGCAGGAAGAAGTACAGTCTAGCTCCCTCACCATACATTCTCTTTGAAGATTTAGAAAATGTACCAGATTTAATGCTGAAAAGCAGCGAGGTTACTGGGGATTGTGTATGATCCGGAGAATACCAGGTACAGAATACTTTGAAGCTAGGAACTGAAAGAAGGCCAAGATAGCACACTGACATTGGACAAGGTAGGAATCAGTGGGAGGAAGACAGCTTAGTAGATCTCAGAATTGGCCCTGAGGGGGTGGTAATGGGTGCCATCTAGGAGCTCTGTCACCTACTACCTAGTTCCAGGTCCAGGTTGGACTGAGGAAGGGACTCAGCTCCAAGGGGTGAGGGTTGGGGAGGGCAGAGAGGATCATCATGGGCACTAACTGGGCGCTATGCAAGGAATAACTTCAGAAGTGAACAGTATGATATGAATTTGGTTCCAGGAGCAGAGCAATAGCCAACAGCCCAAACTGAAGCTGACAATGGAAAAGCCAGGGCAGAAATCCCAGATCAAATGGCAGTCTGAACCTGCACAGCCTCCCAATAGCTGAGTCCAGTAACAATCTTATGAAACTCCAACTTGGGGCAGCTAGTTAGCACGGTGAATGGAGCACCAGCCCTGCAGTCAGGAGGACTTGAGTTCAAATTTGATCTCAGACACTCAACACTTACTAGCTATGTGATATTGGGCAAGTCACTTAACCCCGGCCCTGCTTCCCCCCCCCCCCAAAAAAAGGGCAAAAAAGCAAACAGAAAATGGGAAATAAAGTGAAATTCCCAGCTAGGGACAAATGCAGAACCAAATCTGGGTCAGAAACTTGCAGAACTCAGATCAACAGTGCAGGGAACAGATTTCTCTGTGAACCATATCACTTTGGCATCACCAGAAAAAAAACTTTAAATCCTCCCTTAATGAGCTGTCACAGTAACAGGGAAAACTCAGGCAATAAATCTGGAATAAAATGACTGGAGAAGACCTAAAAATAAAACCTCAAAGAAAACTGCAACTTGGACATAAGTCTAACTTGCATTCTTGGAATGGATTAATTAAGAGTTAAAAACATAGCTAAAAATGATTTAAATTAAAAAATTTTTTTCAAATGCTTTATTATCTTCTGGTTTACATGATTCATTTCTGCCAGATTTTGAGTTACAAATTTTCTCCCTGTTTTTCCCCTACTACCCACTGCCCCAAAATAGCGGTTCCACAGGATATCCCTTCCTCTGATCTGCTCTCTCCCATATCTTCCCCCATACCCCCTTCTACTTTTCCAGTAGGGCATGGTGGATCTCTGTGCCTCAGTGCCTGTATATCTTATTTCTCAATTACATATAAAATAGTATTAATAATAATTATTATATATATGTATAAACATTTGGTTTTAAAACTTTGAATTCCAGATTTATTCCCTTCCTCCCTTGTCATCCTTCCTTACTGGAAAGATAAGCAATTCAATATAGGTTGTACATGTGTAGCTAATGCAAAGCATTACCATGGTAAATATATTGTAAAAGACTGATTATATTTCCCTCCCTCCTATCCCACCTCCCACTTTAAATAACATTTCAAGGAAACTATAGCAACATATCACAAAGATTGTAGGGACCAGGCTAAATTTATACCAGGAATTCAGGATTGGTGCATTATTAGGAAAAATGTAAATATAATTGACCATGTTAACTAAAAAACCCCAAAAATAATGATTATAGGGTGGCTAAGTGGTGCACTGATTAGAGTGCCAGCCCTTGGAGTCAGGAGGATTGGAGTTCAAATCCAGCCTCAGAGACACTTAATTTTCTCTCTCTCTCTCTCTGTCTCTCTCTCTCTGTCTCTCTCTCTCTGTCTCTCTCTCTCTCTCTCTCTCTCTGTCTCTCTGTCCCCCCCCCCCCCCACTAGCCCTGTGACCTTGGGCATTTTACTTAATCTCAATTACCCTCCAAAAAGCAAAAAAAAAAAAAAAAGTAATAATAATGATTCCATTGGTAGATATAAAAAAAGGTTTTGAAAAGTTAACATCCATTCCTTTTATAAAAATCCAAGAAATATAGTAATACACAGGACTTTTCTTAGAGTATATATAAAATGAAGAGCCAGAATTATATATAATGGGATAAGCCAGGGACATTTCCAAGAGATCAGTAGTAAGGCAAAGATATTTATTATCACTATTTTTTTTTAAAGCAATTGGGGTTAAGTAACTTACTCAAGGTTACATGGCTAGTCATTATTTATGTGTGGGTGCTCATTTTCTGAGGCCAGTTTCGATCCTGGGTCATCCCAACTCCAAGGCCGGCACTCTTACTCACTGCGCTACCTAGCTGCCCCTTCATTATCACTATTAATATTCAATATTGTTCTAGAAGTACTAGCCCTAACAACAAGATGAGAAACAAGAAATCAAAGGGGAAGCATTGGTAAAGAGGAAACATTCTGCAGGTGATAGGATGGTTTACATGGAAAATCCTAGATAGGAAACTAAAAAACTAACTGAAACTATTAATAGGTTCAGCACAATTACATGGATTTTTTGCTGGGATTGTTACCTAATTTAGTAATACACTCTAAACTGAAAACTTGTGACATAATTTATGCAGCCATTATTCTCATGCCTTTTAATAGATATTTTACTGTAAATTCTTGATAATGTTAATTCTTATCAAGTTATTACTTAGTTACTCATATCAAGGGATTGCTTCTGAAATTTACATGCTGTTGAAGAGTTGCTGTGTTTGCTGAAATTAAACAGAATAAACACCTTTTCACTTGTTTTTACCAAATGTTCTATTTAGGAAAATATATCGGAGTTCGGGAATGATAGATATGTATATCTTAAAATTACTGCGTTGAAATGTTTGAGTAAATATAACTCCTCTATTTCTGCATTATGATCAGTGAAGAAATATTTAAGTGCCAGATACTTTTCTAATTGCACGAAAGTGAAATAGTTCCTGCCTTCAAGGAACTTACATTCTAAAATCATTTTTATGCTAAGATCACTGAATTTGTAAGTTAGGTTTGGTGTCCTTTTGTTTCCTTTCGTTTTAATCTCATCATTTATTTCCATCTCATTATTAAATCTTATTTTCTTTCTCTTCTTTTTTGCGCCCCCCCCCCCCCCCTTAAGGTCTTAATCTGCTAGATTTGGCTTCTTTTTTTTTTCTTTTAACCCAAGTGAGAAAAATCTATTCTTTTAGATTTGTGTTTTAACATCACTGGATTATAGATTTAGAGTTTTAAGGAGCCTTGAAGGTCATCTGGTTTAGCCTGTTCATTTTAAAAATGAGAAAATTTAGACCCAAAGATGTTAATTGGCTCTCTTAAGTAGGTTATTTGCTTTGATTGTTCTAGTGTACTCTTGTAGGGTGAATAATATGTCAGTTTTCCACAAAGGAATATGTAATGTTGCCACAAAGAACAAATTTCAAGACTAAAGGTTATTTAACATTAGAGTGCATTAACTTGAGAAGTCTGTGGATATATAGGTTACCATTTTTTCTGAGAGAAGGTTGGCTGTGATCCTGTTTGAAGGTAGTAAGATTAATTAAAGAACTTCTTAAAGTTTACTTCCAGTTTTGTGATTTTGTATACTACATTCTAAGAGTAATAAAATTTTAAAAATAAATTTTATGGCTCTTTATTAGGGTAGTCCCAGAAATTATTCAAGTATGAATGCTACAACTAAGCACATTTTCCTAATCATTTCATTACTATAAGATGGGGGTGGGGGAACCTGTGGCCTCAGAGTCACATGTGGTCTGATCCTCAAGTGCAATCCTTTGACTGAATCCAGACTTCTCAAAACAAATTCCCTTAGTAACATAACATATGAAAAATATAATATGATATATGAGAAAATCTAGGCCAAGATCAATAAAAGAGTGAAAGGAACCAAGAGAAATGATTACACCTATATCTGACCATGTAAATGAAAAATGATGTGCCATTTTACATCCTTTTAAGATTAATCAGCTCCTACCCAGCTACTGTCAGTGTAACAGGGAGAAAATTTCTGGGTATCCATTGCCTTTTTGTTCAGTGGAAAAGTTCCAGAAGGAGGCTAAGGAATTGGAAAGTAAGAGAAGGGAGAGGTATACAAGCTTTTCTGTTCTATATGTAGTCTCCATACCCACCTAATTTAACGGAAGCAATGACCCTGGAAGTCCAAGTAGGAGAAAATAGATAGAAATTTTCCAAAAAGACTTCAGTGTTGTGATTCAAGAACTTAATTTTAAGGCTACAGTTTTAAAATTGTAAATGACTTCTTCCCAGGAAGGGGATAATGCTGGGTCCATTTATAAGAGAAAGCAGTGTGCTTTATTGGAAATATCACCGAATTGGAATTCAGACTGCCTGAGTTCCAGTCATTGTTTGTTAATTACAACCTGTGTGACCCTAAGTACCGGAAGACTTATTTTCTTCTGTAAAATGAAGAGGTGGGGCTGTATACTACATCATGCAGAAGTCAGATTATGATTTAGTAATATATGAGCTTGCTCTCCTAGTGAAAAGAATGAGAAAGGGGGAGCTAAAGGGACAATAATAGTAGTACAGCCCTATTAATGTAAATAGTAAATAAGACCCTACTTTTCATGAAAACTGTGTGATACTAATATTGCTTACATTCTGAGGGGAGTGAAATGACCTCTAAGGTTCCTTCCAGATCTAAGTCCTATGATCTCTAAGGTAATTTGAGTTTCTTTCTCAGTTCTGTATTTTGTAACTGTAAATTTGGAAAAGAAACCTCCCATTCAGTCTCTTTGGGTAGATTAATTCTTATTTGTTATTTATACTTCAGAGATGATAGAATTTACTCTCCACATTGTTTTTAATCCCCTTCAAGCAAGCTTCCATCTCTTTATCAAGGAAGCAATATCTACTAAGCAATACTCCTTTCTACATGCATTTGTTTGAGAATTCAAATCTAAAAAACCCCCAAACCAAACCAGAATGTGCTGTCTCCTAGTAATAGAGTTGTTTTCTTTATACATAGTTACATTAATTTTTGAGGTAGAAGATGATGTTAGGGAGATAATCAAAACCAACTTCATTCTACAGATTTTGCATACATCAATAAATACATGAAGAGTCTATGATTTTATCATTTTTCAGTGCAGATCAACATTTATCTGTAACTTAGTAGATCAGTAGGGTTTCATGACTGAGAGAAGTTACTTGACTTGCCCATGAACATACAACTTGTATGAGAAACACCTTTTCCACTTTTCAATTTATTGCTTTTGACTACAGTGTATTCACTACACCATGCTGTTTCTCTCATACTTTACAAACTAGATCTTATTTCAACCTCATTATATAACTCTTTGATATAGGCAGAAATATTTATGATAATCACTTTTATAAATAAGGGAACAATTATGAGAGATGTCAGGTGTTTTGATTAAGGTCTTCTTAATAGCATGGGTAAGATCTGAACTCAGATTTCCAGTACAGTACTTCATAAGCTAAACATTAACCATTCATTTATATATTCAGAGTCCCTCTTTCCCCTCAGTGGTGTAGAACCACATACCAGTTCAGTAGCAAACAGCCCTCTAATTATTATTCCTGATCATTGGATCTTTAGTCATAAGATGTTCCCAGCTCTTGCTGGTTCTTGTTCTTTAATTCTCAAGCTTCTAATATTGAAAGTAAAAAGTAGACTCGTTTTTTGAGTCCCCAATAATTTATTAGGAAAGCATAAACTTAGATCTTATTTACACAGCATTGGAAAGGATACCATTCATATAGCAATATAGAGTGAGTGTTCTTTTATTCACCTGATGGATTCTTTCTCTTCATAGGATTATGGGATTTTAGACTTAGAGATGACATGATATTTTGAAAGTCATCTCATATAATCTCATTCTGAATGCACTAAAAATTGTATTCAATAAAAGGCTTAAAAACTAATTGGAGACTAAATAACTTTATCCTAAAGAATTGGTGAGTCAAAGAACAATTCATAGAAATGAAAGGTAAATGAGAAAACTAAGCCTCAGTTTTATACTACTTCTTCATCAGAGGTGGAATTTGAATCCAAGACCTCTTGTACTCCTTCTCCCTTTCTGCCTCTTGCACAGCTCTCAACTACATTTGTTGCTTACTTAAATACTGAAATTTAATTCACCTATCTCTGCAAGTGCAGTCAATCAACAAGTGTTTATTAAGTGCCTTCTTTGTGTTCAGCACAGTGCTAAATCCTAGGAATACAAGAAGAAAAATAAAACAATCCTTACCCCAAAATGTTTATTACATATCCAACAAGAATATCCAACATATATAATGTCGTGGGTTTTTTTTTGTTTTTTGTCTTTTTTGTTTTTTGTTTTTTGGAAGGGAGAAGGCAGGACAGTTGGGATTAAGTGACTTGCCCAAGGTCACAGGGCTAGTAAGTATGTGTCTGGGGTTGGATTTGAATTCAGGTCCTCCTGACTCCAAGGCCAGTGCTCTATTCACCGAGCCACCTAGCCGCCCCCAACATATATAATGTCTATACAAAAGAGATAAAGGCGATTTTTGAGAGGGATTGTACTACATCTAGAAGGGTCAAGCATGTTGTCACATAGGAGATGGCACTGGAACTGAATCTTGAAAGGCACTAAGTATTCAGAAAGACAGAGTTGAACATGTGAAAAACAGAAAGAAGGCAAGTATGGGTAGATTGTAGAGTGTCTGAATAATGGGAGTACTCTGTAATTAGGCCAGAAAGGTAAGCTGGGGTCAGGGTATAATTATGTTTAAATAATGCCAGAGTAATTCTTACTTGAACCCAGAGATTATAGGGAAATGTTTTTTGAGATATCTGGAGTTTATTGATAAGACTAATGACATACACTATTGTATTAAAGAAAGCATTTTGGTAGCTATGTGGATGATGGATCAGTTCAAAAGAGATCAGAGACAAGGAGATGGACTTAGAGACTACTGAATGGAGAGGCAAGAGATGACAAATCCTGAATTATGGATAGTAGCTACATGAATGGAGAGGGGTGTGTGTACAGAAAATATTGTGAAGGAGATCGAAATGGCAAGATTTGAAAACTGATTGGAAGTTGGTAACTATCAGTGAAGAATTGATTATAACCTGAAAGGCTGGAGAACAATCTGTTATGCTTCAGTGAAATTTTAAAAAGCATTGATAATAATTATTCTTTCAGAAAAGTTAACAGCAAAAATACACTTGATTAAAGAGACAGATAGGGAGACTACATTATGCTATAAGGTACTGAAGATAATGAATGCCATTTCTTAACTTTGTATGTACCAAATGACATGTATCTAAAAATTTAAAGGAAAAAACCACCTAGTTGCAAGGGGATACAGATAGGAAACATTGTGTAGTATAGTGTAACATTGAGGGACCTCAGTGTAGCTCTGTCATAGCTAAACAATTGAACCAAAATTAAACCAGAAGGAAGTTAAGGATCTAAATAGAATTTTAGAAAGGTTAGATTTGATAAATAGTTGGCAATTATTGAATAGGAATAGAAAGTAGGATGCATATTTCTCACTTTTGCATGGCACCTATAGGAAAATTGATTGTATTGGGACATTCAAATCTCTCAAATGCAGGAAAGCAACAATATTAAACACATGCTCTACTGACTAGGGTATAATAAAAATTGATTCAATAAGAGACTTAAAGGATTAAAAACTAAATTAAGAGAGTAAATAGCTTCATCCTAAAAAATTGATGATTCAAAGAACAATTCATAGGAACAAAAAATAGAGATTATCATTAAAGATAATAATAACACTGGAAGAATAAGCCACAATTTTTAAGATGCACTCAGTCTTTAGGGGAAAATTTCCATCTCTAAACACTTTCTTCCACAAAAGAAAGAAAGAAGACGCCAACAGATTGGGCATGCAATTGGGGAAAAAAACAAACTATATAGATCACCCACAAATTTTTAAAACTCAAACGTAGAAATAGATTTTCTGAAAATTGAGGAAGAAATTAGCAAAATTAAAAGCAAAAAAATTAATAAAATTAGGATCTCTTAAAAAACTTCACTAAAATAGTAAACTATTTGATTAAGAAAAGATTGAATAAACTGAAATTATTCTAATTAAAAATGAAAGAGAATTCACAATAAATGAAGAAGAAATAAAGAAAATTATTAGAAACATTTTGCCCACCTGCATGTTAGTAAAACAGACAGCATCAATGAAATGGATGCATGTTTACAAAAATATAAAATACTCGGACTTATAGAACAAGAAGTAGAGGATTTTACCCAGTAAGAATAAGAAATTGAATAGGTCATAAATGAACTCTTAAAGGAAAAGCAAAACAAAACAGTGGGGCCAGATGGTTTACCAAGCAAAGTCTATCAAACATTCAAAGAACAATTAATTCCAGTGTTACAAAAGCTATTTGAAAAAACTGGAAAAGAATGGGGCCTACCAAATTCCCCATGTGATACAAATTAGTTTTGATACCTAAAACAGAGATTCAAAACAGAGAAAGATAACTATATACCAATATTCCTAATGACACACAAAAAAATTTACATAACATCTTAAGAGGCTTCAGCCACATATAAAAAAGATTATACACCTTGACCAGATTGGATTTATACAAGGACTATAAGGTTGGTTCAGTATTAGTCAAACCATAAACACAATTATTTATTAATTGTTAATAACAAGAACAACAAAAATCATGGTTAAATCAAATGCAGGAAGAAGTTTTGAAAAAATACTACAACTATTTCTTTAAAAAAATACTAGAAAATATAGGAATAAATTGATCATTTTTTAATTTGACAAATAGTGTAGTTATGGGGATAAACTGGAGACCTTTAAGATGATAGGTAAAGCAAAGATGTCAGTTTTTACTAGTAGTATGTGAAATATGTTGGCAGTGTTGTCTATAGCAATAAGACCAGGAAAAAGAAATTGAAGGAATAAACATAGACAAAGAAGAAAGGAATACACACACACACACACACACACACACACACACACTATCTCTCTCTCCCTTTCTCTCTCTCTCTCTCTCTCTCTCTCTCTCTCTCTCTCTCTCTCTCTATCTCTCTCTCACTCTCTCTCTCTCTCTCTCTCTCTCTCTCTCTCTCTCTCTCTCTCTCTCTCCCTCTCTCTCCCTCTCTCTCTCTCTCTCTCTCTCTCTCACTCAGATGTTATGAGCTTGAAAAATTAAATAAAAGGTCAAGACTCTCAAGGGAAATACTGAAAAAGAAAAAGTAAAAATGAAGTGAATCTAGAAGTGCCACATCCCAAATTATACTAGAAATCAATAATTATTAAAATTTTGTTATTTAAATCGAGAGGTTGATGAGTGGAACAGATTAAATCTACAGCATAAAAAAAAGAGAGTCTAATAGCTTAGTGGGTGATACACCTGGTGACTACATCTAAGAACTCAGTATATGACAAAAATTGATGGGAAAACTGGAAAGCAGTCTTACAGAAATTAGATTTATCAAACTTGTCTCAACCAAATGCAAAGATTAGCTCCAAATGGATACAAGACTTAGATATAAAGATATATTATAAAGAAATTAGAAGAGCAAAGAAGAAATTACCTTTCAGATCTATGGATAGGAGTAAATTTTATAATGAAGGGATGAGACATTATAAAATGAAGAATTTTTATTTCATAAATTTAAAAAAATTTTACACAAGTAAATTTAATAATGGTAAGACTAGAGGGGAAACTATTTAACTGAGGGAAAAATCTTTTAAGCAAGTTTTACTGATAAAAGTCTATAATATAGTCTTCCTTTTTGATAAAGGTCTTCCAATATGTACAAGGAATTGATTCAGTTGTATAAGAATAGGAATGGTTCCTTACTTCAGTGGTCAAAGGATATGAACATGCAGTTCTCCAAGGAAGAAATTCAGCCCATCTACATACATGTGAAAATAAGTTCCAAATTACATTTGAAATGCAAACTAATGCATCTTTGAATTTCCACATTGCACCAATTGGATTGGCAAAGAGAAAAAACGAAAATGACAAATGTTGGTGAAATTTAGGACAACAGGTGCATTTATGCCTGTTGGTAGAGCTAGCTATGATTTGCTCTAATCGTTTTGGAAAACAATTTGAAGCTACACTCAAAAAGTCACTAATCTAGGCATCACCTTTGACACAGTAGTCCCTCTGTTAGGCCTGTGCCCTAAAGAAATCAAAGAAAGAGGAAAAGATCATAATTTTGTTTTTTAAATTCTGAACTTAAGAGATAAAAGAAGCATTTCCATAATAACGTAGACTAGAAAAAAAGGATTGCACCTAAAATTGCAGATATATTGTGTACAACTTGCTATTCCTTCTAAATATACCACAAAGTTATCTTGTAACTTTTTTCCTTCCCCACCCCTGACCCTCTTGTCCCATGGCTACCACTAGACACAAATGTATGTGTGTATCGTATGTATGTATATCAGTTCTTTTTTTTTTTTAACAAATGTTTTAACTTCTGGTTTACATCATTCATTTCTGCCAGATTTTGAGTTACAGTTTTTTCCCCGTTTTTCCCCTACCCACCCTCCCAGAATAGCAGTCCCACAAGATATCCTCTCATCCAATCTGCTCTCTCCCACATCTCCCATACCCCCTTCGACTTTGCCATTAGAGCAAGGTGAATCTCTGTGCCCCAATGCCTGCACGTCTTATTTCCCAATTACATGCAAAATAGTATTAATAATAGTATTTATATATTTGAAACATTTAATTTTAAGACCTTGAATTTCAGATCCATTCCCTTCCTCCCTTGTCACCCATTCCCTCTGGGAAGATAAGTAATTCAGTATGTGTTGTACATGTATAGCTATGCAAAACATCACCATAGTAGACATATTGTAAATGGCTGTTTATAATTCCCTCCCACCCATCCCACGCCTGAACTGGTCCATTCCCTACTTTGATCCTGCCCCTCTTCTATAGTGGGTCCTCCCCTCCATCATCCTCCCTCTAATCCCCCTTCCCCCTACTCTGCTGCAGGGTGAGATATCCCCTTTAGTATGTATGTCATTCTCTCCCTGAGCCAAATTCAATGAGAATATGGTTTTGCCTTTTTGCCTTCCTGTTCTTCCCCACCCCTGCAACCACTTCCCTTTGTTTCGTCTACATGAGATAGTTTACCCTACCCTGTCTCTCCTCATCTCCTCTTGCCACTTTCCTCTCTCATCTCATAATTTCACCCCTTAATTATCATCCCTTCCCAACAAATTCAACCTATGCCCTCTATCCATGTATAACTGTAAACACATGAATGTGTATATATACACATTCACATATGTATTCATATGCCCATATACCCTTCTTAAATTATTTTCATACTGAGAAAAGTTCCATCAGTCACTGTTATTGTTTTTCCATGTAGGAATGTAAATAGGTCAACTTTGATAAGTTCCTTTTGATTTTTTTTCCCTGATTACCTTCTCAGGAATCTCTTGCTTCTTGTGTCTGGATGTCAAATTTTCTATTCAACTCTGGTTTTTTCCTCAAGAATGCTTGAAAGTCCTCTATTCCACTGAATGACCATATTTTCCCCTGAAACAAAATAATACTCAGTTTTGCTGGGTAGGTGACCCTTGGCTTCAATCCCAGCTCTTTTGCTCTCTGGAATATCATATTCCATGCCCTTCTATCCCTCAGTGTAGAAGCTGCCAGGTCCTGGGCTATTCTGATTGGGTTTCCACAATATTGAAATTGTTTCTTCCTGGCTGCTTGTAGTATTTTCTCCTTGATCTGGGGATTCTGGAACCTGGCTATAATATTCCTGGGAGTTTTCTTTTTGAGATCTTTTTCAGGAGGTGATCTGTGGATTCTTTCAACCACTATTTTGCCCTCTGGGTCTAAAACTTCAGGGCAATTTTCCTTGAGACTTTCTTGAAGGGTGATTTCTAGGTTCTTTCTTTGATCATGGCTTTCAGGTAGTTCAATAATTTTTAAATTGTCTCTCCTGGTTCTATTTTCCAGGTCAGTGGTTTTTCCCATGAGATATTTCACATTGCCTTCTATTCTTTCATTTGTTTGGATCTGTTTAACAGTATCTTGATTTTGTCATAAAGTCATTAGGTTCCATTTGCTCTAGTCTAACTCTGAAGGAATGAATCTCCTCAGTGAGCTTTTGAGATTCTTTTTCCATCTGGCAAATTTGGCTTTTTAAGGCATTCTTCTCCTCATTGCCTTTTTGAGCCTCTTTTGCCATTTGAGTTATTCTATTTTTTTAAGGCGTTATTTTCCTCAGTCAGGCTGTCAACCCTCATTTCATACTTTTCCTGCATCCTTCTCATTTCTCTTCCCAATTTTCCTCCACTTCTCTTATTTGATTTTTAAAGTCCTTCTTAAGGTCCCCTATGGTCTGCAACCCACTCATATAAGTATAACTTTGGAGCTTTTGAAGCAGGATTTCTGACCTCGCAGTCCTCCTCCTGTTCCATGCTTTGATCCTCTTTGCCCCCAAAATAGGAGTCTAATGTTGCATTTTTCTGTTTATTTTCTTTCCTTTGCCTAGGCATGTCGCCACTCACTTACTTGACTTTTGGGCTTGTTGCCACAGTAGGACTCTGCCACCAGACGGGGGAGCTTCCGTCCCAAAGCAGGGGTCTTCACAGCTTCCGGTTCTGGCAAGCTGGATACCCACCCCACAACCTCCACCCCAGACCACAATCCAGATCCAGGGAGGTTAAAGCAAGAGCGATTGCCACCCAAGACTGATCACCCCCCAGGACTGATCGCTGGATCTCCCTATAGTTCGCAGGCCAGGAGCTGGATCTGCCACTGAAACTGCAAAATGGCGTGTCTCCTCAGCGGCTTTCAGCCTCCAGGGGAGGAAGCCAATGCGTTCCCCAAATACTGGTCCCAAAGTCCATAGGGCACTAACCTCTCACTTTGTCCTAGTCATGTCTGTGTTGATAATTCTGGAGTCGCCACAGCTGCTGGTGTTCTGGGGTTCCTCCAGCCGGCTGCTGGCCCGGCCACCCTGGGGCTAAAACCTCAGCTCAGGCGGACTTGGGCTTGGCTTTCCAGCTCTCTGGGCTGTTGGCTTCCAGAGCGCTTTTCTGGCCCTTCCTGCAGGGCTGCTGGGCTGTCCTCAGCAGGAGGTTAGCTTCTCTGTGTTGTTATGTGGGTTCTGGGGCTCCAGAAGTTATTCAGAGTCCCCTTTTACATGGTTTGGAGGTGATCTGGGGGAAGAGCACCTTGGCCGTGCTGTTTCTTCTCCGCCATCTTGGCTCTGCCCCTGTATATCAGTTCTTTCCCTGGATATAGATAACATCTTCTGACTTATAGAAACTTTGTAGTCATTTTGGGTATTTGTAATAGTCTGAATGACTTGTTTGCTCACAGTTATTCTTTAAACAATATTGTTTTACTATACATAGCATTCTCTTGGTCCTGCTTATTTTGCTCTTCATTATTTTGTGTAAGTCTTTCCTTGTTTTTCTCAAATCATCGAGCTCATAATTCTCATAGCAGAATAGTATTTCATCACGAACATATATACCTCAACTTGTTTAACCGTTCTCCAATTGATGGCCATGCCCACAATTTCCATTTCTTTTCCACCACAAAGAGAGCTGTTATAAATATTTTAGAATATATAGGTTCTATTCCTTTTTTCCTAATCATCTTTGGAAACAGACCTAATAATGGTAATACTGAGTCAAAGAATATGGACAGTTTAATAACTCTTTGGGAATAATTCCAGATCACTCTTCATAATGGTTGGATCAGCTCACAGATCTACCACAAATGAATTATAGTCTTAATTTTCCACATCACCTCCAACATTTTTGTTTTTCCCTTCTATCATTTTAGCCAGTCTGATAGATGGAAAATGATACCTTTAGGTTGTTTTAATTTACATTTCTCTAATCAGTTTTGATTCAGAGCACTTTTTTTGTATGATTGTAAATTATTTTGATTGATTTCATCAGAAAACTGCCTGTTCGTATCCTTTGACATATCCTTTGACCATTTATCAATTGGGGAATGACTCATATTCCTATAGATTTTTTTCTTTTAGACTCAAACACCAAAACTCAAATACAGAATGGGTAAAAGAAAAAAAACATAAACTTAAATACAGAGTAAGAAAAGGAAAAAATAACCTGCCATATGCATAGCGGAACATAAGAGAGGATTCAAAATATGTACCGATAAATTTTCATTTCAAGAAAGTCTGTATGATAAATACTACATGTTGTATTGAGAACTGTTCATCTTTTCTTTGTTTCCTTTAAGTTTTCTTTAGTTCTCTGCTGTGTACTTTTTACTTTGTTCTTTTTACCCTTTCTTCCCCTCCCCCCAAAGGCTACAGTTAAATGCAGGTATATTTATATACTCACAATACATATATACACACATATGTACATACCTATATAAATTAATATTTTCCCTAACAAATTCTACTCTTGATCTTTGTTTTTATGTTTCTACATATCTCTTATTTCCTATCCTTCCTGACTCCTGTACTTCACTTTTACCTGCTACCTTGCCCTCCTACTACTTAGCTTACCCTGTCCCTCTTCTGAGGATCCCCTCCCTATTTCATCACCCTCCCCTCTGGAGATCTCTCCCTTACCTTCTCTCCCCCACCCCCTTGCCATTTATTTCTTTTGAATTTAGAAGACTTTTACATTCTTCTAAATATATATGTATTGTTCTCTCTTAAACATATTCCTGATGAAAGTAGGTTACCAGAACTACTAGCCCACCTCCCCTATCTGATTCCATTGTGTCAGTTCTTCCTCTTGTACCTCATTTCTATAAAATAAGTACTCTTTTTTACCTGTTCCTAAATGGTTTCACTTCTTAAAGTCATATCATACTCAGGTCTACCCTCATCTTTTTTTTTTTTTTTTTTTTTGCTTTTTGGAGGGCCATTGGGGTTAAGTAACTTGCCCAAGGTCACACGGCTAGGTTTTTGTTTGTGTGTGGTAAGTGTCTGAGGCCAGAACCGAACTCAGGTCCTTCTGACTCCAGGGCCGACGCTCTATTCACTGCGCCACCTAGCTGCCCCTACCCTTGTCTTTCTTAATGAAGTAGCCAATTATGAATGATGGTCTTGGAAGTACATTTTATATCACACAGACATGCATGCACACACGTGTATGTGTGTATAGTAAACAGTCTGTAGTTATTGAATCCCTTGTAATCAGTCTTTAGTGTGTATCTTATGTTTCTTTTATCTCTTATATGTCTAATCTTCTGTTAAGTTCAAGTTTTTTTTTTTTTGTTAAAGTTGTGAAGGTCTGACAGTTGATCAAATGTCCTTTTTTTTTTTTTTTTCTTTCCTGTTCAGGCTGGTGCTTAACTTTACTGGGTATGATATTGGATTGCAATCTGAGTTCTTTTGCCCTTCAATACATAGTGTTCCAAGACCTATGGTCCTTTAGTGTCTCCGGTGCTAGGTCTTGTGTGATTCTAATTGTAGAACCTCATATTTAAATTTTTTTTTCCTTATTGCTCTTAATATCTTATGCTTGAACTAGGGGTTTTGGAATTTTACTGTAACATCCCTATGAATTTTCCTCATAGGATCTCTTTTCAAATGATCATCTATAAATTTTTTTTCCTATTTCTACTCCCCCCCCCTTGTTCTAATACTTCAGGACAATTTTCTTTAATTGTTTCTTGTATTATTGTATCAAGATTCTTTTTTTGATCATAGCTTTAAGGTAGTCTGATTATTCTCATGTTTTTTTCCTTCTTATTCTATTCTCCAGATATTTTTCTTATAAAACACTTCACTTTGTCTTCTAATTTTCCATTCTTCATATTTTGTTTAATTACTTCTTGATCTCTTATAACTTATCTGGCTTTGCCTTGCCCAATTGTAATTTTCAAGGTGCCACTTCTAAGTGGTTGACTTTCTGTTCATAATCTTGTTTTTCTTGGATTGTTTTTTTTTTAAGTTGGTCTGTAATTTTCTTTCTCCGTTTTTATTCTTTCTTGTTTAGGTTTTTGTTTCATAAAAGGAGTTTGATAGGACCTCTTCTTGGCCTATTATTCCATATAATTTATTTAATATTAGAATTAGTTGATCTTTAAATATTTGATAGAATTCACTTGTAAATCCATATGGTCCTGGTGCTTTTTTATTAGGAAGCTCATTTATGTCCTGTTCAATTTCTTTTTTAAAACAGATATATTTAGATATTCTATTTCCTTTTCTGCTAATCTAGGCAGTTTATATTTTTTTTAAACAAATGCTTTATTAACTTCTGTTTTGCATCATTCATTTCCGCCAGATTTTGAGTTACAATCATTTTCCCCCCATTATTCCCCTACCCAACCTCCCAGAATAGTAGTCCCACAAGATATCACTTCCTCCAATCTGTTCTCTCCCATACCTTCTCCCATACCCCCATCGACTTTTCCATTAGAGGAAGGTGAATCTTTGTGTCCCAATGCCTGCACATCTTATCTCCCTATTACAAGCAAAAGAGTATTAATAATAGTATTTATATATATATTTGAAACATTTAATGTTACGACCTCGAATTTCAGATCCATTTCCTTCCTCCCTTGTCACCCATTCCTTCTTGGGAGATAAGTAATTCAGTATATGTTGTACATGTCTAGCTATGCAAAACATTATCATGGTAGATATATTGTACAAGGCTGCTTATAATTCCCTCCCACTCATCCCACCCCCGACCTGGTCCATTCCCTACATGATCCTGTCCCTCTTCTATAGTGGGTACTTCCAACCTCCCTCACCCCAAGGATGCCCTCCCATCCATCATCCCTCCTCTCATCCCCCTTCCCCCTATCCTGCTGCAGGTTGAGATATCCCATTTAGTATGTATGTCATTTTCTCCCTGAACCAAATTCAATGTGAATGTGGTTTTGCCTTTTTAGCCTTCCTTATTCTCCCCCTCCTTTGCAACCACTTCCCCTTGCTTCTTCTACATGGGATAGTTTACCCTACCCTGTCTCTCCCCATCTTCTCTTGCCACTTTCCTCTCTCACCTCATAATTTCATCCCTTGAGTATTCTCCCTTCCCAACAAATTCAACCTATGCCCTCTATCCATATATAACTGTAACCATATACACACACATTCACATATACACACCCTTCTTCCATTATTTCATAGTGAGAAAGATATCATCAGTCACAGTTATTGCTTTTCCATATAGGAATGTAAATAGTTCAACTTTGATAAGTTACTTTTGATTTCTTTTCCCTGATTACCTTCTCAGGCATCTCTTGCTTCTTGTGTCTGGATGTCAAATTTTCTATTCAACTCTGGTTTTTTCCTCAAGAATGCTTGAAAGTCCTCTATTCCACTGAATGACCATATTTTCCCCTGAAACAAAATACTCAGTTTTGCTGGGTAGGTGACCCTTAGGTTCATTCCCAGCTCTTTTGCCCTCTGGAATATCATATTCCATGCCCTTTGATCCCTCAGTGTAGAAGCTGCCAGGTCCTGGGCTATTCTGATTGTGTTCCCACAATATTGAAATTGTTTCTTCCTGGCTGCTTGTAGTATTTTCTCCTTGATCTGGGGATTCTGGAACCTGGCTATAATATTCCTGGGAGTTTTCTTTTTGGGATCTTTTTCAGGAGGTGATCTGTGGATTCTTTCAACCTCTATTTTGCCCTCTGGATCTAAAACATCAGGGCAGTTTTCCTTGAGAATTTCTTGAAGGGTGATTTCTAGGTTCTTTCCTTGATCATGGCTTTCAGGTAGTCCAATAATTTTTAAATTGTCTCTCCTGGATCTATTTTCCAGGTCAGTGGTTTTTCCCATGAGATATTTCACATTGCCTTCTATTCTTTCGTTTGTTTGGATCTGCTTAACAGCATCTTGATTTCTCATAAAGTCATTAGCTTCCATTTGCTCCAGTCTAACTCTGAAGGAATGAATCTCCTCAGTGAACTTTTGAGATTCTTTTTCCATCTGGCAAATTCGACTTTTTAAGGCATTCTTGTCCTCATTGCCCTTTTGGGCCTCCTTTGCCATTTGAGTTAGTCTATTTTTTAAGGTGTTGTTTTCCTCAGTCAGGCTGTTGACCCTCATTTCATACTTTTCCTGCATCCTTCTCATTTCTCTTTCCAATTTTTCCTCCACTTCTCTTATTTGATTTTTAAAGTCCTTCTTAAGGTCCTCTATGGCCTGCAACCCGCTCATGTTTTCCCCTGGAGCTTTTGGAGCAGGACTTCTGACCTCACAGTCCTTTTCCCACTCTATGCCCCCAAAATAGGAGTCTAGGGTTGCATTTTTCTGTTTCCTTTGCCTTGGCATGTTGCCACTTAATTGCTTGACTTTTGGGCTTGTTGCCACACTATGGCTTTAAGGCCAGCTAGAGGAATTTTCGTCCCGAATGTGTGGGGGGCAACTTCCGTTTCTGGCAAGCTGTAAACCCACCCACAACTTCCACCCTAGATCAAAATCCAGATCCAGGGAGGTTAAAGCAAGAGCGATTACCCCCCAAGACTGATCGCTGGATCTCCCCACGATTTGTAGGCTGGGAGCCAGAGATGCCTCTGAAAACTACAAAATGGCGTGTCTCCTCAGTGGCTTCTAGCCCCCAGGGGAGGGAGCTGACGCATTCCCCAAATACAGGTCCCAAAGTCCATAGGACACTAACCTCTTACTTTGTCCTAGGCATGTCTATGTTGATAATTCTGGAGTCGCCACAGCTCCTGGTGTTCTGGGGTTCCTCCAGCTGGCTGCTGGCCCTGCCGCCCTGGGGCTAAAACCTCGGCTCACGTGGACCTGGGCTCGGCTCTGCTCGGCTCCTGGGCTCGTTGCGCTCTGTGCGCTGCCGGCTCCCAGACCTCTGCGCTGGTCCTTCCTGCAGGGCTGCTGGGCTGTCCTCAGCGGGAGGTTAGCTTCTCTGTGTCGTTCTGTGGGTGCTGGGGCTCCAGAAGTTGTTCACAGTCCTTTTTTACATAGTTTGTGGGGAATCTGGGGGCAGAGAGGCTTGGAAGAGCTGTTTCTACTCTGCCATCTTGGCTCGCCCCGGCAGTTTATATTTTCATAGCTATTCCTCCATTTCACTTAAATTGTTACATTTATTGGCATATAATTTGGCAAAATATCTCCTTATAATTGCATCTTCTTTAGTGGTGTATTCACCCTTTACATTGGTTATCTTTCTTTTTAATCATATTAACCAGTGGTTTATTTTATTGGTTTTTTTTTTCCATAATACTACCTTCTAGCTTTATTAGTTCAATGGTTTTCTTATGCTCAGTTTTATGAATTTCACTGTTTATTTTTAGGATTTCCAATTTAGTGCTTAATTGGTGATTTTTAATTTGTTCTTTTTCAGTTTTTAAAATTACATGCCAAATTCAGTGGTCTCCTCTTTCTCTATTTTATTGATGTAAGCACTTAGAGATATAAATTTTCCTCTCATTATTGTTTTTCCTGTATACCATTAAGTTTTGATATGTTGTCTTTTTATTGTAATTCTCTTTAATGAAATTATTGATTCTATTATTTGTTTTTTAACCCACTCACTCTTTAAAATTAGGTTGTTTAGTCTCCACTTAGTTTTTTTCTATATTTCAGTGTTCTTTTATTAAATATATTTTTATTGCATTGTGGTCTAAAAAGGAAGCATTTAATATTTCTGCTTTTAGCTATCAAAATTTTATGTCCTAATACATGATCAGTCTTTGTAAAGATACCATGTACCACTGGAAAAAATGGTGTATTCCTTTCTACTTTCATTCAGTTCTCTCCTGCTAACTATCATATGTATCGTTTCTAAAATTCACTTCTTGACTTCTGTCTTATTTATTTTTTGGTTAGAAGATCTTATGTATTAAAAAATATTTTTGGCACCTCTTTTTGTGTTTGACAAAGAACTAGAAGCTAAGAGAATTGTCCATCAATTGGGGAGTGGCTGAACAAATTTTGGTATATGTGTGTAATAGAATATAATTAGACTATAAAAATAATTAAGGGGATAGTTTCAGAGAAACGGGGAAAGTTATACGGAGCTGATGCAGAGCAAAGTGGACAGAACCAAGATGGTGGATGTCCTTTACAGTGATAGTGAAATTCAGAAGAGGGGTGGATTTGGTACCATGGGTATGTTGGGTACCAAGTTCAGATACTATGCAGATCAGTAAACTTGAATGCTTTAATTAGATTGTGGTAAAACTCAGTTTTTGCAGGATTTTTAAAGATCATGACTACATTCTGTTCCTTAAAACACTCTCCTTTTGTTTACTTAGTTCATGTCATGGAATAATCTCTTCATTGCTGGTCATTCTGTTGAGTGAACACTTGATAGACTCTAGCCAAAGAGAGGCAGAGGTCAGGGGTGGAGACCACCAAGAAAGGAACACTAATGCTTGTGTGGAATTATCTCCCTTGATCAAAATCAATATTTAAATGTGAAAGGCATAGCAGGAACAGGATGTAAGTGTCACCTTGGGCAAATCAAATAATTTCTCAACTTCAGTTTCCCCAACTATGGGATCAACTAGATGACTTCTGAGTTCTTTGAGTTCTAAACTATGATCTAAAGTAGAATTTTGGGATTATAATCATGATAGGAAATGAGTGCCATTATACTTTTCACAAAAGATTTATGAAGGCAATTGCTACCGTGTTATTTTCCACATACTCCAAATTCCAATCAAACTGTCCTGTTCGTTCTTCCCTATATGGTTGTTCCATCATCCCCTGTTCCTGTGCCTCTGTAGAGGCTGTTCCTTATGCCTCAGATATCCTCCCACTTCACTTCCTCTTGTAATCCCCTAGCTTTCTTCAAGGCTTGGTTCAAATGCCATTCTTACACAAAACTATTCCTAATCACCTAGTTGTTATTGCCTTCCTCTTCCTATAGAAAATTACTTTGTATTTTGTGTATACTAATCTGTATTTATGTTAGTTCTTTCTAGTAGAATGTGAGGTCTTTATGGACAAAGGAATATTTTTTGTTTGTTTTTATATTGCAAGCCTGCCAATCATTGCCCTGTACTTAGTAGCTACTTAATAAATGCTTATGAATGAATTATTATTGTTGTATTTCCTGGAGAATATATAATAAATATAATAGTACCACCACACATTTTTATGATGCTTTACAGTTTTTAAAGCACTTTTTTCATAATAAGCCTATGATTTAGATACTACAGGTGTTTTCTAAATTTTTTTCAATGGAGAAACTAAATAAAACCAGTACTGCTTTATTCAGACTGAGGCGAAACAACACTATTTAAATGCTCCTTGTATAACATTTCTCAAAATGGTACTCTAGGAGTCACTGAAGAGTTCTGATGGTGTTTGTAGTCACCTTCCCTTTTTTTTTTTTGCTTTTTGGAGGGCAATTGGGGTTAAGTAAGTTGCCCAAGGTTACACGGCTAAGTTTTTGTTTGTGTGTGTTAAGTGTATGAGGCTGGATCTGAACTCAGCTCCTTCTGACTCCAGAGCTGGCGCTCAACTCACTGTGCCACCCAGCTGCCCCCACCTTCCCTTTTCAATCCTCTTATACACAGATTTAGGTGAGATTCCATACCTACAAATCTTTTATATTATACTTGTATTCCAGCTTTTCCAATTTTCTTTATACTCTCAACATGTCAATAGGCTTTTATTTTCACTATTCCTAAGAAGACATTTGTTCAGAAACTGGAAGGCGTATGACAGAGTGTCAAGGGAAAGGGTTTGAAAGAAGAACTATGGCCCTATCCAGTGCCTTGAAATATAGAAGATGCTTGATAAATATTTCTTGAACTGAATTAAGTTGACAGAATATATAAATATACCTAGAAATGATAGACTAGGTACAGGGGTGGGGAACCTGTGGCCTTGAAGGCCACACGTGACCCTCTGGGTCCTTAGGTTTGACCCTTTGACTGAATCCAAACTTCATAGAATAAATCCCCTCAATTAAAAGGATTTGTTCTGTCAAACTTGGACTCAGTCAAAAGGTCGTATCCAAGGACCTAGAAGTCCACATGTGGCCTTGAGGCTGCAAGTTCCCCACCCTTGGCTAGCATACTGTGAATCACTACAGGAAATAATTTTATTGTCATATTAATGTATTACCATAAATAAACTAAGAAACATTAGAATAAGAATTTCTGTTAAAGAAGAAATATTATTAGGTTATTTGAGTATAAATGTCAGCTCTTAGTACAGTAGATCTTCTTTTGCCTTCAGATGCATAACTAAGAGACTTTTACTAGCCTTCTGAGGAAACTGTAGTGGCTCCCTATTGCTTCTAGACTAAAATGCAAGCTCCTCTAGTTGACATTAAAAGCGCTTCACATACTTGACCTAGTCACAGTATCCGACTTGCAGATTCTATCTCTGATCAAAATTCCTTTTTGCCTTGATTCCACCCTGACTTCATCCCTTCCTCTTCCCCTTTCCCTTTCTCCCTTCTACCCTTCCCTTTTTCCCTCCTTTCCTTCCTTCCTTGCTCTTACATCCCTACGCTCATCAAAAGTCAGCTCAGGTGCCACCTCTGGCATAAGACGTTTCCTTACTTTGTATGTTTTTTACCTCTGTGGGTACATTTTGTTTCCCTCAATAGAATGTAAGGTGCTTGAGGACAGAGGACTATTTCATTTCTGTCTTTGTATGCCTAGTATAGTGTTCCACGTATAGTAGGTGCTTAATAAATACTTGCTGATTGATTGACCAAGACTTGATTTCCATTCTGCCTTGGCCATTCACTGGCAGAGTGGCTTGGTCAGGTATTTCTACTTTTTGAAACACAGGTTCCATAGTTATAAAATAGGGATAGTAACTCCTGGAAGTTATTGATAGCAATAAGTTCAGTGAAGTTATTGACAGCAAAAAAAAAAAACACTTTTACATGAGCCAATTTATTTGGAAAGAAAGTTGGAAGGGTTTTCCCAATAATTGTGGAATATATAAATTATCAAATAAAAATGTAATAGAAATTTGCTTTAAGAAATTAAGAATATAAAGAATTCAGAGAAATGTGGGAAGATTTATATGTGCTACTGGAAGAAAGCATTTCTAAAAGTACAGTATGCACAATAATTATAGCAATGAAATGAAAATCATTATAGATACTTTTGTCAGATACAAATGACGATATTTATGCCGTTCTCCCAAAAGTTAAAGGACTAGCAACATCCTTTCTATTAATAATTGATAATCATTCTCCTCTCTGGGAGGAATTTGGACATTTGTTGTTAAGTGTCTACTTTTAAAATGTATCAATCAGTTTGTAAAAAATAATAATTCTTGTGCAGTTCTGCAATATTGTGAGAAAAGTGCTTTGTGAATACTAATTTCCAATATAAAATTGGGCTGTTATCATGATGTAAGTTATTTCCCTGGTTTTCATAAATGGGTGCATCTTTGCCTCAAGTAGATATAATAGAATGGGATGATGACAAAGCAGAAAGTAGGTAAAGAACTTTGTTTAGCTAAGAAAAGGCTTTTGTGGTTTAAAAAAACGAGCTTAAATTTTCTTGAAAATTACTAAATTATTTAATAATTTTCATGTTATATTTTATTACAGTATATCAGATGCTGAAGGTAATAGGAATAAGAAACTTTTGTTTTTCTTTCCTGACTTAATAGAAAAAAATTTTTCTTTTCATAAAAAGGTGGCTACCATCCAGTGAAAATCGGAGACCTTTTCAATGGCCGATACCATGTTATTAGAAAACTAGGATGGGGACACTTCTCTACAGTCTGGCTATGCTGGGATATGCAGTAAGATCTATATTTTTGTCTGTGTGTATTTGGAGTTCTAATTTAAATATATTAATCTGTCTTGCTAAGTGGAGATTGCTGAAGGGCAAACCTATCTGTTTTATATAAATTGCTTTATATTGTTGCCTTATATTTTGGTCTTTGACTAGAAAAGTTTTCAAGAATTAAAATCACGGGGCCACGGGGCAGCTAGGTGGCTCAGTGAATAGAGTACTGGCCCTGGAATCAGGAGGACTTGAGTTAAAATCTGGCCTCAGGCATTTGATACTTACTAGGTGTGTGACCTTGGGCAAATCACTGAACCCCAATTGCCTTGCCTTCCCCCCCCTAAAAAAAGAATTAAAATCACTTTGGAATTCCATATCCTTTAAAAAATATTGACATTTTTGTCATGGAGCATAGGAATTTGTTAGTTGAAGTTTACAATACAGTGTTCAGTACCTGAAGGTTAAATTGTCTTGTGATATATTCACAGATTTCACAGAACATCAGGGAAGGAAGGTGGGATCTCAGAAATCTAAGCTATACCTGTACAGGAATCTTCTATACAGTATTCTTCAGCAAGTAGTCAGGCAGGTTTTGCTGAAAGATCTTCAGTGAGGGAGAAAATGTTGCGAAAACCTTTTTCAAATACCATTTTTTAAAAATAAATCTCTGGGAGGATATTTTGAATTCTTCTTCTTAAATAATTTTATTACTGATATTATAATTTCTTATTCTAAAAACAGAATACATATCTATATCTGCATCTACATATATCTATATCTATATCTATATCTATATCTATCTCTATATCTATCTATATATTTTTTTCTTTTCCAGGGGAAAAAGATTTGTGGCAATGAAGGTTGTGAAAAGTGCCCAGCATTATACAGAGACAGCCTTGGATGAAATAAAATTGCTCAAATGTGTGAGTATTGTCAAAAGTTTATCTCAATGACAGGGAAAATTAATGGCATCAAAACTTGATTTTTAAAATGCATTTCATTAGTAATACTAACATTAACCTAGAATTTGTTTTTCATAATTTTTTAGAATTATTAAACAAATGCTTTATTAACTTCTGTTTTACATCATTCATTTCCGCCAGATTTTGAGTTACAATCATTTTCCCCCCGTTATTCCCCTACCCAACCTCCCAGAATAGCAGTCCCACAAGATATCGCTTCCTCCAATCTGCTCTCTCCCATACCTTCTCCCACACCCCCTTCTACTTTTCCATTAGAGGAAGGTGAATCTTTGTGTCCCAATGCCTGCACATCTTATCTCCCAATTATAAGCAAAAGAGTATTAATAATAGTATTTATATATATTTGAAACACTTAATGTTAAGACCTCGACTTTCAGATCCATTTCCTTCCTCCCTTGTCACCCATTCCCTCTGGGGAGATAAGTAATTCAGTATGTGTTGCACATGTCCAGCTATGCAAAACATTATCATAGCAGATATATTGCACAAGGCTGCTTATAATTCCCTCCCACTCATCCCACCCGCCTACCTGGTCCACTCCCCACATGATCCCATCCCTCTTCTATAATGGGTACTTCCAACCACCCCTCCCCCCAAGGATGCCCTCCCATCCATCCTCCTCCTCCCATCCCCCTTCCCCCCACTCTGCTGCAGGTTGAGATATCCCACTCAGTATGTATGTCATTCTCTTCCTGAACCAAATTCAGTGAGAATGTGGTTTTGCCTTTCTGCCTTCCTATTCCTCCCCCCCTTACAACCACTTCCCCTTGCTTCCTCTACATAGGATAGTTTACCCTACCCTGTCTCTCCCCATCTCCTCCTGCCACTTTCCTCTCTCACCTCATAATTTCATCCCTTGAGTATCCTCCCTTCCCAACAAATTCAACCTATGCCCTCTATCCATATATAACTGTAACCATCTACACACACATTCACATATGTATTCATATGACCACACACCCTTCTTCCATTATTTTCATAGTGAGAAAGATATCATCAGTCACAGTTATTGCTTTTCCATATAGGAATGTAAATAGTTCAACTTTGATAAGTTCCTTTTGATTTCTTTTCCCTGATTACCTTCTCAGGCATCTCTTCCTTCTTGTGTCTGGATGTCAAATTTTCTATTCAATTCTGGTTTTTCCTCAAGAATGCTTGAAAGTCCTCTATTCCACTGAATGACCATATTTTCCCCTGAAACAAAATACTCAGTTTTGCTGGGTAAGTGACCCTTGGGTTCATTCCCAGTTCTTTTGCCCTTTGGAATATCATATTCCATGCCCTTCGATCCTTCAGTGTAGACGCTGCCAGGTCCTGAGCTATTCTGATTGTGTTTGTTTTTCATAATTTTGAAATCACTTTTTATTAAAATATCATTACTTAAGACATACTTTTGCTAGGAAAATTAGGATTAATTTAGAGTTATTCTCTTAAGAGTGTTTTCATACTTTTTTTCCCCTTTAGGTTCGTGAAAGTGACCCAAGTGACCCAAACAAAGACATGGTTGTACAGTTAATTGATGATTTCAAAATTTCAGGCATGAATGGCATACGTATCCTTTCTAATATATCTGTCCCTGCATGATGGATAGAAAGAAGTGAGATTGTTGTACTCTTTCTATATAACTATGAAGCAGTTTTATTGTTCTGTCATTAAAAGTAAAATTTGTCATTCCCAGGACAGATTTAGTAGATAATCCACAGTCTCCCATTCTTTTCATCTTTTACAGTATTGACATTTGTGGTGGATATTTGGGTAGTCTAGGTCATTCAGAGGTAAGAGACAGACAGATAGGAAATGACCCCATATTTTTTCTGGGCAAAGCAAAGGAAGGTAAAATAGTATCATTAATAGGAGAAGTAAAATAAAAGAGAGTACTAGGTTAGAATTGGGAAGATGAGTGGTGCCTTAGCTGGTGGAGTAATAGGGCATTTGGGAGGGGAATTGGTGTGAGAGGAAGGACAGATTTCAAGAAGCAAAGAAAATATAGATGATAGCTGATTACAAAAATATTCCTCCACACCCCTGATAAGAGCTCTGCTTCTTACTGTGTGACTATGAGAAGTTACTTACTTCTATAATTTCCTCATCTGTAAAAAAAAAAAAAAAAAAGGGAGGGAGATGTTGAACTAGAAGAAATTTGTTCTTCCTTCTAACTCTAAATCTCTAATCATTCAGTCAGTAAGTATTTATTGAGTATCAGCCATGCCAGCTATTGTACTTGATGCTGGGGAACAAAGGCAAAAATAAAACAAGGCCTGCCTTCAAGGAACTTGTAATCTGTGATTCTGTGAGGAAAAGAAAAAACAAATATAATAATCATGACCTAGAATATTAGTGTGCTGAACTTGCTCATAAAGCAGAAGGGTTGGGGAACAAACATTTGTTAAGCTCCTACTATGTACCAGGCACTGTTCTAAGCACAATACACAAATATGATTTGATCCTCATAGCAATCCTGAGAAGTGGGTGCTATTATTCTCCCTTTTTTGCTCTTGAGGAAACTTCAGAATAGAGCAAGCGTTTAGTAAGCAAAAATCATCGATTTGCTGAATGTAAAAAGCACATTAAAAACAATGATTAATTAAAGTTAAGAATAAAGGATTTGTAAAGAACTAATTTTGCCTCAGTGGAATACAGAAATCAAGAGTGGCAATCGTGTTCTTAGACAAGGCAGTGGTAAATTAGGTAGAGTCAGGAGAGACAAACATAGAAGCTACATTAGGCTTAAAATAAAAATACACTGAATTACGTAGCACCTAAGTACTTAAAAGAAAAATATAAATAAATAAAAGAAAAGATGACTAGATAAGAAGACATAATTTATTGTTATATGCACTGTATCTCTTTCATATTTAGACAGATATGATAGAAACATAAAGAAGAGAAATTAAACTTGAACAGAATGTTAGCAATACTAGATGCAGTGGAACTTTTTTTTAAAATTCTGAGTATTAAGGAATATAGTTATTTTTCTCCATTGTACTATACCTTTTATAAAAATTGATCAGGTGCTATAGCATAGAGAATTTATAAATAATTGCAAGAAAGCAGATTTTTTTAAAGAGTATCCTTTGCAGATAACACAAAAATTTTTAATTTATAGAGGTAATATGAGCACAAAACACAGACCAAAAGTGGTGTTTAATTGAGAAAAATGGATATGGGGAATATTGGGAATAATTAATATTGTCCTGAATAGTGAATGGTTCAAAGAACCTATCTTAGAAAAAAATGGTAATTTAAAAAAAAAATACAGTGAAACAGCATACCAAAGTTTGTGAGATATAGCTAAACTAGTCCTTAGATGAAAGAATGGAGAAGTCTAAATAATAGAGCATGCCTCTTAAACGACAACAATAACAAAAAAACCTAGTGAATCAGTAAATTAATAGGTAACCTGGTCATCTGCCCCATTTAGTTACCTGTAGGTGAAAAATATTTCAATGGCCCTTTTCTTTCAGGCCTCTGTATTGTTAAATGCTCTTTCCCCTCCGCTTATTAACAAAATTGACAGAAAAAGAAAACGAGATAAGATATTGGAATATTTCATATTCCTAAGGTATACAATATTTTCAAAGTACTGATTTTTTTGCTTGCAATTTTATAACATTTTATTTTTTCCTTGTCTGTATTTGTATATCTACCACCATGATACTTGTACATTTTCCTTAACTATGTGCTAGATGTTTGTATGGTCTTTGAAGTACTTGGCCATCACCTCCTAAAGTGGATAATCAAATCAAACTACCAAGGTCTTCCCATCCGTTGTGTAAAAAGTATAATTCAACAGGTAATATTTTCCCCTACCCAATTACATATATTTTAATTATAACTGGTTCAAAATTAGTTGTTTTTAAAATTCTTTTTATATATACACATACATACATGCATACTATACAAATAAGCATACATGCATACTCTCATGCAATTGAATATGTTGTAATCTCTTACTTTAGTACAACAAGGGCCTATGTTTTCATATGGGTATTCCTTCCTTACATATATACTGGAACTGTATCACAGCTTTATAGACAATTTGAGAAGTTGCTTTGACCAAAATAAAATTTGATGGCCTATCCTTTGGTTCTAAGCTTCCCTGAATTTAATGTGGCTCATTCTAAGATGATACACATACAGTCTCTAACTGAACCAGTACTCTAAGCCTCTTCAGCTTGGTAAAGCCTCCCAGAGCTTATACTCTGCTAATGTAACCTTTGGATCCCAGAGTCACCTTCATCCAGTAGAACTTTACTACTATTGGTGATCTCTTATTAAATATTAGATGAGTTCTTAATGGGCTAGTGTTATTTCTGTTTGTATGTATTGAAACTATTACATATCTATATAGATTTCTTTATGCATATTGAACTCTGTCTTAAGCTAAATAATAAGTGTGATGTTAACTCATTGGATAATTTGTTCACCTTCCCAAAATACATATTACACCATCTCAATGTTTTCTTTAGTAAAATACCATTCAGAAGGCTGATAAGTTTCATATAAATAGTTCTGGATGCATTTGAAGGGAAACAAAAGTGGCCTAAAATGATTTAATTACATCTGAAACTTGATATTTATTTCATCAGCTGACATATTAAAATACTAGTTTGGAAGGGAACTCTCAGATTTAGAAATTTACATGGTTAATAACTCTAAGTCTAAGTTGTATCTAGGTAGAGACCATGACTTATATGGGTATGAACTTTTTTCAAAAAATATAAATTGAATTGAATTTTTAACTGCTAATTGCATGATATAAAACTAAATTAAGAAAAATGCAAATATGGTCCACTCATGAATTTAGCACAGATAATATAGTATAGTATATAATAGTATAGTATATATATGGTGTCTACTAGATAAAAGTACAGACGAGCAGATAATCTATTTTGGGGCATAAATTATCTGAAAAGAGTGAGGAAAATATAAAAGAAAATTTTCAGAAAATTTTTAATTTCAAATTTTTGTTAATATATGGTATCTAAAGATAATTTTTATTTGATCTATACCCATGAATTTTATATAGGGCATCTTAGATTTTGCTAAATAGGAGCCATAAAAGAAGAATATACCTAAATGAATTGAGTGCTAAGTTCAGAACTCAAATTCTGAAGAATAGTTGGCCCTCATTCACTAGAGCCGTGTTTCTATTGCTGTTGTTAACTTACCAATTTTTGGTTCAAATTATGTTTTCCTATCTATAGTCAGTATCAGTGCCTCTCAGTGTATGATAATGCGTGTACTTAACTATGTATAATCTCTGAGTATGTCTGTTATAGAGCATGTACCTCACTCCAGCCAGCATTTTTCTATACTATCACATACAATATAGATTTACTTTAACAGATGATTGTCTTTCAAAAAAGACTAATTACAATATTTAATATAATATTTAATAAAAACCCTAATACAACATTTGTCAGTATAGGATACATATTTTACCAGCTCTGCCTTATATAAACCTGAGAGAGGCCAATTATTACTGTTAATTTTCAAAGACACTTTTAAGACTTTGACCTATATTTAGAACACTACAGTAATTGATCAGTTAATGACATATTCTTGTCAAAATAGCAAGAACATTTCACTAACTGATAAATTATTGTACATATATCATTTCTCACTGGTAGAGCAAACCATATTATTGTTTTGTTGTCAAGGAAGACCATGTCTCCATGACATTAATACTTCTGTTAGAGAATATAAAGCTGAATGGTTTCTGAGTACGGCTGGTTTTGTAAATCTTAATGACTAGCTTCATTAATTCCAGTATGTATTTTTTTTTCATTGTGTCTTGATTTCAATAGAGGGAAAGATTAATCTAGACTTTTTCCCCTTAAGAGTAGAATTGTATGGTTTGGTTTTGCATAAAAACAGATAATTCAGTTTCCCTAAATCCCTTTCCATCTGTGACTTCAGCAGATTTAGATATACTAAGAACCATTAAGTATTTTGGGGGGGAACAACAAAATAAAAATGTTAGTTTCTGAGAGGCATTTTCCCTAAATATGTTTGTGATCACCCTTGAAAACAAATTGACAGAACTGACATTTGAGTTAATAAAGTATAGAATTCTTGTTCTTTGAATTTATTAAAGGCTAAAGGATGGCATCCTGAAATCAACACACATATTAGCAATGTACCATGCAGAAGTTTTAAGTAGATAAGGAATATAAAATTCTAAGAATTTGATTTAGTTAAATAGTAGTGAATTGCACAGTTACTTCATTACTGAAAGGATCTGTGATTTCATCATCATAGTAAATAAACTCGCCACCAATATAAAGTGTAACAGCCATCGTTCTGCTTTTCTGAATTGTTGTGATTGGAAAAAAGTTAATCATCTGATAGCTAGTATTTTGGTAATATTCCTGTGTTTCAAGCTAAATTAGACTGGTTTTTAAACAAAGAGATACACGGTCTATTTCTTGGTATTTAAAGACTTTCTAAGCTTGGTCGAACCTGCCAGAATACATGCTCCTGTGGCATAACATTCTACAATCCAGCATCACTCTCATGCCATAATGAGGTATTTAGGACTTCAGAGGTATTAATATCACAGATAAAACTTTTTAAAAAACTGTCAGTGCACTTCAGACTCTAAAATAATTTTATCATTGTCCAGACTGTGCAACCATAAGAGTTAAACCTTCAAAATATGTGTGTGTATAATTTATAATATGTACTGTATGGGGGGGTGTTGACATGCATATATACATACATACATACACACACACGTGTGTGTGTGTGTGTGTGTGTGTGTGTGTGTGTGTGTGTGTGTGTGTGTGTGTGTGAGGCAATTTGGGTGAATAGTTAATTTAGCCTAGAATTTGAATAAAAGGAAGAAAGTGAGCTGCATTGCCTTTGGGAAATTTTCAGGGTTTTAAAAAAATTTCAAATGTCTCCTTAAAACAAAAGCCTTCCTTTTTAACATCAAATGTTCTTCTGTTGAATATGCATGACTGAGAGTCATGAAATACCAGTATCTTTAAATAATTATGTTGGTGTAATCCAAAAGATAATAGAGATGCCTGGGCTAAGTGGTATGAGTAGTTTGCAACATGTGACCAACAAAGAATTACTCACCAGAAGCAGTGATGTCAGAAGAAAGATATGTATACATAAAGGCGTTATATTTCTTGCCTTTTCAATGGGTGGGAGATGGTGAGAATTTGGAACTGAAAATAAAAATTTGACAAAAAGAAAAAAAAGATGTTGCAAGAAAAGAAAGTAGTCCAGTCATGTAACCTGAGCAAGAGATAATTAATAGACATTCACAGGATTCTTGAGAATGGGAACCCAGTCAGAAGTTACTCTTATCAGTACTCTTTGGCTAGCCACCTTCTACCTGATACTTTCTGAATTCCAGTGATATGGAATCCCTAGATGCCTAGGTGAAAAAATCCCTGTCTCTTACTCTTCTTTTAAAAATTCTATTATTAGTACACTTTTATTCATCATAGAGCTCTTCCTTTTATTTTCCCATCATCTTCTGGTACTCACAAAGACCTGATTCCCCAAGAACCTAACATCTGTGGCTACCCTTTCAGCTGATGGATACAATTTCTTTCATGTACCCCTACATGCACAAGTCCAGGAAAAGGAGTAGGCATATTCTTTGCTCCCCATTGCTACTTCCTGACCCTCTCTCTAGCATCATAACACAGAAATTTCTTCTCCTTTGAAATTTATTCTTTTCAAATATTACTACTTCTTCATGGTAGTGATAAATATTAGACCATGGGGCCACTTCTCGTTCTTTTATTTTTTTTTATTTTTTTAAAGCAAGTAAAAGTAAAGTTAAGTAACTTGCTCAAGGTTACAGGGCTAGTCATCATTTATGTATGGGTGCTCATTTTCTGAGGCCGGATTCGATCTCAACTCCAGGCCAGCGCTCTTACTCACTGCGCCACCTAGCCGCCCCCTCTCATTCTTTTTAAAATGAGTTTATTATCTTATTTATGTGTTGCAGAAAGTTTCTTTAGGTTTGCACCCATGTAGACTAGGTGTCACATGAGCTAAACTAAGCCAGTGAGTTCCTCCTTTTACCATAAACCTCTGATATAATTCCTCCCCTCACCCAATTTTATTCTGCTTTATTCCATTCTCTGATAAAAGATAGCACTTTTCCACAGCTAGGCCAACCCTTCTATATGATGACTTACCTAGCTGCCTGAATTGTAAAAGATTCCTAATTCACTTTCTTTCCTCAAATTTCTCCATTCTCTTATCCTTCCTTCACAGAGCTACCAAAATGATATTCCTAAAGCCTGGGCCTAATCACATCATTCTTCTGCTCAGAAATCTCCAGCCAGCTTCCATTTGTTTCTAAGATCAAATAACAGATTGCACTTGGCATTTAAAGCCCTTCACAATCTGGCTCCAACTTATTTTTCCAAGTATATTTCACATTACCCCCATCATGTACTGTGGTCTAGCCAAACTGGCCTACTTGTTGCTTCTCAAACACAACATTCCATCACCTTTCTCCATTCTTTTGTTTATCTTTCATTTCTGGAATGCAATTCCTCCTCACCTTTGCTTCTTAGTATCCCTAGTAGCAACTTTTAAAACCTAACTTGAATGTCACTTCATAAATGAGGCCTTTCCTGGACCACCACAGTCTTCCCTGCCCTAGCAGCTAGTGCCTCCTAACTCTTTCCAACCCAATCACTTTATTTTTACTTTATAGATATTTTATATTTACTTATGTGTGTACCTTTTATTTCCCTCCAATGGACTATAAGTTACTTGAGGACAGGGGTTATTTTGTCTTTGTATCTCCACTGCCTAGTGCTGAACATATAGTAAGCACATAATACATAAGCTTATTGATATTACACAATGTGTGTACTGCAGTAGCATCCAAATATGTCAAGAATTCTAGAGGTGGATTCCTAGTATATTGAGTTCCCATTGTAGATGATTAATGGGAGGATATCTAAAAGAGTCACCTAGGCTGGGGAGGCCTTTATGAATTATGATCTTACCCCCAAATTCTCGGTCTTGTTGTCATCTTGACTCTTCTTCTTCCCATAACTCTCATAGTTTATCTGTTGCAATATATTCTTGATTCTCCCTCCACATCATAATTTCATCATATCTCCACACTGTTTTCTGCAGGGTTTTTATAACTTCAAAGTAATTTCAAACAAAGCCTCTTTTCTTTCTGCTGTTTCTTGAATTTAGCCCTTATATTCTAGGTTATAAATATTCTTGAGATGATTTTATATCTCTTCTTATGTTTAAATGATGAAAAATAGACCAAAATATAGTTACATTTCATACTTTTGAAATATTGTATACCAAGCTTTATACGTCATATATTTTTGATGAATTATGCATGTATACACATTGGCAATATGCCAGAGTGTGCCATTATTCCTTTTGATTTAGCAGACATGATTACTATATTTATTTAATGAGAAAGATACCTGATTGGAGAATGCTATTTAATAGCCACCACTTATTTAATGGTTTAATTTTTGCAGAGTGTTTTCCAAATATTATCTCCTTTTATCTTCTCAACTACCCTGGGAGGTAGATGCTATTATTATCTTCATTTGACAGATGAGGAAATAAAAGCAGTGCAGTACTTACATATTCTTTCTGGACCTTATAGGTTCGCACAACTAGAAACTGCCCGAGCCTGCATTTGAACTTGGATCTATCTTCCTGACACTAGGGCCAATGCTCTATCCTCTGAGTTGCTTAGCTTTTAATGATTCACAAAATAGGGTTAGACTAGTTGCTGATTTGTTGTCCTTGTTCACTTATATGCCCATTCTTAGCTGAAGGGAGATTAATATATCTGGTGAAATGTAAGTTCATTGGGCATAGAGACTGTTTTTAATTTTTATGTTTGTATCCCCAGCACCTAACAGAATAATTCCCACATAATAGTTGTTAATAAATGTTTGTTGAATTAAGCTTCAAATTTGTTTATGTACCATCTCCAACTGCATTTGGTCACTGATCTCATTTCAAAAAGCATTTTTTTTTAAAGTGCCAGACACTGTCCTCAGGCACTGACAGTTAGAGAGAAAAATGAAACAGTTCCAGCTATCAATTAGTTTATATTCTACTAAAGCAAAAACAGCATAAAGTAATCTGTTAGTAGGGAGGAGGATGGAAGAGTATTAATAACTGAGGGGAAAAGGAACAGCTTTATAGAGGAGGTGGTAGTTGAGCTAAACTTGCCAGAAGCTAGGGATTGCAAGAGATTAAGGTGAATGAGATCGTTCTAGGCATGGAAGACAGTTTTCATAAGGTCTTGGAGATGGGAGGTAGAGTTTAGGGTACATGGAACAGAATATGGGCCATTTGATCTGGAACAAAAAGTGTGAAGTGGGGAATAATATAAAATAAGTCTAGAAAGATTTGTTAAAGCAGAATTGTGAAGGACTTTAAATGTTGAATTTGAGATGCTCTGGGGACATCGAAATGTGATGTAGAAGTGGACCTCATAGGGGAGATGGAGGCTGTTTAGAAAAATCATGTAGGTATGGGAATCATCTGTTTTCAGATGCTAATTGAACACATAAGGTCCAGTGAAATCCCTGAGAGACACTGTAGAAAGAGAAGAAAAGAAGGTTTATACACTGTTAAAAAGGTATTATATCCCCACAACCTAGCAAAGTGCCTGGTACATAAAAAGTCCTTAATAAATGCTTGTTGATTGATGAACTAGCAATGGAGAATGAAGTGTGGCCAGACAGGTAGAGGAACCAAGAGAGAATCATGACTTGAAAACCCAGAAAGGATACAGCATCTGTCAGTCAATCAGTAAATATCTGTTAAGTTTCTGTTCTGTGCCAGGCATTGTGCTTAGTGCTGGGCATATAGAAAAGAGGCAAAAGATAGTCCCTGTCTTTATGGAACTTATAATCTATTGGGGAAGACAGCATATAAACATAGAAGATATATGTTTATATGTAAATATATAAACACATAAAACATTTATTTATATATTATCCATTGAAATAGTATAATGCATATTTTAACAAACTCTTCAGTCTGTCTGAAGTTGTTACTTTTGACAACCAACATTTATTTCTAAATAATCTAATTATAGTAAATATGTTTTTCTTCTGATTTTGCAAATCTCATTTTCGTATTTTTATATCAATATTTTTTTCCTTTCTGTTATTCATAAGTATTTTGTGGTCATTTTAAAAATTATATTCATTTAGCAAAATTTGCTTAGCCATTCTCTGTCCTGTGGACACAAAGATAATTTTTCTCTGTATCTCTTTTCTGCTACAAATAAAGCAACTTTGAGTATTTTTGTACAAAAAGATAATTTCCTCCCTTCTCCATACTTCTTTTAAGGTAAAAATGTAATTGGATTTGTGATTCTAAAAAGTTTTCACCAAATCATGTTAACAAAATGCTAGAATGTGCCTATTTCCCTGTGCTCTTGGCAACACTAAAATTTATTGTAATCCTCATTTTTAAAATAATGTTTGTAAATTTATTGCATGTGAAGGGATATGTTATAGTTGTCTTGATTTGTAGTACTCTCATTATTAGGGAATAGTGTATTTTTCCATATTGTAGCTAGTAATCATCTAGATTTTCAAATTAAAAAATTGTATCATTTGACCATTGCTCTATTAGGGAATTATTTACTGGTATGTTATTAAATTCTTACAGATTCTGAATGTCAGGTGTTTGTCTAATATATTTTTGGCAAGTGTTTTCCGAATCTTTTTCTTTTAATTTTAAAGATAATACCTGTTTTGTCAGAAACCTAGCTTTTTATAATCAAGCCCATCATCTCTGTCCTCAGTAATTTTTTCATTTGTTTACAAATGCAAAATTGAGACATATTATTCTATTATCTTCTAGAATATTTTTTCTATTTAGATAATTGATTACCTTAGTGTTTATTGTAGCATATAATATAGAGTACATATGAATCTAAACCCATCTCTTGTACCATGTATATTACATTTTACCAATACTTTTAATTGATCAGTAATCCAATTAGAGATTCCCTTTAATGTTTATTTCTAATATTTTGTTCCCTTTTGTAATGACAAGAATGTTTCCTATATTCTGAATCCAATTTTAAAATTTTGTTACCTGCCCCAATTTTTTTTTTCTTTTCAAAGGGGAAAGGCAAGGCAGATGGGGTTGAGTGACTTGCCAAAGGTCACACAGCTAGTAAGTGTCAAGTGTCTGAGACTAGATTTGAACTCAGGTCCTCCTAACTCCAAGGCCTGTGCTCTATTCACTGTGCCACCTAGCTGCCCCATACCTGTCCATACTTTACTCTTTTTTTTTTTGCTTTTTGGAGTGGGGAGGGCAGGGCAATTGGGGTTAAGTGATTTGTCTGAGGTCACTGGGCTAGTGTTGAGTGTCTGAGTCTGGATTTGAACTCAAGCCCTCCTGACTTTAGGGCCAGTGCTCTATTCACTGTGCTACCTAGCTGCCCCCATAATTTACTCTTGATAATGGTAAATCTAATTGTAGCATTAAGCATCATCATTCACATAGAGATGATAATTGCATCCATTGAGATCAATAGAGGGAGAAAAGAAGGCTCAGGATAGAGCTCACTGGGATGTCCCCAGTTAACAGGTGTGATCTGGATGAAGATCCAGGAAAGGAAACTGAGAAGGAGCAGTAGGTAGGAGGAGAACCAGGAGAGAATTGTGTCATGAAAATCTAGAGAAGAGATCTATGTCAAGAAAAAGGTGATTGACAAGGTTGTAGAGTGGTCAAGAAAAATGAGGATTGAGAAAGGTCCATTAGATTTGGTGATTAAGAAATCAGTAACTTTGGAGAGAGCTGTTTCAGTTGCATGATGAAGTCCTTGATTTAAGAAGTGAGTGAGAAGGGAAGAAGTAGAGGACCTGATTGTAGATGGATGGGAGGGAGGGATGGATCAAGTGAGCAATTTTTTGAGACCAGTGGGCTTGTTTGAAGGTAGTAGGGAAGCAGTCTAGTATTCAGGGAGATATTTAAGATAAATGAGAGACTGGTGATGATAGAGGGGGGAGTCATTCTTCTCTGTTGGAGAAGATGTTGGCCAGGAAAAGGATCACTTTTTCATGGGAGATGGGAGAAAAGGGAGATAGTAATAGAATGCATCAGGTGATGTGTGATGAGGAGGAGGGATGAAGAGGTCATTCTCTGAGTGGCTTCAATTTTTAAAGTGAAATATGAGGTAAGGTTGTCTGTTAGCTGAGAGGGTGAGGAGAAAGAGAAGTATGGGAGTTTTGGAAATGGATGGAAATGGTTTGGAAAGGCTGCTTTGGTGAGTGAGATAGCTGAGTCAGGGAACTTTAAAAGGACTAGAAAATAATTTGGAAGCTTGCTACATTCTGTTAGTTCCCTTTTCAGATTTTTCAAGAATGCTAAATATGACTTTTTAGAAAAATAGGAATAGTAAAGGTGATCTCAGGTCTCCCTTTTGTGTTATTTTCATCTTGTTTCTGTGTCTCTTAGCCAAGTTCTTCTAAAGAAAGTAATTTTTGAAGGAAGGGGGATGGTAGTGGCAAAAAGCAGTTTTGAACTGTTTAATAATAGTCATCTGTAGTGTTGAAGTGGCTTGGAGCTATCATGCATTCCTGTATAGCAAGGCTAAAAATGGAACAAATTAAGTGATCAATATCAGATCACCCTATTCTCTTCTGTTTATGGTTTGTCAGATCCATCTGGTTTTTTGTATGGCAGCCAGACAATGATTTTTTCACAACTGTTGCTGCTGCCACTATGTTGTTATCTTCGTATCCCCAGATCATGGCTCATTGTCTGGTACACAGTAGGCACTTAATTAATGTCTGTTAAATTCAGTTGAACTGTTGCTTTTAGGGATAGTGTATACTTTTTCAATCTTATTACAGTGTTGCCTCCTGCTGTTGAGCTGATGTATAACGTTCAGGAAAGAGGTGGGGGAGGCAGTGTTTCTTACGTGATAGAAACTGAAAGTAAAAAAATGAGCAAATTGTTGAAGATGTGCTTCTAATTTGCTCTGTCAAGGTTTTCACAAGGCAAGCTGTGTCATCAGAAAACCTTTAGGCTTTTAGAGACGTGAAATGAAATGAAATTTCATTGTTTCATTTTTCTTTTTTTGCTGTATCCCAGTAGTTATAGTTTTAAATATCAGTCATTTTATTCATTCATTGGATTTCATCAAAGACCCAAATATAGTTTCATTTTTTCAAAATCCTAATACTTTCTTATTAGTGATTTTTCCTAATTTTTCCTTGTTATCTTATAAAAGGAACAATAAAAAAGAAATACAGAATCATATTATTTTAGGTGTCTCAATGGATAATACTGGCCTAGAGTCAGGAAGATTTGAATTCAAATCCAGCCTTAGACACTTAGTAGCTATGTTACCTTGGGCAAATCACTTAATCTCTGTTTACTTTAATCCACTGGAGAAGGAAATGGCAAACCACTCTAGTGTTTTAGCCATGAAAATCCCAGGGACCGTATTAGTGTGTGATGGTCCGCAGCATCATGAAGAGTCAGACGTGACTGAATAATTGAACAACAGCAATCATTTTACAGTTGAAGAAATGCCATTTAAAAGAAGTTATAACTTGCCCAAAATGTCAAACAGGTGCTTAATGATGCAGCCAGAACTAGATCTCTACCTGAGTTTTTCTTTAGTATTCTTTCTGCTATCCATCCCTCCTATTCCTTTTAAAAACTATTTTAATGTCTTTTAGAGTTTTAATTATTTTAATAATTTAATTATTAATTATTTCAGTCAAATTGCCTTAAGGCATTCTTTCCTCAGCCTCAGCCATCCAAGTTTTTGCATACTTTTATAATATCATTTTTCTCATCATCCTGGCCTTCTTTGGTGAGACAAAAAAACACCTCTGAAGAAAATTACATTTTAACTAAGGATAACAACTTTCTAATTTTCTCTCATAAATATATATACACACACATACACACACGTACAAGTAATATGTTTATATATTTGTATATAGATATATATGTCTATATCTATAGATAGATTGATCCCTATTTAAGCCTCTATTTCTAGGACCTCCAAATCCAATTTTATATGTGTGTAAAGGAGGCCATACTTAAATGTAGGATGGTATTGATTTGTAATTTACGTTTCTGTCCCCAAGTCTAGCAATAGCTGGTATGTTAATTGTCTTAGAATAAACCTAGCTAAATTTATCATTGTTACCTGGGTGTTATGTAGCTATGATTTTTTTTTTTTTGGACAGAGCAGCCTTCAGAAAATACTACCCTAGCTGTCATGTGTGGCAGATGTTTTCTACTTCACTCATCTTATTGAAGAGGAAACTGCGGCAGGAAAGCATCAGGCCTTGCTCAGGTTCCCATAAGCACTAAGCATCAGAGCCAGGATTTAAACCCAAGGTCTCTGATTCCAGATCCAGCAGACTTTGTGTGGTATCAAACAGCCTCTTTCAGCTCTTCTCACACTGTGTCTTGTTTCCTTGTTAGTTGTGGTCAAGATCATAATATTTGAATATTAGTTTTTAACATTTATAGATTATAACATTATGGATTATTATTTTGGAATTCATTCACAAAGTCTTTTATAGGAAGAACAAATTTCTCACCAATAAATAAACCATTTTTCCATGAAGAGAGAAATAGGTAGAGTTTACCTTTAAGTCATTTGCTCATTCCAAATCCTTTGTGTTTTGAAATACAAAATAAGTATTAAGCATTTACTATGTGCCACACATTGTGCTAAGAGGAATGTGTGTGTATGTATATACATATATACATATAAATGTAGTGTGTGTGTGAAGTGAATTCCATTTCTGATGATTTTCTTTTTGTTTAAAATAACTGCCCTTCACACCATATAATTGTTTTCTTTTCTCTTCATTTTTTAATTGTTATCAGGTTCTGCAGGGTTTAGATTATCTACACAGCAAGTGCAAGATTATCCATACTGATATCAAGCCAGAAAACATTTTGATGTGTGTAGATGATGCGTATGTACGTAGGATGGCGGCAGAGGCCACAGAGTGGCAGAAAGCAGGTGCTCCTCCTCCTTCTGGCTCAGCAGGTGATGGACCTGATTCAAACTTTAGTTAAAATAAAGTCAATATTGCTTCTGACTTTCAATTATGTACAGGTAACAGAGAACAATTTTGTATGATTTTTATCCACTATTATGCTGCAGAGAGGCAGTATGCTTAGTGGCTAGAACCCTGAGGTGGTAGTTAGGTAGACACAGGTTCAAATTGTGCCTCAGATACTAAATAGCCATGTGACCCAGGGCAAGTTATATAAATGCTGTGCTTCAGTTTCTTTTATCCGTGAAATGAAGGCTTTCAATTAGTTGTCCTCTATTGTCTCTTCAAGTTCTAAATCTGTGATTCTATTATCTATCATCATTTTAAGATTATTTGAGTGATAGTTTTCATCATTTGATCGAGGACATACTGAGTTTAGCCCCATACAACTTGTTAGCAATATTATTCTCTGAGGATGTATATTAGCTTCTTTATGTTAATAGGTTATCATTTATGCTACAAAGCTATAATTTTATTCAGTTTTTGCAGGCTACAGAAGAATCTGTTTATAAATTAGGCTCCAAGTATTTAATATGTTTCAGGGCAGCTAAATGACACAGTAGATAAAATGCCTAGCTTGGGATCAGGAAGATTCATCTTTCTGAGTTCAAATCTGACTTTAGTTTCTTGTTATCTGTGTGACCTTGGGCAAGTCACTTAACCCTATTTGCCTCAGTTTCCTCATCTGTAAAATGAGCTGGAGAACAAAATGACAAACTACTCCAAGATCTTTGCCAAGAAAACTCCAAATGGGGTCAGGAAGAGTTGGACATTACTGAAACAATTAAGCAACAATTTAATTTATTTCATTTAAACAGAAACTTGCTCAATATATTTCAGAACATGTTGCATATTTAAGATATCAATAGTTTCACTAACAGAAAATAAATTTATTTGAGTCTGTGACATTTATGACTTGTTTTATTATGTCATTGGTCGATTGCTTTGGGAATGGTTGTCAGATAGGTAAACTACTATGAATAGGATTATACTGAATATTACAAGAGATTTTATTGTTCATATCTCATCATTTGCACTTTCTTTAGATCCCTATGAATGAGATCATTGTTATATTTAAGAGTTTGGTACTTGAAGAGCTATTGAACTATGTTTTTATTCAAACTACATTTGCAAAATTTGCATACAGCCTTCTCTAAATATTAATTATTTTATTTCATTTCATTTTAGTGAGTACTGCTCCACAACAAAAGCCTGTAAGTATCTGAACAATACTCTTAAATTAACCTTCATGTCAAAAGAGATTATTGTTGGTCTTTACAAATATTGACCTTTTAAGTAGTTACTTGTTAGACCTTTTTTCCTTCTGTCCCTTACCCCTTTTAAGGCTTTCCTTTTGTGGAGCATTATTTCCTAGTTTCTCATTCTAGTTTAACATCTCTTGTATATTTCAATAAACATTATTCATGTATTGAGAAGGTACCCTATCTTTATCCTTACCCTGTGTTACTTAGGCTCTTGCTCCTGGTGTGCTCTTGCTTATCCAAGGCTGCCTCTCTCTCAGTTGGGATGCTTTCCATAGATTTCATGCTCTTATGCCAAGATTAATTAATTTTGTTATTTTCTCCAACATTCAGTAGAGGGTCTGTTACCTTGTTTGGGGATTAATATTAGAAACAGTTATATATTTTCCCTGAAATGTGTTTGATTTGGTTCCCAAGTCCCATTTTTGTTTGTTTGTGCGTTTGTTTTGGAAGTAGTTAACCTTCATACTACTACTTTTTATAGCTCGTGTTCTCATTATGCACTCTCCATAAACCAAAGAGCCGTGTTTGAAGGCACTGATCTGTTTAATACTTACTCTAGTCTACATACCTTTAAGTTTACTCAAACAAAATATAAGGCTTAGAATTAAGCCTATGTTTGGAGATGTGAACCAGACTGAATTCTTTAGAACTAACAACAAAAATAATTTTAATTGATAGGTCAGATAGAATTGTTCAAATTAATAACATAATAGATTTGAAGCTTAGAATGCAGCAGTGTACCACAGTGCAGATTAGAAGTCAAAATACAAGAGGAATTATAGTAATTAAACTCCTTTGGATGTAGATAACTGGAAAAATTTCTCTGTGTAGCTATGGCTTGAGTGAAACCTCCTCATGATAGAAAAGGTGTGCAACACTTGGCTGAAGTTGATGGTCAGCCTTTACAGCAAAAATATTTTTTTCTAAAACTAAGCAAGCAAAAGCCACTTATTTTTCTCTTTTTTTCCCATCCAGTTAAGTCCTAGTTTTAATTTCTGTAAGTTCATTTCTTCTTTATTAATAGCAGCAATATTGGGTGAGGTATCCAGAAACTAGTAAAAAAAAAAAAAGAGTACTTTGTATTGATCAAAATGAATTCTTTTGGCATACAGGTTCTATACATTATCTAAAGTATTCGTAAAGATCAGGGATGTTGTAGTTAGCTAAGATTTTGTATACAGGGTGCAACAAATACAAATTTGTTCAAGGCCTAGAATTCTTGAGCATAGTGAACACATTGTAGGCTAGATGGAGAAGACATAGTCAATTCAGGTCTTTCCCTGTCAAAACAGCAGAGAAAAATCTCTAAATGGCACGCATAAAACATGGTCTTTGTCAACTATCTTTCCTTTTCTGGCTTTGCAAAATTTTAAGTAAGAGGGAAGGTTTATATAGAAAAGAAATGTTTTAAAAGAATAGTAAACTGACCTGTGGTGTTTTCTTAAAATGTTGTAGATAGGAAAAATATCTAAAAACAAAAAGAAAAAACTGAAAAAAAAACAGAAAAGGCAGGCAGAGCTTTTGGAAAAACGCCTTCAGGAAATAGAAGAACTAGAGCGAGAAGCTGAAAGGAAAAAAATAGAAGAGAACATCACTTCAACTATACCTACGAATGATCAGGAAGATGAGTACCACCCAGAAGTCAAACTAAAAACAGCAGGATTAAAGGAGGCAGCTGATGAAGAACCTGCAAATGATGATGGTTAGTGAAACCTGTTGTGTCCAGCCTTACTAAAAATAAATTAAAATTTATGATGGGGAAATGCTTTGTGGTCAGTGATCTATCAGGTCTTCATGTTTCATAATCATGTATCTGTAATGTATCCAAAATTAATTGATTAGTTTCTGCTTGATATTGTACTTGTTCCCATGTTACTTTGTAAATGACTTTTTACTTTTTGAGTATTTGAGGAAACAAGAAAGTGATTCAACTACAAAAATATGTTGGCTCAGATTCTAGGGGTCAGTGCTCAAGACAAAAAATTCCAAAGGAATTTGGTACTTTGTTTTCCCTGCCATACCATTGATAGCTTTATATTGATAAATTTTTTAATTTAAAAGTGTTCTTACCTTTTCTGAAGAATGAAGTGTGCTAGGATGACAAGGATAAAGAAAACAAGAACATAATAGAAATGCATATCTAAGGTTCTTTTAAAAAAAATCCGGATACGTCTTCATTGCCTGATATTTTATATAAATATATGTAGGTTGGTTGTTTTTTTTTGTTTGTTTGTTTGTTTGTTTTTGTAGGGGAAAGGCAGGGCAACTGGGTTTAAGTGACTTGCCCAAGGTCACATGGCTAATAAGTGTTAAGTGTCTGAGGCTAGATTTGAACTCAGGTCCTCCTGACTCCAGGGCTGGTGCTCTATTCACTGCGCCACCTAGCCGCCCCGAAAATATATATAGTTTTAAAGTCCATTACATTTTTTTAATTGAAGAGTTAAATGTCTTTTCAAAAAGAAATATGAAATAACTCAATTCTTAATGGATTAACTTTTTAAGGTGAAACTGAAGATCAAGAGGAGAAAGAAGACACTGAAAAAGAAAACACAGAAAAAGATGATGATGATGTTGAACAGGAACTTGCCAACACAGACCCTACATGGATAGAATCCCCCAAAACAAATGGCCATATTGAAAATGGCCCATTCTTATTGGAACAACAAATAGAAGATGAAGAGGATGATGAGGAAGAGTGCCCAAATCCAGAGGAATATAATCTTGATGAGCCAAATGCAGAAAGCGATTATACATATAGTAGCTCCTATGAACAATTTAATGGTGATTTGCCAAATGGACGACATAAAATTCCTGAGTCACAGTTTTCAGAGTTTACAGCTTCAATGTTCTCTGGGGCTTTAGAATCTGTGGCCTGTGGTTCTGCAATTTCTGATGGATCAGCTCTAACTGAGCAAGAAGAAAACAGTCCATCTCATGACAGGAGCAGAACAGTTTCAGCGTCCAGTACTGGAGATATGCCAAAAAGTAAGTGCTTCTCCCCTTAACTAGCTGCTTTTTTGCCTCAGAAAAGTCATACTAGAACTTCTAAAGAGGATAAGTGGTATAGAAAAGGCTTATGAACATAATAGTACTTTTCATTTGAGAGAGCACATACAATGAACTTTTGTGGACAAATGTTAGAGTCACTGCCTTTGGACTTTCTCTTACTCTTATTGTAAATACATTTCAGTCCTTTTGAAGTCTTGAGAATGTGTTTTATATGAGTCTTAAGTTTTTTTTTTTTTAAAGCAATTGGGGTTAAGTAACTTGCTCAGGGTTACATGGCTAGTCATTATTTGTGTGTGGGTGCTCATTTTCTGAGGCCGGATCTGATCTCGGGTCATCCCAACTCCGAGGCCGGCACTCTTACTCACTGCGCCACCTAGCCGCCCCTTTAGAGCAATTGGGGTTAAGTAACTTGCCCAAGGTTACACGGCTAGGTTTTTGTTTGTGTGGATTAAGTGTCGGAGGCCGGCTCTGAACTCAGGTCCTTCTAACTCCAGGGCCGGCGCTCTATTCACTGCGCCACCTAGCCGCCCCGAGTCTTAAGTTTTAATGCTTACAGAGGCAGCATGTGAACCAGCCTGGTAGATCTAGGTCCAGTTCTACCTTTTTTTTCCCCCACATACTACCTATATGATGTTGGTCAATATATTTAACTTCTAAGTATTCTTGGCAAACCATGAAAATGAAATAAACTGCAAAGAAAGTGCCAGTCTGCATTGGTTTAAGGAAGTTTCCTTATCTGGGAACTCCCTATATCAATGAAATCATAGATCTAGTTCCTATTCTTTTCCATTTTAACTCATAAGAATTACCGGTTCTTGTTTTTTTCTGTATCAGATCAGTATCATAACATCTATAAAAAGAATTGTAAAGATTCCCAGTGTCCAAGAATGTGTGTTCTTCAGCTTCCCGGAATTAATTAATTCATATTATGTTTGTTGTATCTATTAGTACTAATAGTATTTATTCAGGGAGAAAGTTGTCTCCAGTAATAGTCTGTATCTTTTTGAGAAGCATTGGTGTAGAAACCTGCAATCCTGGCTAACAGAAAGTCTGAAGCTAGTGTATTGCTTGAACTTGAGAGTTCTTAACTGAAGTGAGCCAATCAGGTGTTCACTCTAAGGCCAGTGGCAATATGTTGAGTCCACTTGAGTGGGACTACCAGCTTCCTAAGGAAGGGTGAACTAGCTCAGTTTGGAAACAGCTGGCCAAAGCCTCCATGCCAGTCAGCGGTAGGACTGGTCCATGAGTGATTGCTTTACATCTGGCCTGGGCAAGATAGGGAGAGGTAGTTAAATGGGGAAGTGTAGAGTAAAACTCTCACCCTCCTTGTTTTAGTAATTATGCCTTTCTTAATATTGTCTATAATCACATTAGTTTTTTTTAATCTTCTACATCAATCACGTGGTTGACCCTACTTAAACCTCCTGGTGATTGGTTTTCTTTTAAATATTCTGTGGATTCTTCCATTTCTTAAAAAATGTGACTATCTCTTACCACTGAACAACAGCCCCTTCTCCCCTAATCCCAGCTCCCCTAATATAATTCTCCTTGTAACAAATACATATACTCATGTAAAACAGATCAATATACTGGATGTATTTAAAATGTATGGCTCACTCTGCCTCTCTAGTCCACAACTTTAGCTGAGAGGCAGGAGGTGTGCTTGACTATTCATCTGCAGAAGTCATTCTTTGTTCAGTTCATCAGTCAGATTTGTGCTGTCATTGTGTATATTTTCCCTTCAGTTATTACAGTCATTGTGTAGATTGTTCTCTTGGTTTTGCTTATGTCTCTCTGTATCAAGGATTATGGTATCAGATTCAGAGCTTGAAAGGACCTTGGAAGCCAATCCTCTCATTTAGTAGACGAGGAAACTAACTCAGAGAGGTTAAGTGACTTGCCTAGGGCTGAGCAGCCAGTAATTGTCAGAAGTGGGATTTGAACCCAGGTCTTCCTGACTCCCAAGTCCAGCACTTTAGCTATAATATCATGCTGCACCATCAGTTCACATTTTCCAGTTATATTGCATTGTTTGGAAAGAATTTCACATTGAGATAATTTTCACTTTATTGGTCTTTTTAATTAGAAAGTTACTAGCAATGTGATCATACTTTGATAATTTGTTTAGTGATTACAAGTAGATTGAAAGATGGGTAATCAGGGGTGGCTAGGTGGCGCAGTGAATAGAGCGCCAGCCCTGGAGTCAGAAGGACCTGAGTTCGGAGCCGGCCTCAGACACTTAATCCACACAAACAAAAACCTAGCCGTGTAACCTTGGGCAAGTTACTTAACCCCAATTGCCCTAAAAGGGGCGGCTAGGTGGCGCAGTGAGTAAGAATGCTGGCCTTGGAGTTGGGATGACCCGAGATCAGACCCGGCCTCAGAAAATGAGCACCCATGCATAAATAATGACTAGCCATGTAACTTTGAGCAAGTTACTTAACCCCAATTGCTTTAAAAAAAAAAAAAAGATGGGTAATCACACCTTGCTCTAATGGAAAAGTCGAAGTGGGTATGGGAGAAGATATGGGAGAGAGCAGATTGGAGGAAGGGATATCGTGTGGGACTGCTATTCTGGGATGATGGGTAGGGGAAAAACGGGGAAAAAAAATTGTAACTCAAAATCTGGCAGAAATGAATGATGTAAACCAGAAGTTAATAAAGCATTTGTTTAATTAAAAAAAGAAAAAGAAAAATGGGTAATCAGATTATGAAAGTGCTGTTACCATTTATATTTTTCTTCATAGTTTAATGACAGAAATCTGAGTCCTGAATTTGGAACTGTAGGACCTTAGTTCAAATCCTAAGACTGCTGCTTTTAGTACCTGTGTGACCTTGGGCAAACCACATCACCTCTCTGTGCCTCAGTTTCCTCATTTGTAAATTAAAAGGATAGACAAGATAATTTCTGTGGTTATAGCTCTGGAGTCTAAAATCTATGATCTTGGCTATTGTTTTATGAAGATTGAGTAACAGTTGACTATAACCTCAAGTGTATAACTAAGATCACAATCATCTGTAATAGTAGGGAAGTCAGATATGAGTCATCAGATGTGAGGGTTTGGCTGGATTGGGATCTGCACAGTTAAAGAGGTTCCCATATTAACGAAGTCATAAATACACTGAAATGGTAAATGAAATCTCCAGGTTATTGAGGAAGAGAGGAAAAAGAAAAACCCAAGCACATGATAAAGTCAGTAGCTTCAGTTTCTTATTTCATCAGTTTCATTGGAATTCTTCAGGAATTGCAGAATTTGCTACTTATATTCATTTTCTCTCTCTGCCCATCTCTGATGGAAGGAGCTTGTTGTTGGATCACATCACTAATGGGGACCTGTTTCTTCAGATTAAGTTACTTTAACCTGCCTCACGTGGCAAGAAGATAAACATAGGAGATTGTCTTCAGGGAGATTTGTACAGCATTCAAAACAAATTTTATTTGCTTTTTGGAGGGCGGAAGGCAGGGCAGTTGGGGTTAAGTGACTTGCCCAAGGTCACAAAGCTAAGAAGTGTTAAGTGTCTGAGGCCGGATTTGAACTCAGGTGCTCCTGACTCCAGGGCCAGTGCTATTCACTAGGCCACCTAGCCACCCCCACACTATTTTTTAGACTATAAGCCACCATTTAAGTACAGTCATCAAATATTTCTGAATGAATTTTACCCTGGTTGTGCTGCTTATCACCTGTTTGGCCTGGGGCAGTCAGGCTATCAGTTAGTCTTTTAATCCCTCTGGGCCTCAATTTCTTCATTTATAAAGCCAAGAGGTTGAACAAAATGGTCTATGACATCTCTATGAACATATATTGATAGCCATCATAGTCCAGCTTCTAATCATGGCTGCAATTCAAGAATCACATACTCTCAACAAAACTATTTAGCTAATAATGATAAATGCTTGAATGTATAGTTCATATACATTTGCTTATTAATTAAACAAACATTTTAATACATCTATTGTTTATAGAGCACTATACTTAATATATGGAAAAGATGGAACATTTATTTATTTATTTATTTATTTATTTTTTAAAGCAATTGGGGTTAAGTAACTTGCTCAAGGTTACATGGCCAGTCACCATTTATGTGTGGGTGCTCATTTTCTGAGGCCGGATCTGATCTGGGGTCATCCCAACTCCGAGGCCGGTGCTCTTACTCACTGCGCCACCTAGCCGCCCCAAAGATGGAACATTTAGATAGATGTGGTTCCTGTCTAACGGAACTTATGATTAAGGAATAAGAATGGCATACAAACCTAGATTAACTGTAACACACAGCCCTGGAGAGTTCCAAAACAAAGTCCTTTGTAAGAGAAAAGAGGAAAGTGTTTCCCAATTCTGAGCAAGGGAAAATTAGGAAAAAAATTGTATAAGAGGTTTTATTTCAGTTGCCCTTTGAAGGATGGCTTAGTAGCCCAACAAGATGAGAAAGGTAATGAGAAGACATTAGCAAAGGCACAGAAGTAGGAAAGCATAAAGTAGCTTTGGGGTATAGAAGGTAGGCCAGTTTGAGTGGAGCACAGATATAAAGACTCAGATATAAGAGCATAGACTCAGATATAAAGGAAGTCTGGAAAAATAGTATGAGATTATAAATTATACATTAAATGCTAGGCAAAGGAATTTGATATTTCTTCAAGAGATTGTAGGGAGCTACTGGAGATTTTGGGGCAAAGAGTACATGACGGTGGAGCACTTACTCCTTTATAGTCTCTTCTCTTTTTGGGACCACAGAGGTCACCCTCCCTTCATTGCTAGCACTTTACATACTCCCCTCTAATTCCCTGCACCCTTTTGTCCTTTTATGTACCCTGTCCATGTTGTAATGTCCAACAAAAAAGTATTGATGTGCTTGTAGCAAGGTGCTGCTAGATTCTGTCCATAAGGTCTCATATCTGTCTGTTCATTGTTACCTCTACCACATTTCTTCCTTCACCCCTGTCTCCTTGTGTACATTTAGAAAATAGTGTATTACCGGTCTCTCTGCCAATGTTGCTGCCTTACCTACTGCATTTATTTGCTCTTCCTGTATGTCTGTTGTTTTGGTGGTTTGAAAAGTAAATCCCTTACATTCTGATTTTCTTTCTCTAAAAAAATGTTTCAAATTCTTTTTTTTTTAACATCCATCTTTTTTTATGTATGGCTCAACTCAGATTTGCAGAAGAGGTCATCCTGGACTGCAGCCTGAGCTCCACTGATCTTTGGAACTCCTTTATCTCATTTCCTCCTCCTTTTTCTAGTGGGTACAGAATAGTCTTGCATTATTTGAATGTCCTTTCCCTTTTATTTGAAAGTGTTTCTCCTGATAATTTGCAGAATTTATTGTTTGTTAGTTGAGTGGTAAAACTGTGTCTTGAAATTTGCTGCCTTTTTTATTTTCTGGAGTCAATATGAATTCTTTTCATCAGAATTTTGTTTTCCCTGTTTAGTTGTAAATAATCTTATTCTATAATTTCTTTCATTATGATAAGGCTTTTTGTCTTACCTGCTTTTCTGGAAGACGATTATCCTTAGGTAGTCTCTGTGCAGACTGTCTTCAGGATCATGATGTTTTGTTTGCACAGTGAACATACTTTCTTTTACCATTCTTGTTTTTGCTTCTCTTCTTCTAAGGTTGTCCTTTACATATATGAATTTGTATTCCCAATCTGTTATTCACTCTCTTTTTTCTTTGGTGGGGCTTGCCATTACCTATTCAAGTTTTTCTATTCTGCTAATTATTTTTGTTGTGCAGACCATTAAATTCTGTTTTCATTATTCTCATTTCTCTTTTAAACCACTCAGGAGCAGCATTACATTCCAGAGGGCTGTCTCATCAAGTGTTGCTTGATTTTCCTTTGTTTTGCATTCATAGATACTTGAAGTAGTTTAATACATCTGGATGTGATATTTCCTTCTGTTGTGGTCTTTCCTGCTTGATATACTTGTATATGTTTATATATATTTATGTTCAAAGTCTTTGAATGTGCTTCCTGAAATCTTCAATAATTTAACTCCCCTTATTTACCTTATCTCATATTTATTCTCTCCCTTCTGATAGTGACTTTGGGAGTTGGATCTTAAAGTATTTGCCTCCTATACTTCCCAATTTATAGTTCACCAACCTAGGTCTCTGCCCCACCTGACTTCGATGGTCAGAACTGGCCCCAGTCCTGTATTCACTCCTTCCCTTAGGCTTCATGGAGTGGTGGAGTACTGCCCAGGCTACATAGGTGCACGCACATGCGCGCACACACACACACACACACACACACACACACACTTTTCTGTCTAACGTTTTCCACTCCCTCTGTTCCTCCATTCTCTGACCAACAACCAGGAGTTCAAAACTTTTGAAGTGCTGTTTTCCCCAGGACTGCCAGTTTAAAAACTTTGCAGCACTGGTACTTTTAGATTGCTATTCTGGGCTGCTGAAACACAGTTTCCGAGCTGGTTATTAAGGCCTGAGAAATTTTCCACAACCTAGAGCTGGCGTCTCTATAGTACTGGAAAGAAAGAGGGAGAGCTCTGGTGTGTGGGTTAGTTTTAGAAGTCCTTGGGTCTGCTGTTGTAGCCTTGATACAGGTAGTGTAGAAGGTGGGAGATGAGTGCTCAACGAGATTTAGGATCAGTTCATAGTTTATTTTTTAACTTTTTTTTGGATTCTAGGTATCCTAGTCTTGAAGTTGCTTTATCTTTGGGTTTCTGTTTTGGAGAGGTGTAAGAGCTTATGGGAATTAGAGAAAATGTTTAGTCCTCCATCTTGTTCGTATAATCAAGAAGAAGATTGTCTGATTCACCAGTGATCTCTTCATTGCCAAGTCTAATGACTTTTTCCTCAATCCACATTCTTCTTGATTGTTCTGTAGCCTTTGATGCTATTATTGATCACTTTTTCCTGCTGGATATTCTTTCTAAGTTCTCCTGATACTGCTCTCTCCTGGTTCTCCTCCTGTCTGTCTGAGTGCACTTACTCAGTCTCCTTTCTGGGATCCTTGTCCATGTCATTCTCATTCTCACTAATCCTGGCTGTACCTCAAGACTCTTTCCTAAGTCTTCTTTCCCCTCTCTACTTTCTTCCTTGGTAATTTCAGTTCTGATAACTTCAGTGATCATCCTTATGCATGTGATTCTCAGATCTATACTTTTAAGCCCTTTTCCTTACCTCTTTTGCTTTCACCAACTGCCTTTTCTTTAACTGAACATATTTAACATGTTCAAATCAAAGATGTCCAAAACTGAAATTATCTTTCCCCCATTGAGAGCATGCTCAGCTTTCCTTTCATTCTACCCATTCATCCTTGAATCTTCACTTTCATTTACCTCACATCTCCAACCTTTTTTCAGATCTTTGTCTTTACATGTATAGAGATATGTCCTCTTCACTAACACAGCATCCAGCCCTGTCACATTCTCATTACCTCATACCTATATGACTATGTAGCCTTCCAGTTGGTATCCCTGCCTCACATTTCCTTACTACTCCAGCCCATCCCTCCACTGAGTTGTCTTAATGACCTTTCTAAATTGCAGGTTTCACTGTATTATCCTTAGCCCCCAATAAACTCCAACAGCTGCCTTCTAGGATCAAATCTGTTTGGCATGTAAAGCCCATTGCAATTTAAAACCTTCTTTACTTTCCAGTCTTTTTGCTTTTTATTCCTCTACATTTATCTTATGATCCACTGACACTGACCTTGATGTTCCTCATATTGGAAACTCTGTCTCTAAATTCTGTTCCTTTCCACTACCTGTTTTACATTCCTGAAATACTCTCCCCTCTTCCTTTTGGCTTTCTTAGCCTCCTTTAAGGCTCAGCTCAGATCTCATCTCCTACTTGAGCCCTTTCTTCCTTTTCCTCCCCCACTGCTATAGTCTTTCTATAGTTATCTTTCATTTACATGGTATATGTTTTGTATGTATACTTTTTTCTTGTTGTCTTTCCTATTGAAATTTTAGTACCTCCAAGTCAGAGACTTTCCTTTTGCCTCTTTTGGTATCCCTAGTGCTTAGCACAGTGCCTGACACTTAATAATTGCTTGTTGACTGACCAACAGAGCAAGATTAGGACAAATGATAATTAATTTAGCTTTGACAGTGTTGCATTTTAGTAGCTAGTGAGACATCTGGGTAAAAATAATCCTGTGAGTAGTTGTTCGTGTGGATGTGTGTTAAGGGAAGAAGGTCAGATATGTACCTGTTTGGAAATAATAGTTTAAGTTATTGAAAACTTATTTTTAAATTTCATGAATCAGAATGTCTGTTGGTAGTGTTCTAGAGAAATGTTATCTCATGAATTCTTGAATAAGTGCTAGTTTTCAGTGAAATAAAAGGGTCCTTTTTACATGGGGGTTTCAATCTCTAATAAGCAATATTCTCTTTTCTATAAAAAGCCATTCAGAAATTTATATTGAAAAAGCCTAGGTTATTTATTGTTGCTTCCTGAACTCTGATTATTCATATCAGGATAGAGGTTGATAGTAAGGAATGAACAATGTTATATCATATGTTTCATCCAGATATCTTAAAAGTTCCTCACTGTCATATAATTTAATATCATACCACCAAGGCAAGGGAAATAAACCATGCCTATACATATGGTTTCAATATTAGTGATGTCTGACAAAGTGAGTGCTGTACCTGTTTTTTTCCCCAATTTCATGAGGAATTAACCCCTTGGTGTTATAGATTTGGAGTAGAACATGTAGAAGGAAGCTTATCTTGCCTATAAGAGTGCATACCGAATCAGCATCTTGATCAAAGATCTCACACCAACTTCTTGTCTTTCACTGGGGAAAGATCAGGAGTATAGCAAGCTCTTCCATTTTGACCAAATTTTATTGTGATCCCAGTGGATATTCCAACACAGGACCGATCGAAGTGTTTAATCTTTCCATTTCCTAGAGCATCCCCAACCTTCCCTGAATTCAGATTGGTTAGAAATGAAAAATTTATTCAGACATCGAAAATGACTTGTCACAATTACTGTCTTACAATTTGCTTATGCCAGCAAAAACCCGGGCTGCTGACTTGTTGGTGAATCCCCTGGATCCAAGGAATGCAGATAAAATTAGAGTTAAAATTGCTGATCTGGGAAATGCTTGCTGGGTGGTAAGTAGGGAGTATCTCTTTTAGCATATTTTGGTGATTGTTGCTTATTTGGAGTTTTTATTTTTTAACATCTTTAATGCTGCTCTTTCCATTCCAGCACAAGCACTTCACAGAGGATATTCAGACTCGTCAGTATAGATCCATAGAAGTTTTAATAGGAGCTGGCTACAGTACACCTGCTGATATTTGGAGTACGGCATGTATGGTAAGAAGACACTTCACCATTTCATTCTGTGGAGTTTAGTAATTCATTTGATTGAGATCATTAAAGACAGAGCTTCCCATTTGTTAATGACAGTGTCCCACAGATTGCAAGAGGATTTCTTTATTTTAAGGGATCTTATATATTGGAACAGGATGTTGAGGAAGAATGTGAAATATTCTTTCTTTGAATTCACATTTACAGAGCGATTGATGATATGTCTCAGTGGAGGGAATTCATTCACACATCGATGAATTTACAGATTGAGGCCAAAGAATATCATAGCTCTCTCTGCCATCTTTTATCTTGTACAATATTTGTCTGTCTCACTTTCCATTAAGTAAGAATAGATTTACTGCCATCCCTCCAACACCACTCCCAAACTCAATTTTGACAAATGTTAACACTGTTGCTGTTTGTGGCCTATGACATAATTTGAGCCCATAATCCTGAGCAACAACTTTAGTGATCTTTCTTCTTGTCTGTCATGATGCTGCTTTCTTTTAAAGATTATTTTGTGTCTACCCAAGGGAAGATACTCTCTTTAGCAGGGTATATTTGTCAAGGACTTCATATTATCATTGGTTGTGATAGATTATGTCTAAAGACTATTCTCCTTCAGTAATTAATAACCATTTCAATTCACATTGGCTTTTGAAGAGCTGTAAGGATTAAGATTTTCTGTTGCCATCGTCCAGGGTCTACACTGAAAACTGTAATTTGGGCACAAGTGATACTTTACTTAGTTATCTTTTTTATGTTAAGATTTAGAAATAAGGATTTATTTTGAGTATGCCTACTTTGTGGGTATGGGGAAAATGAAACAGTGCTTTCTTTTCCTTTTTTTGGTTTAAAAAAATGACATGGCTCATTATACAAATTCCTCAACCTGCCATTAGTACTCTCCATGATTTGGCTCCAGTCTTGCTTTTTGAACAATTCATATTGCTCCCTTGAATGAATGAATGAATGGCTGGCTGGCTGGATAGATGGATGAGTAAATAAATAAAAAAGAATCTATTAAGTGTTTCAGACATTAAAGAGATACTTCCTGCCTCATCCATTTCTAAACCCCAAATCTGAAATACTGCCAGCACCCTCCTTCTTCATTCCTGTTCATGTGCTACTAAATGCTTCAGGTCACACAGTTGTACTTAATGGACCTATTATAAATTTGTTATCCAACTTCAACTGCTGCTGTGCAACAATCTTTTTTATTCTTTTCTGATAGACTCCCTGTTATACACTTTAGAACTTTTATTCTAAACCTTTTCTTCTTCCATCAAGATACCTATGTCACTCTTTCCTCCCCTCTTTCAGGAGAGGAACTTACCTCATCCTTTACTAAGAATATTGAGGCTCTTTTGCAAGCTTCTTCTTTTCCCCATTGGTGCACCCCATATCCTCTCAACATCATCTCCTATTTTCTTGAACTCATTTTCTTTAGTCTTAGATAAAGAGATAGGCCTTTGTCTTTCTAAGATTGACCTTTCTGCTTGTGCCTATGATCCTATCCCCTCTTGTTTCCTCCAAGTACTTGACCTTTTTCTCATCCCCTCTCCAAATTTCAGTTTTCTTTTATCTCCTGCCTTGTTCCCTGCTGTCTGCAAATCTTCCTATATCTCTCTCAGGTTTTCACTTGACCCAGCTGTCCTTTTAAGCTGCCATCCTATATATTTCCTCCATTTGACAGCCGACTCAAAGAAAAAGCTATTTACATCTCATTGCCTCTACTTCATCTTTCCCTGTACTGGATTGTGACCCCACGCTCTATGGAAACTGTAATTTGTGAGATTACCAACAATATCTTTGTTGCTAAATCCTATGATATTTTCACTGTCTATGTTTCTTGATTTCTGTTAAGTGTTTGACAGTTTTGATCCCCACCCCGCCCTTCTCCTGAATACAATATCTTTTACTTGAATTTTCATGTCTTTGCTTTCTTCTGGTGTTTGTAAACATTCCTTCTAAGACTTCTTTACTCCTTTGTGATTTGTATCTCTTTCCTGTTGTATCAGTGCATCCTAGGATTTTGTCCTAGGTCTTTTTTCTTTTTATATCTATTGGTAACCATATCAGCCCCCATTACTTTTATATCTCTGTATACAGCTCCCATTTATCTGCTAGGCTTTAGTCCTACATCTCCAAGTATCTTCTAGATATTACCACTTAGATATCCTTTAGGCATCTCAAACTTGTCATGTTTAAATTAGCAGCCATTATCTCTCTACTATCCACCCCTTCCTCACATGCCTATTTCTTCTGAAAGGATCACTATTCTTATAGTTATTTAGATTTGTAACACCAGAGTCTTCACTCTCCCTCATTTTCCCTGCCTCCCTTATCCAATAAGTCATGAGTCTTATCAATTTTATCTTTATAAGATCTTTTCCATATGTCTGCATGTATTCAATCATTTCGCACTATCCCAGTTCAGGCTTTCATCACCTGTCATGTAGACTACAGCATTCTTATTGGTCTTTCTTCTTTAATCCATCTATTCCAAATCTTTTCTTCTTCCATCTATACCACTCTTTCCTCCCCTCTTTCAGGAGAGGAACTCACCTTATCCAGAGGCATTATTCAGAGCCCTGATATTGCTACTCTTACTGCTTAGTTGTGACCATGTTCATCTCCTACAAAAGCATTTTCAGTGGTTCCCAATGCCTTTAGGTTAAATTCAAACTCTTCTTTTTGTTGTTTAAAGCATTTCACAGAAAGATAGATCCTAACCTATCTCTCCAGACTGATTTCACATTACTCCTCTTCACAAACTTCACAGCCGTACGGGCCCATCTGTTGCTCCCCCTGTACAGTATTCCATCTCCCAGCTATGTGGTTTTGCATTCCCATGCTTAGAATGTGGTATCTCCTTGTTTCTTCCCCATGGAATCCCTATCTCCCTTTAGCCTCCTACATTGGACTTTTTCTTATCCTCTGAAATTTCTATATATTTACATGTGTATATTTTGGTTTTTTTTTTTCATGTACATGTTGTTTCCCACTCTGCTCAGTAGAATTTGTCCTTGAGGGCAAAGAATGTTTCTTATATTTGTATCCTTGGGACCTTGGCTTTTCATATCTTTGTTCTCTCCTTGTATGACTAACCATTCTTTCTAGCTTTCTTTACTCCTTCATGATTCATATACCTTTCTTGTCACATAGGTACCTAGTGAATGCTCATTGAGTTGTCTATATTGATATGAATTGTTTCTACCAGTCATTGGATTAGGATCTCACATGTGAAGCACCAACTCTTTTTTTATTTGATATTATTTTTATTTATTTCTTTAAATATTTCCCAATTGCATACGACTTTTTAACAGTCTTTAAAACCCTGAGTTCCAAATTCTCCCCCCTTTTCCTGCACTTTCCCATTTCCCAAGAAAGGCAAGCAATCTTAAACCAACTATACGTATAAAGTCATGGAAAACATACCTCCAAACCAGCCCTCCAGCAACAAAAAACACAGGTTAAAAAAAGGAAAAAAGAAAAACAAAGAAAATGAAAAAAGCACATCCCAATCTGCACTCATGGTTTACCATTTCCCTTTCTGAAGGTAAACAGCATTCTGCTATCATGCATCCCCTGGAATTGTCCTAGACCACCAGTCCAGTCAAAGTAGCCAACACAGCCAATCATCCTCACGCTTTCATCACTGTGTAAAATGTTTTCCTAGCTCTGCATGTGCCACTTTTCATGAGTTCTTATAAGTCTTCTGAAAATCCTGCCCAATCTGATAGCTGTGAGGTACTACCTTATAGTGGTTTTAATTAGCATTTCTCCAATCAGTAGTGATTTAAAGCATTTTTTAATGTGATTATTGATAACTTTAACTTCTTCTTCTGAAAACTGCCAGTTCTATCTTTTTCCATTTATGAACTGGGGAATGACTTACATTTTTATAAATTTGGCTCATTCTCTATATATTTGAAAAATGATGCCTTTCCTTTATCAGAGAAGATTGCTGTAAAGATTTAAATTTCATATAATTGAAATTATCCGTTTTACTTCCTTTGATCCTCTCTGTCTCTTGTTTGGTCATAAACTTTCTCCTTATTCACAGATCTGACAAGTGCATTTTTCCATGCTTCCCAGTTTACTTAGGATATCATCCTTTATATATGAATCATGTACCCATCATATTGATATATGGTGTGAGGTGTTGGTCTATACCTAGTTTCTGCCAAACTGCTTTCCAGTTTCCTCAGTAATTTTGTCAGCTATTGCGTTCTTGTCCTGAAAACTTGAGTCTTTAGATTTATTAAATACTAGATTACTGTGGTAATTTGCTACTGTGTGTTTTGCACCTAATCTATTCCACTGATTCACCACTCTTATTTCTTAGCTAGTACCAGATTGTCTTGATGATTATTGCTTTGTAATATATTTGGAAATGTGGTACTACTAGGTAATTTACATTTTATGAGGTCTTGATTGTAGCTGTTTTACATCATTATATTCTGATTTTGTGTCTTCAATTTCCCTTTTACCCCAGTAGACTTTATGGTCAGTTTCTTTTTGGTCATTTGCTCACTTTACCTCCTTGTTTCTTGATTTTGAACTTTATATTAAAATTGTGCATTTTTCCTGGTGGGAGGGAGTGTCAAAAGGGAAAAATCTGTCTCTAACTTCAAGCTTTTTCCGCACAGCTTTTTTTTTTTTTCAGAGCTAGTTCTGGGAGTTTGAAAGTTTTTGGTATTTCCACAGTGGTGTGATCTAGGGAGAGGCATAGTCATCACTTTCCTGGTCTGTACTCTGGTCCTTACCTAAGAAAGGCCCTTGGTCCCTTGAGACTGGAAATTATACTGTTCCTTAGGGTCCTTGATCACTTGGGACCAGAAGTAATACTGCTCTTCAAAACCCCTGGTCCTTTGGAACTGGAAGTGATACTATTCCTGAAGGCTTCTGCTCCCCTTGTGACCAAAAAGCAGTATTGTTCCTCCCGATTTTTTCTCCCTCTTGACTGAAAGTATTTGTCTCCACCCTTGAACTATGTTCAAAGCTAGAAGTGGATAATAGAATTGCCATATGACATCTGGTCCTGTATCCAGTGGTAGCACAGAGGTCCCCTGTAATCTCTTTCTGCTCAGTTGCCAGATCCCTTTACTGTCTCTGACTTGAGAGCTCCTGATACTGCTGGTGCTGGTGCTTCTGTCTCCACCATCTAGTCTCATGACTGGGGACATTCATCTACTTGGACTCTGGGCCAGCTTCCACCCCATTGTCACACATCTCTCTTTCCGATGTCCTAAGTTGTCTTGGGATGAAAAAAATGTCTCACCCTGAGTTTTAATGGACTCTGCCACTCCAGAATTTTATTTGAGGTGTTATTTTAAAGTTGTTTGGAGGGGAATGTTGGGAGAGCTCAGGTGAATGCTTCCTGTACTATTCTATCTTGGCTATAGCCCTGGAAGTCTCCCCAGCTGTTGCTATTGTTTATTCATGGTCTAAAAATTGGATAATTTTAATGCATGCTTTTATGCTAGTATACTTCAAAATATGTGATGAGGAATATTTTTCCCCATTTAATTAAGTTTTTCTTCAGATTTATGAGTCTCTGAGCCCATCTTTTATGACATTATATCTATAATTTCTATACCTTTCAGCCTTTATTCTTGGGAGTCTTTCTGTTTCAGACTGTTCCTTTGCCAACCTGTGCCCACATCTTCTCGGGTTCTCATCATTATAAGTGCAACATCCAAATTTTTAGAGACTGAAAAGAAAATGATTTGTATAAACAAAATGGCAACAGAAGTATCATGGCAAATTATTTCTTGAAGATTCTAATTTACAATAACAAAAAAAAAAGCTGTAATCCTACTGCAGAAATCTCTAGTATCATTTCCTTTTAGAAATTACTATGGTATGTTGAAAGGAATGGAATGGAAGAATACACTTCATTCAAGAGAGATAGAAAGAGATAATGATGATGGTGACGATGAGAATGATGGTGGTGATGGTGATTATGCCATCTGCTGGTGAGGGTAGAAAGGGAGTTCATGGTCCAGTGAGTGAGACAGTATGCATGTAACTATGTACAAACAAAATATAGAGAGGATAATTTGGAGATAGTCTCAGAGGGAAGACACTAAAGGCAGACTGGAAAAATCTTTTTGCAGAAGGTGGAACTTTAACTGAGACTTGAAGGAGGTCACGAGGCAGAGGGAGAGTTCCCGCTGTGGGATTTAGCCAGGTAAAAGGTTCAGTCAAGGGGGCGGCTAGGTGGCGCAGTGGGTAGAGTGCCGACCCTGGAGTCAGAAGGACCTGAGTTTGGATCCGACCTCAGACACTTAATGCACACACAAACAAAACCTAGCTGTGTGACCTTGGGCAAGTTACTTAACCGCAAATGCCCTCCAAAAAGGGAAAAAAAAGGTTCAGTCAGGAAATGGAGTGTTGTGTGCAGAAGACTAAGGAGGCCAGTGTCATTGGATTGCAAAGTAAAAAGGGAGTAAAATATAAGAAGGCCGGAAAGCTAGGAAGGGGTTATGGAGGTTGTGAAGGGCTTTAAAAACAAAACAGGGTGTTATCTTTGACCCTGAAGATTATAGGAGCCACTGGAGTTTACTGAATAAAGGCGTGTCATGGTCAGAGTGGAAGATGGATTGGCATAGGAAGGAGATGTGAGTCAGGGAGATTGGTCCTGGCCCTTACCTGGGAATATTCACAGGCTTGTGTCCCAGCCCCTCTTCTCTTCTCACTCTCTATTCTTTCTCTTAATTAAAATTGGCTCCCTTACGTTTAATTATCATTTCTATGCCAATGACTCCCAAGTGTGGGAGTGTGTATCTCCCCTCCAGTCTTCCCCTTGAACTTTAGTCCCACATTACCAGTTGTCTGTTGGACATTTCAAAGTGTTCCAAATACATTTTAAATTTAGTGTCTAAAATTGAATTAATTCCTTCCAAACTATTGAATTTCTTTTTTTCTTTTTATGAATGCTTTATTAGCTTCTAGTTTACATCATTCATTTCCACAAGATTTTGAGTTACAAAATTTCTCCCCATTTTCCCCCTACCTACCACCCTAAAGTAGCGATCCCACTGGATATCCCCTCCTCCAACCTGCTCTCTCCCATATCTTTTCCCATACCCCCTCTGACTTTCTAGTAGGACATGGTGGATCTCTATGCCCCAGTGCCTGTATATCTTATTTCTCAGTTACATATAAAATAATATTAATAATTGTGTGTGTGTGTATACACACACATACATACGCGTGTGCGCACGCACACACACACACACACACACGTGATTTTAAAACTTTGAATTCCAGATTCATTCCCTTAGTCCCTTGTCACCATCCCTTACTGGGAAGATAAGCAGTTCAATATAGGTTGTACATGTGTAGCTATGCAAAGCATTTCCGTAGTGGATATATTGTAAAAGACTGATTATATTTCCCTCCCTCCTACCCCACCTCCCACTTGTTCTATTCTCTACTTTGATCCTGTCCTTTTTCAAAAGTGGGTGCTTCTAACTTCCTTCCCCCCCAGTCTGCCCTCCCTTCCATCATCTCCCCTTTCATCCCCTTCCCTTCTACTCTCCTGTAGGGTGAGATACCATATTTAGTGTGTATGGCATTCCCTCCCTAAGCCAAATTCAATAAGGTTGACCCTTTTTGCCTTCCTATTCTTCCCCTCCATTGTAACTATTTTTCCTTGTCTCTTCTATATGAGATAGTTTACCCCATTCTGTCTCTCTCCATCTTCTCTCATTATATTCCTCTCTCACTTCTTAATTTCACCTTTTAAGTATCATCCCTTCCTATTAAATTGGTCCTGTGCCCTCTATCTATGTATACCTGTACACATATATACACAACATTCACATATGTATTCATATGCCTATATACCCGTATATATGTGTGTGTGTGTGTGTGTACACACACACACACACACACACACACACACACACACACACACACTTCTATTCCCTTCAACTAATCTCATACTGAGAAAAGTTTCATAAGTTAAAATTATTGTTTTTCCATGTAGGGAAATAGTAAATAGTAAATAGTTCAACTTTGATACATTCCTTATGATTTCTTTTCCCTGTTTACCTTCTCATGCTTCTTTTGCTTCTTGTATCTGAATGTCAGATTTTCTATTCAAATCTGTTTTTTTCATCAAGAATGCTTGAAAGTTCTCTATTCCACTGAATGACCATATTTTCCCCTGAAACATGATACTCAGTTTTTCTGGGTAGGTGATTCTTGGTTTTAATCCCAGCTCTTTTGACCTCTGGAATATCATATTCTAGGCCTCAGATCCTATGTCATCCTGATTGTGTTTCCACAGTATTCAAATTGTTTCTTCCTGGCTGCTTGTAATATTTTCTTCTTTATCTGGGAATTCTAGAACCTGGCTATAATATTCTTAGGAGTTTTCTTTTTGGGATCTTTTTCAAGAGGTGATCAGTGGATTCTTTCAACCTCTATTTTGCCCTTTGGTTCTAAAACATCAGTGCAATTTTCCTTGAGAATTTCTTCAAAGATGGTGTCTAGATTCTTTTTTTGATCATGGCTTTCAGGTAGTCCAATAATTTTTTTTTGGGAGGGCAGTTGGGGCTAAGTGACTTGCCAAAGGTCACACGGCTATTTTTTTGTGTTAAGTATCTGAGGCTGGATTTGAACTCAGGTCCTCCTGAGTCTAGGGCTGTTGCTCTATTCACTGTGCCACCTAGCCAACTCAGTCCAGTAATTTTTAAATGATCTCTCCTGGATCTATTTTTCAGGTCAGTGGTTTTTTTCAGTGAGATATTTCACATTGCCTTCTATTTTTTCATTTGTTTGGATCTGTTTAATAGTATCTTGATTTCTCATAAAGTCACTAGCTTCCATTTGCTCCAGTCTATTTCTGAAGGCATGATTCTCTTCAGTGAGCTTTTGAGATTCTTTTTCCATCTGGCAAATTTGGCTTTTTAAGGCATTCTTCTCCTCATGCCTTTTTGAGCCTCTTTTACCATCTGAGTTAGTCTGTTTTTTAAAGTGTTATTTTCTTCAGTTGGGTTATTGACTCTCATTTCATCATAATTTTCTTGCATTGTTCTCATTTCCCTTCCCAATTTTTCCTCCACTTCTCTTATTTGATTTTCAAAATCCTTTTTAAGCTCCTCTATCACCTGTAATCAGTTCAGATTTTTCTTGGAAGCTTTTGTCGCAAGAGTTCTGACTTTGCTGTCTCCCCCCTATTCTGTGCTTTGATCCTTTTTGTCCCCAAAATAGGAGTCTAATGTTGGATTCCTCTGTTTGCTTTGCTTCCCTTGTTTGCTTATGTTACCACTCAATTACTTGACTTTTGGACTTTTTGCCACAGTAGGGCTCTGCTACCAGACAGGGCAGCTTTGTTCCAAATGCTGGGGTTTTCTCAGCTGATGAAGGTGTTAGTTGGTTGCCCTCTCTGAAGCCTCCACACGCTCTGGCAAGCTGGTCATAGACCCCAGGGTGTCCGCCCTAGACCGCAATCCAGATCCAAGAAGGATAAAGCAAGAGTGATTACCCCTCATACTGGTTGCTTGGTCCCCCTACAGCCTGCGGGCCAGGAGCTGAAGCTGCCATGTGGTGGCAGCTGTATGGCCCCGGTGCCTCAGCGGCTGCTACCTTTAGGAGATAAAGGCTGACCACACTCCCAAACTACCAGATCCCAAAGTCCACACTGCACTGACCTCTCACTTTGTCCTTAGCAGCTATGGGTTGATAATTCTGGAAACTGCCACTGCTGCTGGTGATCTGAAGTCCCTCCAGCCAATAGCTGGTCAGGCCCGTCCTGAGGCTAAAACCTCTGGCTACTGCAGGGCTGGCCTCGGCTCCCACAGTTCTGTGCTGGCCCCTTCTTGCCACCTGCTAGGCTGTCCTCAGTGGGGAGTTGGCTTCTCTGTATCATTTTGTGGGTTCTGTAGCTCCAAAGCTTGTTTAGAGTCAACTTTTACATGAATTGGGGGAGGTGGAAGCTGGAGTCCTTCGGAAGTCCTGTTTTTACTCTACCATCTTGACTCCACCCCCAAACTTCCCAATTTCTGTCAAAGGTTCTGCCATCTTCCCATTCACCTAGGTGTATAACCTCAAGATTATCCTTGAATTCCCACTTTCTCTTACATCCTTATATCCATTCATCTGCCAAATCTTGCTGTTTCTACCTTTACAGTGTCTCTCGAATCCAGCTTTTTCTTTCTAGTCACTGCTATTTAATATCTGAGGTCAGGCCCTCTTCACCTCTTGCTTAGATTATTGCAACAGGCTCCTAATTGGTCTTCTTTCCTCAAATCTCTTACTGCTCTAATCTATCCTGCACACTGCTGCTAAATTAATTTTCCTTAACATGACCATGTACTCAGTCAACTCTAGTAGCTTCCTATTTCCTCTAGAAACCCTCTGTGTAGATTTTTTATCCCTATACAGCAGAGCCTCAGTCTCTCTTTCCAGGCTCATTAAATGTTACTTTCCTATATTCTTAAGGTTCAGTCAAATTGGTCTTCTAATTGTTTCTCTCTATGTCTATTCTGTCACTCACATTTCCACTCCTTTACACTGGCCAGTCCCCATGCTTGAAAGGCACTTTCTTCTTATCTCCTTGTAGGTTCCCTCTCTTCCTTTAAGATGTGGATTAAATACCATCTTCTACATGAATCCTTTACTTTTCCCCTCACTTCCTTCCCCACAACTTCAAGTGCCCCTCCCCCACTCTACCGTGTATATGAAACTACTTAGTATTTACTTGTAATTGTGTACTTTATATTTGTGATATGTATATTGTGTATGTGTACACATACATAGGATATTCACTCACACACACACACACATATGTTTTCTCCTCCATTAGAATGTAAACTTCTAGTGAGTTGGAGTTCTTTAATTCTTTATATTTGTAGCCCCAGTCTCTAGTACAGTGCCTGGGTATAACAGATACTTAATAAATACTTGTTGACTGATTAAGTCATTTTAAAAGAGTTTAGTACCTGGGATTTAGTACTTGTTTTCTTATTTCCAAGCTTAGTAGTTGGATTTGTTTGTTTATTTGTTTGTTATTTGGAAGGGGGAAGGCGAGGCAATTGGGGTTAAATGAGTTACCCAGTGTCACACAGCTAGTTAAGTGTCACTTGTCTGAGGCCTTATTTGAACTCAGGTCCTCCTGACTCCAGGGCCAGTGCTCTATTTACTCTGCACCACCTAGCCACCCCATAGTAGTTTTTGTGTTGTAGACTCTTATGAAGCACAAGATATTTCAATAGAAAGTTAAGCTCACTCGTTGTTATAGAAACTGGGAATTGTCCCTACTTGCCCCATTTGAACCAAATAAATGTTCTTTTTTGACTTAAAAGGAAACATTGTGTTTGTAAGTACTTCACTGCTGTCTTGCTAAAGGCTATTCCTGAATAGATGCTCCATTGACTCCCAGAACACTCTATTTGATATATTGGAGGTAAAGGAAAGAAATGTGCTGCCAAAGTTACACTTTTAGTCTCATGGGTCTGTTCCTTAAAGGTATCTTTTACCACCACTAAGATGTTATTTGCTAGTGTTTAGAGTCATGTAGGTCAACTGGCCTTCTTCCCCAGTCAACCATATTCTCATTTGGTATTACCTCAGCGAGGACAGTGTTGTGCTTGTGGCAGATGCTCCTCATCCGGAAGTTTTAAAGATTGTGCTTTGTTTGTTATTCCCATCAGCCTTTAACCCTACATCATAACATGAGAGCTGCCTTACAACAAAATAAAAGCCTATGAACCATTATATAAAAATATTTGAATTTATGAAAAGTTAGCATTAATTAGTCCCTTCTTTTGGGCTCCTAACCCTCTCCCCCACCTCTGCTCTGTTCCACTATACCCCTAGAGCTGGCTTTTGGGCAGGGGTATTTTTATGGCATAAGAAATGTAAATGCTCAGTAACTGTGACATACTGACATTGGTGACAGTGGTGAACTTCCCTCTATAAGCAAAGGAGTAGTTACTATATCCTTGACCACCTCTCAGCATAGTAAAACATGATCATTCAGAATGTGGGAAAGGGAAAAACACCTGGCTAAAGATTTAATTATCTGGTACTTTCATAATGAGGAATCATCATTTGTTTTATTATGTTTTCAATAAGTTCATTCATACTGAGACTGTATAGATCCTGAGCCTCTATGGGAAAAGTAAGGAAAGCCAGGATCCCCACCACCTTCTGTCTAGTGCTTGTGGGTCCCATTAGCCATCCTAACAATGTTTGTGTGATTGCTTTTGCTCAGGAAAGGGGAGGGCGGTAGGTGCTCTCTCCTAATCTAGTGAAGGGAGGGATGTATATGTAGAGCCTGTATCAGATTGCATACTGTTGTGGGGAGGGGGAGAAAGTTTGGAACTCAAAATCTTACGGAAGTGAATGCAGAAAACTAAAAATTAATTTTTTTTTCTTTTTTGCTTTTTGGAGGGAGCGGTTGGGGTTAAGTGACTTGCCCAAGGTCACATGGGCTAGTGTGTGTGTGTGTGTGTGTGTGTGTGTGTGTGTGTGTGTGTGTGTGTGTTAAGTGTCTGAGGCTGTGTTTGAACTCAGGTCTTCCTGATTCCAGCTCCGGTGCTCTTTTCACTGTGCCAGGATCTCCACCACCTTCTGTCTAGTGAGAGTGGGTACCATTAGCCATCCTAACAATGTTTGTGTGATTGCTTTTGCTCAGGAAAGGGGAGGGCAGTAGGTGCTCCCTCTTAATCTTGTGAAGGGTATATTTAGGGATGTATATATAGAGCCTATATCAGATTGCATATTGTTGTGGGGAGGGGGAGAAAATTTGGAACTCAATCTTATGGAAGTGAATGCAGAAATGTAAAAATTAGTTTTTTTTTTTCTTTTTGCTTTTTGGAGGGGGGCAATTGGGGTTAAGTGACTTGCCCAAGGTCATATGGCTAGTGTGTCTGTGTGTGTGTGTGTGTGTAAGTGTTAAGTGTCTGAGGCCAGATTTGAACTCAGGTCTTCCTGACTTCAGGTCCGGTGCTCTATTCACTGTGCCACCTAGCTGCCCCTAAAAATTAAAAAAAAAATAAAAAAAAAATATAGGGGCAGCTACTTGATGCAGTGAATAGAGCACCAGCCCTGGAGTCAGGAGGACCTGAGTTCAAATCCGGCCTCAGACACTTGACAGCTTACTAGCCCTTTGACTTTGGGCAACAAGTCACTTAACCTCAATTGCCCTCCAAAAAGCAAAATATATATATGTATACATGTATGTATGTATGTATGTATGTATGTATGTATGTATGTATGTATGTAAATATAAGTAATGAGAGATACTTTTGACACCAGGTAGCAGTCTGATACTGACTCACTGACTCAATCGATTGACTCAGGGACACCACTTCAATTTTGCTTTTTGCAAAATGATGATAATACTCACCACCTTCCTACTTCACTAAGAAGCAATGGCATTTTAAGAACACTTGGGGCTTTTTGGCTGAGGCGGAAAAATCTAGTGTTAAGTGCATAAGAAACTAGTTGGTTTGATTTATACCCTGATAAAAATACACAGATCTTTCTGTGTAAGGACCAGTTTGATAACTCATTGTAATACCTTTTTCAATTATGTCATCTGTTGTGTTCTAGGCATTTGAACTTGCCACTGGAGATTATTTGTTTGAACCACATTCGGGTGAAGACTATTCCAGAGATGAAGGTGAGCTTTTCTTGTTCATGAAGATTTAAACTTGGCACAGCTCTCTTTCTGAGATAGATAATTCCTAGAGAGTGATTTTATCCATAAACAAGCTATACCTTGGTTTCCAAACATAAATTGAGATTTTTTCCTTTTAGTTTTAAGCCACATCAGTAGCAGTAGATGGGCAGATCCCATCCAGCAGTCACAGGCAGCTTACTTAAGAACAGACTGAAGGAACTAAGCTCCTCTCCCTGTAAGACTTGCATATGAGTGAAATTTGACTGAGAAATAACATTGTATTAGTTCTGAAGCCCTACACATTTGAGCTTTGCTTTATTCCTCTTAATTTGTATTGATGTGGTAATATAGAGCTACTGATTTGTTTACTCTTTAAAATAGCTGATAACTGTTTACAAACAAGTAATCCAGGCTTGAATTTCATTGGTAAAACTGTCCATTTCCATGCTTATTTGCTGTGATGCCTATGGCATTGGTAACCTGGGCATCATTTGCTGTTTGTTAATGCTACTAATGATGCCAGACCTCTGCCAGTCCCAGAAACTACTGCATGGATTTGCTGCAAACATTGTTGATTTGACTCTGTTTCAAATTTTTTACTAATTCTATTTTCTTATTTTTATCCCATCTCTCCCCCTGACCCCTTCTCCCTTCCCCATATCCTTTTTTTCTCTCCTTCATAGACCATATAGCACACATCATAGAGCTTCTAGGCAGTATCCCAAGGCACTTTGCTCTGTCTGGAAAATATTCTCGGGAATTCTTCAATCGCAGAGGTAGTACCTCTTCTTTTTGAAAGGTGCCACGATGCAGACAGAAATGGAATGGAAACTACTGGTAGTAGCCTACCTATACTTCTAAAAAAAATGCCAGGGGGAGCGGGGTAGGGCATTGCCCCAGATTGAAAAATTAATCCCAGCAGAATTGATCTTCTGATCAGAAAGGTAATATGGACTGCAACTGGAAATACTGTTGTAAGTCATTTAAAAAAAGTTTATTATATTCTCAGAAAAATCTAGCACTTATATTCTTTTTCAGTGCTACCTCTCTGTACTATTTTCCAACCCTGCCTTCTAAATTTGACAGACATAGGGGATAGCTTTGATTCCTCTGGTAATTGGTGCATTTCACAATCAGTCTGTTTCTGTCTGTACCAGGCCAGTGTTAGTGTGTGCATGCAACGTACTGATTAAACTGTTGTATGTTTCTGTTTTGCTGGCAATGTTCTCCAGTGCAGATCACATAGCATTGATCATTGAACTGCTGGGGAAAATCCCTCGAAAATACGCTATGTTGGGGAAATATTCCAAGGAGTTTTTCACCAAAAAAGGTAACGGTATTTATGCAATGCTAATTTTCAGCATAATCCCATACCAAAAGGAGAAACTATACATAAGTGTTTGGAGAATAGAACTCTGGAAATTCATGGTAATGAACTTGCAGACCAGAAATAAAACTTAACACAGCAGCTTTTATAGTTTGAAGATATGTAAGAAAATAGTATTTCTGTAGTAACTCCCCGTGCTACCTCCACATTAGCTATTTATGAACAAGCCAGAGAGTATGCTGGAGTAACAGCTCTGTGTTTTGGGAAATAATGAGCAACATCTTTTTGTGTTTAGACCTGGATATAGATGATATGATGTTTACAAACCAGACATTTTAAGCCATGCACAATGAAAAAAAGAACCAAGAACTCATCAGTTTGGCAAATTTAATTAATAACCTTAAAATGAAATGCTGGTGAGATTGCAGAGGCGCAGATTCACACATTCCGTGCTAGTGTAATTGTAAAATCTCTTAGGCAAGCAGTCTAGTAGTTCACAATAAAAGTTACAGAAGTGAATGTACCTTCTCATTTTTCAAGTAATTCCATTGTTAAGACTATGCCTTGAAAATGTTCTTAAAAAGAAAAAGTGCTTTGTTTCGATGACATGATCACAAAACAAAACTGGGAACAAACTAAATGTTCAGCAGTAGAGGAATAGTTAAATAAATTGGGGGACATTAATTAATGCTTCACTATAATGCAGTAAAGATAAAGAAATATAGAGACATCCGGAAAGGCCTTAAGAAATAATAATAGTGAAAAAAGCAGAGGCAGAGAAAGTGCACATTAACTTTGACCATATAAAAGACAAAGTGAATGGGAATGAATCAACAAATAAAGAATCCTGAGAGAGGAATGTAGAAGAAAGGATTAAAAATGTGTGGCATTTTATATATCGAAGCTCATATTTAAGTAAAAATATTTGTAAGAAAAAAAGGCATGCACAGGAAGAAAGAACTCATCCTCCTACGCTGTAACACATAGGGGAGAGATATGTCTCCACCTCAACCACTCTGCTTCTGGTAATCAGGGGCAAAATGGAGAGAGCCCCTTTCCTGGTGACTCATATTTATTGGAAATTCTGAACCTCTCAGAGTCAAACACCACAGAGAGCCTGTACCAGTGGGGCCTGGGGAGGCAAAATTGATATTCCACATAACGTATGTCTTCTGGATCTGTGACATTCTCTGCCATCTGGAGTTGAAGATATAAAAGTGGCCCAAAGTATCAACTCATTCCAGCCTGGGCAACCAGATCACCAGATATTTATTTCCCTAGACACCTGACTTACTTTCCTTTCTGAATCAACCACTTCTTCTCTGGATTTTGGAGAGAAGGAGCCTGAGACTACCTTTGATCATCATCTCAAGACCTTGGATTATGTGAAGCTCACTAAGTTTTACCTGGAAGGGAATGTGATACAGAGGAGAGAGTGCAAGAATTGACTTCAGCAGAAACCTGGGTTCAAACCCCACTTTTAGCAGAGTGACTGTGTGGTAATGGCAACTGACAGCCTCTTGAGTCTCAGTTTCCTCATCTCAAAAAAATGCTGTTATACCTGTAATACCTCTTGCACAGTCCTGTGGTGAGAGTCAAATGAGGTAATGTATGTAAAGTACTTTGCCATACTTCAAATGCTTTATACATATCTGCTGTGGTGGTGGTAGTGGTGATGGTGGTGATGATGATGACGAGGAAGATGATGAAAATGATGACATGTTCATCTCATTCTCTTCTTTTTGTTGAAACTTAGAAACAGTCCTAATAATAGAAGCTTTCCTCCTACTCTTCTTTTATAATTAGTAGTAGGGGTACTGTTGCACATGTGGATGCAATAACTCCACATTGTAACTTAATAAAAGGATTTGGATATCTGCTTACTGGCAGAATTTTGGGGGTTACTCCCATATCAAGTAGAATGACACACATCATATATCCTCATCCTTTTTCTACATGGTTTTGAATTTTTCTGCTAGACTTTTTGCATTTTAAAAGTTTTCCATTCCATTTAGTTTTGAAATTATGAATATTTGGTATGTTCGAATTTTGTAAAATATTTTTGAATTTTTATGATTTAATATTAAGTTTGGTTGATGGTGACAATTTGATCTGTGATAATACTAAAATTCTAGTATATTTCATTTGTTGAATCCTCTAGGATAGTTTAAGGGTCTACATTTGTCTTTTTATTCAAGATAGTGAACTTTGGTTATGCAATTCTGGCCACCTTATCATGTCTTTCTAAATAATTTTTTTTTGGTCCTACCTTATTAGACTTGGAACAATACACTGCAGTTCCCATTTGTTTATATAATGTGCTTTGATCATTAAGGTCAGATTCCTTACTTGGCTTATAATCCCCTCCCCTCCATGTCCTTATACTCAGAATTTCAGTGCTTATTTGATACTCCCTCAAACAGGTTAAGTCTCTCTGTGCATCAAGCTCCCTCCTGCTTCCATAGCTTCTTTATTTTTCCTCCATTGCATACTGTTGATCTTTCCACTTAATTTTATATCATCTATGTATCATTCACAATTGCTCTAAGGCATTTAATTAATTTTATTGAATTGACTACACCGTAGGTATGTCATTGCTGTGTTTCTCTCTCTCTTTCTCTTTCTCTCCCTCCCTTCCTTCCTCCCTCCTTTGGACTTCAAATCCGGTGGAATGTCTAACATATCATGTTGCTTCTCATTCTGAGATATTTTTACTTTTATCTATTCATTCATTCATTCATTCATTCATTTATTTATTGCTTTTTGGAGGGCAATTGGGGTTAAGTAACTTGCCCAAGGTTACACGGCTAGGTTTTTTTGTTTGTGTGTGTCAAGTGGCTGAGGTCGGATCTGAACTCAGGTCCTTCTGACTCCAGGGCCGGCTCTCTACTCACTGCGCCACCTAGCTGCCGCCCCCCTTTTTTTTACTTTAATTTTAAAATTTCTGATTAGCCTTTATTTGACAGTGGAGAAGCAGCATGACTTAGTGTCCATAGTACTGAATCTAGAGTTAAGAAAGACATGGGTTTGAATCCTGCCTTGGGTAGGACACTCTGGGACACTAGGGCAAGCCACTTTACATCTCTAAGCCTCAAGTTTGTTCATCTGTTCATCAATGGGGATAATTATAGCACCTTCCTCTAAGAATTATTATGAAGATCAAATGAAATGATGCATATTTTGTAAAGCTTAAATTGTTATATAGATATTGTTAATAATAATAATAATAATAATGGTTTCCAGCTTCAGATTTTCTACCCAGTCCTGACCTAATAAATTAACCCAGTTATAGTCTGTAAAGGAATATTTAAATTCACCAGGGGAGCAATAGACTGTAACCTCCTTAAAATCAGGGACTTTTTAAACTTCTGTAGTTGTATCCCTAAAATATAATAGGTGTTTCATAAATGGTTGATTGAGCTTTGTAGAAAATGGGAAGCAATGTGTTACAGTGGAAAGAACTTTGCATTTGAAATCATTGACTGAGTTCTTAGGCAAGGCATTTCATCTTTCTGGGCCTCTGTTTCCGCACCTATGATGTAAGGGGCTGGCTTAGATAACCTTGCAGATTTCTTCTGAGTCTAAATCCATGATCCTGTGAATTTTATCACAAATAATTTTGTTAATAATACTTTTGTAATGCAGAGAATATTTCCTTTCAGTCAGAAATTTGTCTACATGGATTTTTGTAAAAAAGTGTCTGTGGTAATTCAAAGACATGTGAGTTATAACCTCTCTTGCTATAGATAGGTCCCAGAAAGACTTCTTGCCACTACTCTTTGAATAAATTTGTAGAATACAGTAAAAATGTATTTTATTTTCATGGCCATAACGTGAAGATTTGTTCTATATTAGCCAATAGGTTTTTTTTTACATTCTATGAGGATGTTCACTTAGCTGATTCTGTTTTGCAAACGATAGAAATCTTGAATTCTAGGTGATTGGTTTTCTTGAACTAATTTGGAGAACAAAAATCAATGAAGATAATCAACACAAATTATGACTTCTTTCTCTAGGGCATTATTAGAAATGTAGGGAAGGAACAGAAGAAGAAAAAGAATTTTACTATTTTCAGAGTATAGGTTTATAGTACCTAAACTTTTTGATGTAGGGACCATTTAAGACAAAAGACAAAATAAAAGACAACTGGTCACCTAGCTACTCTCAAATACTTTTACTTGCTGGAATAACAAAATTCCCCCAAAAAACAAAAGCTACGTCTCAAAATAGTTATAAAAAAGAACTATTCTTGATGATTAGTGAAGTGAGGCAGCATGGGGTAATGGAACCCAGAAACTATAGGTTTGAATGCCCCCTCAGACACTTAGCCAGCTGTGTGACATGAAACAAGTCATTTAACCTCTCTGTTCCTCAATTCCTCATGTATAAGATAAATGGATTAGATTCATTGAACTCTTAAGGTCATTTTCAGGTTTAAACATATGAGCCTATGATGTGTAGTTATTTAAATAATAATAATTTTCATTATTAATTACTTGGTTTTATGTGATATAAGATTTATTAAATATGTTATCAATTCACACTGAAATCTGAATTATACAAATTGCCCCATTATTATCATCATTACAAATTAGAGACCAATCCTCAATTCTGAAAGCCTTCAATAATAATTCTCTAAAAGCAACTGATATTGAAGAAAAGAGTGGACAAAAAATTATGTACTTTTGTGATATAGGAGAGAAAATGATTTTGGTATTTTTTTCAGAATAAATAATAGACTAGATGTACAATAATGATTGTTTTAAAAAATCTATCCTGTCTCTGTTCTAATGACAAATCTGTTTATCTTAATGATTCACCAGAAGATAACTGAGAAATGATGTTGTAATGCCAACCCCACCTAGTTCCAAATTCATTGAAACAGGACACTGTTTTACACATATAGTGAGTGGCAAACATATTGGACAGTGCTGATCATTAAATAATAGAGAACAAATTTCTCTGTGTCCTTAAAATTAAAAAGGCTTGTCTGTAAATCCAAAAACAAAGCAAGATTATTTCTTATGACAAAAAATCTGAAGATTTTGGAACGATAGGCATTTTAAAGTTATGTTTTGGGGATGTTCTCTTTGAAATGAGAATTTACATTGTATGATAACCATCTCAAGGCATTCAGTCTTATTTTTTTCCCAAGCATTTCATTTGTTCTAGAGCTCCAAGAAAAGAAAGAACAGACATAAAAAAGACTATTTTATCCACTTAACTGACATTTAAGAGTAATTATGGGTTGAAACTTTTGAAAGGCTTTCTCTGGAAATTTGTGCGTATCCTTCTGTCCTTTAGCTGTCCTTCCTACTACAAGTGTACTACTATTGTGGGAAAAGTAAAAGAGGTCTTTTGTACATGAAGAACCTAAAGAAAAAAATGTAACTAGGAAGTTTTAAAGGAAAACGCTTTGAAAACTTGTAAACTTTTAAAATCTCAACTTTGGAAGGGATTCTTAGAATCCATCTAATCTAACCCATGCCTGATCAAAAATCCTTTCTGCAGCACTTCCACCAAGTAATCATTCAAACTTCAGTTGAAAATTTTAGTTAGGGGCAATACTCTATTCTTTGAAGTACCCCTTATTACATCTTATTCCTCTTGGAGAGCTCTGATTGTTTTGGAAGCTTTTTTTTACATCAAACCTAAATCTACCAAGATCTTGGCAGTTTCTAAATATTGCTCCTGGTTTCCCTTCTGGATCCAGATATAAGCAGTCTAAATTCCTCTTCCATAATATTGGCTTTCAAATGCTTGATGACCAGCTACCATGATTTTCCTGAATTTTCTCTTATCCAAACTAAACATCCAAGGTTCTTTTACTTGATCCTTATGTGGCATGTGTTTTGTTGAAATGAACTTTGTGGTGACAATCCTTAAAATAAGATAGTTTATTAAAAAAGAAGAAAATAGCAATATCCATAATGTATGAATGCATGTAAGAGAAACTACAAAAGAGAGAAGAGAAATGCACCACAGCACTCTTTATATTGGTTACAGAGTAGTGATTTCTCTAGGTATCTAAAAATAACGTATATAATACAGCTGTTTCTGAGAACAATTGTCCTGTTATTTCTTTGTTGGTAAGCTTATTCGTGAACTAGGTGCATCTATAACATTGGCTTAATATTGGTGAAATAATCTGTTTAGGTTTGGTTCCAGGATATGTACTTGTTCTTGGCAGGAGCTAAGGAACTAAAACCATGTTCTGTTAAATTTAACCTACTTAAGACTATGCTATATTACAATTTAACCTTCACTTATCCATGCAAACTCTCCCTTTTGATACAGCTTTCAAGTGTCACATGTTTAATAGAATTCTACTCTTGAGCTATGTTATCTTGGAATTGTACAGTTCATTAGTGCTTGTATAACAATCGTTTCAATAGTAGCAGTATACCTAACAAAACTAATAATATTATAAGAAGATGAATCAGAAAATTTGGAATACTATTTGCTTTTGAGGAAAATCCCTTGAAAATGTTCCTTTTCCTGACTTCCCAGTGTAACTCAGATACTGGGTAAGATTAAGGATTTGAACAAACACATATTGCAGCATTCACTTAATGTCCATCTAAATTCTTTGCCTTTGCTTTATTTGTCTATTTCATGGAGTCATTTACTTTTTTTTTTTTTTTTTTGCTTTTTGGAGGGTAGTTGGGCTTACGTGACTTGCCCAAGGTCACATGGCTAGTTTTTTGTGTTACGTGTCTGAGGTTGGATTTGAACTCAGGTCCTCCTGACTCCAGAGCTGGTGCTCTATTCACTGCTCCACCTAGCCACCCTGAGTCATTTACTTCTAAGAATCATTTTACTTTGGAAATTCTTTGTCAAAGGGATTTGTCCTTGGCTGTTATCCACTAATTGTCCAAATTGGTTCACTTAAACTCAGAGACATATATCCTTAATTTAACATATCGGTGTCTTTAACTGGAGTCTTGTTTTTTAGGACATAATTGGTAGAGGTATTTTTTCTAGTAGATCCATTTTCTAGATTTGAGGTCACTTTAATGCTCCTTAAATCTACTACAGCAAGAAGACTTAGTATGGTTTAGTAGGACCTCAAAAAAAAATCTATTCACATTGGTCTTTAAGTAGTGAGTGAGAACCAGTGCAAGTCTTGTGAAGTTAAACTTGTAAACTTCAGAGTTATAGGAAGAACATCAAATTAACCTACCTGTGAGTCATCTGAAAATATGGAGAGTTTAAGTTTTCCCATACCATTTGTCCTTTCTGTCTTTACCTGAGCTGTGTATATGGTAGGAATAATACTATCTAAAAGCTTAAGGAAGAGTCTTTAAAAGGATCTGTGAGGACCTGACTTTGTAAAAATAAGGCCTTCCCTCTCTCTGTTGTCAGAGAGACATCAAATAAAAAGGGGGAAAAATCAATCTCCCATTTAAGAAAAGCTTACAAAATAAGATACAATTTTTGAAACTATTTGAACTAATTTGAAAACTGACTTTTTAACCAAGTAATTAGACTATACTGCAGGCTTATTTTTTAAAAAATGCTTTAAAAACCTCACTGAACTCTCCCTGATCTGTTATGTGATATGACAAAGGAATTCCATTTGTGTTCTACTTGAGGACCACAAGTATTTCCCTTATCTTTTCCTCCTGTATATGCATATAATATATATATATACACACACCTCCAGGTATAGTAGTTTAAGTTATATTTTGAATGGCATGGATAGAATTTATGTCCTCTTTATCTTTTCATTTAAAAAAATTTTAGGGGCGGCTAGGTGGCGCAGTGAATAGAGCGCCGGCCCTGGAATCAGAAGGACCTGAGTTCGGAGCCGGCCTCTGACACTTAATCCATACAAACAAAAAAAAAAAAAACCTAGCCATGTAACCTTGGGCAAGGTACTTAACCCCAATTGCCCTAAAGGGGCGGCTAGGTGGCGCAGTGAGTAAGAGCGCCGGCCTCGGAGTTTGGATGACCTGAGATAAGATCCGGCCTCAGAAAATGAGCACCCACGCATAAATAATGACTAGCCGTGTAACCTTGAGCAAGTTACTTAACCCCAATTGTTTTAAAAAAAAAAAAATTTGAAGTATTTCTTGACAGCCAATTACAACAATTGTGTATGTGAAATCCTCAATCCTACTTGAGACACTATAGGAAATTACTAAAGACCATTACTAAAATATATCCAAAGCCTGAGTATTTAGGCATGTATATGGATGATCAAATGGATTTTCTTAATTGTCCCTAGGACAAAATATAAAATATGCCATTTAGGTGCATCATCTTTACTTGACTTTTTCCATTGTTTTCTTCATTGACCCAACAGCAGGTCTTCTGAGGCTACTAATACTATTACTGCTATCATGTGTTCGTTATGTGTAATCTTTAGAAAACATTTGAAAGCAAAACATGTATCTCTTAGTTTTCAAGTGGAAAGAGCCTAATCTTGTTGCTTCTCCTGAAGTGAAATTTACTAATCTATTAAGAATTAACTGGAGTTAATCTTCCTGTTCTTGTCTTATATAAAAGAGATATTACACTTTTTTCAAATTAAATTCTTGGTGTCTTTTTTAACCTGTTACAAGTTTTATTTTAGAGTACGAGTTAACTGTAAAATAAACTTTTTCCTTTCCAAAATGAAAACTTCAACGTTTATAGATGGTTTCTTAAAATGTCAGAAAAAAAGCTTTTCCAATTTAGTTTTTCAAGAGCTTACAGTCACAATCTATTCTAATTCCTTTTAAATTATTTTGCTTATAACTTACCTAGGCAATTTAATCACAACCTTATCCTATCCCCTCTTTGAGGAGATATGCTAACATGTAACATAATAAATATACTGACTACAAATATTCCCACATGGCGCGCAATTGCAAAGCATAACAAACTCTTCATATAGAGGACAGAAGCAAAGCATTTATTTAGATATCAGAAAACCAAACCCCAACACCAGGAAACCAAATCCATCACAACAACATAGAAGTTAATGCACCACAGTGTTGCTGAGAGCCACACCATTCTTTAGTCTTCCCACAAACCAATATAAGATCAATATTTCCTCACAAACCTATCTATCTCCTTGCCTAAGGATAATATCGTCTATGTATTTCTTTAATCTGAGCGATTAGATGATTTTGGGGCAATTTCCTTTTCTCTCTGAAGGTGTGGCAAACTTGGATACAATGTTTCAGGAGCATCTGTAGGGGCAGCCCTTACTTCTCTATTCCATCTCACATTAAGCGCCTTAATCTTGGTACATTTTGTATAGTTCATTAGTTGGAATACCATCAGTTTTTCCAAAATCAACCACTGCTCTCAATAGAGCAGTCAACACTTCTTTTCTTGGCAGTCTATTCTGACTTTGAATCTGCTGGGCATTTATTTTTCTCTTGAGGAAATTTATCTTTTCCCCATTCTCCCAAGTCACTTAGCTATGAAATCTTATCCAGCACCTCTGAAAGAGGGTGCCCCTATTTCACCAATTAGTAGAGTCAGAAGTAAGTGCTTGTAAGCAGAAGGAGCTGTCTTCACCATATTTCTGTGAGGAACTGCTAGACATAATCTTGTAGATGGATATATAACTTGAACCAAAGACCAAGGAAGTGGCAAATCTAAAAACTGATTTTTCTAGGTTGCCTAGGCTAGGAAGTTGACAGTTGCTGGTTATAAATTCAAAGCAGTAAAATAAAAGCTATACAGTCCTTTATATTTGCATCCCATTAGCGTAGTTCAGAGATGCTTGTAACCATAAGATAAGACCCATTGTAAAACTTTGTAGTTCTCCTGCCATGGTCAGAAAAATTTGTTAGGAAAAGAGGAAGGATATGGTTGTAACAGTATCAGGCTTGTTCCCCCCAGGCCTAAGTCTAAAGTTACTGAATTATAGTAGATATACCAAGACGAAGTTCCCGTGCCCCTGTCTGATATCAGATGGAAGTCATAGATATCTTTTGGAGCAAACAGTCATGTAGGAGTTCCACATTATTCACAGGGTATTATAGCCAGTTTCAGAACCAACCAGGTAGAAAATATTCTCCAAAAAGGAAGCACAGTAGAGAAACTGAGTCAGGAGGATCTTTGTACAACTATCTTCTCAGCATTACCGGGTACCTATATCTCCTGTTGCATTTTCAGATTGCACTTCCCTTGAGCAGCTCATATAATTATCCTTGAACAGTATATTTCTGGTTTAGCAATATTTCAAAATAGTCATAAGTGAATTTGAAACTCAGAACAAATCAAATTATAGTCCTAAGAGATTTCACCTCACACAGCAAGTTTTACTAATCAAAGTTTAGGGTTTTAATAAGTTAATAATAAATATAAGTGATGGCTGAAAAACAGCATCTCTTATATGGTGGTTTCCCAAAATAACAGTGCAGAAAAATTTAGGAGATATAACAAGAATAACATAAAAGAATAGTATGAACTTGAAACACGAAACAAATGACTTCAGTTTAACTGAATGCATTTTTAATTATCTTACAAAATAATTTTATTCTAGTTGCTTTCAGAAACCAGTATAGAGTAATTAAGATTGAATTGTTCATAGTTTCCATTCAGAAAACAGATCGGTCATGCTGTAACTAATGCTTTTCCTTAACCTACCCAATATAAATCCAAATCTTAAATCGCTCAATTTTGAATTTTGCTATTTTTCGTACTTTTTTATATCAACAAGAATATTCAAATTGGTGAGATAACCTGGAGATGTAAAGAAATCTCAGAAATAACTGAAGAGGAAATAAGCACTTCTCAAAATAGAATAATAATCTTAGAATCATGGAAAGCTTTCTAGTCTTGTGTTATGTAAAAGATATATGATACTTTTTTTGAACTAAATTCTTGGTGTCTTTTTTAACCTGTTACAAGTTTTTTACAACCTGATCTTTTTCAACTTAGTTTCTCATGAACTTGCAAAGTCACGATCTATTCTAATTTCTTTAAGATGATTTTGCTTATAAATTATGTAGGAAATTAAATTCTACTCTTTAGTTAGTAAAACAACCTCTTTTCCTTTTAATAAATCTGTCATTCTCTGAGGTGGGGGTTGAGTGGGGAGAGGGAGGAGAGAGAAAGCTACTCTTTGTGTATATAGCTGAGTCCTGGGGAAGTACAACTCCCCCCAAACCTTCCAGGATTTATCAAACTCTCACCACAATACTAAATAGATTTCCTTTTAGTTCACAAGTCCAGGCTCTATTTAGTTTGCTTTGCTCTAAATTTCTGCAAAGGAGGAAGGAATCTTTCCTTTTGTCTCTTTTTCTCTTTACATTTCTAACCTGGCCAGCTCAGCAGAAAAAGTTCCCACTCTTTTCTTGCTTGCTAAGAGAACAGAACTTTAAAATTTCTGAAAATTTTCTGAAAAAGGTAGTTGAATCATGAAAGACTACTGAGATTTTCCATAAATAAAGGCAAACAAGAATTTAGGTTCTTCAACTAATTGAAAAGAAAGCAAAAGAAAAATCAAAAAGACCTCATGATCAGAGATACAAAAATTATAATAGCAGTAGGAACAGTTGGAATCATAGGAATATAATACTTACTTACAGCTCTTAATTATCATTCAAAGCAATATACAGGCTGACTTTTATCTAATTTTCCTTTTTCTTACCAGTAATACAGGGGAATTGCCCCTTTTCGATATCTCCTTGTTTTGCTAAATCTTCTATTACTGGTTGTATTTCTTCATTTTGAGCTTTGGACAAAGAGTTTTATATATGACCATGGCTTATCCTTGTAATTACTATTATAATTGATTCAATTCCTTTAAAAAAAGAAGAGAAAAAGAAAACTCGACAGTATTATTACTAGAGTAGGCCCGCAACAGAGAATTGGTTTCCTTCAGTACACTTCATGCTTTTTCAGCTTGGAATCAAACTGTCATTTTTCCCTATCCTTCTTATGAACCTGAAGATACAAATCAGGGTGTTTTTCCAGCATGAGATGAAACTACTACTCACCACCCCCTACCCCTTTTCTGGTCAGAAGGTACATAGTAACTAAATCAGGTACGTTTGCGCCTGAGTTCCAAAAACATCCCCTCTGATGTCTAGAATGTGGTAGCTCATAATTTATATAGCAGGTCTCTTTCCAACAGATTAACAAAATGAATTAGGCAGTAAAAAGCATTATTTTCAATTAGAGGTCCTGTGAGGATGGAAGGTTGAGGGAGAGTGTTTTAATTGTCTCACTTCAGTATTTTTTCAAACTGTCCAAATAATTTCTGATTTGTGGGAAGCATAATATTTGTCCCAAAGATACCAATAATTCATTTACTTTGGATTTGGGGATACCAATAATTCATTTACTTTGGATTTGGGGTTACTAAAAATCCCTTTAAATAAACCAACTTGCCTTCTTTAAAATTAACAATTTGCCCCTAGCCACTGTAAATTTGGTCTCTCATAAATATAAATATTCTGGACATTTCAGAAAGATATTTAACTTCTTGAGAGAGACCTCCCAATTTAAGCTAGTGGAGACCTATGCAGAATCTCTTTCAAGGCTACACAGCCCATTTTCCAATTTACAATGTTTAGACTCTAGTTTCTTCCCAGGTTTTTAGTTCCCAAGACTCTAGTCAATGAATGAAGTCCTAGTAGTAAGACTTTAGAAATTCAGGGTTTCTGAATACCTGGAAAGTGGTCACAAATACCCACAGGAATTCACTTATTTTTTTTAGAGGGGTAGCAGTTAACGGTTAAGTGACTTGCCTAAGGTCATAATAGCTAGTGAGTTGTCTGGGGCCAAATTTGAACTTAGGTCCTCCTGACTCAGGGGCCGTGCTTTCCCCACTGTGCCACCTCGCTGCCCCTGACTGCTCTTCTAGTGCCTGAGAAGTCTACCAACTGCATCTGTTTGTTAGGTCAAAAATACCTATGTGGGGGACAATCTGTGAAATGATGGCTTATTGAAAAAAGGAAATTAGCCCCCAGAGTATATGCATGTGTGTATGTAGCCTGAACACACTACACAAGAAATGTTCCACAGCACTTTTTTTTTAAATGCAGGTAAACAGAGTAGTTAGTCCTTTAGGTATTGAAAAATTATTCCTACATAAAGCTCCTGTTTCTCAGAGCTTACTTCAATACAACTATTTTTTTCAGATCTTATTGCAATATAACTACTCAGAACTGTTATTCCATTATTTCTTTGTTGGTAAATTTATCATGACCTAGGTGCATCTATAATGTTGGCTTAACATTGGCAGAACAATCTGTTGAGGTTTTATTCTGGGACTTGTACCTATTTTTGGCAGGAGTTAAGGAATTACTACTTCTTGAAACCATACTATGTTATAATTTAACCTCCTTAAGAATGTGCTGTATTACAATTTAACCCTCAGTTATCCTTACATATGGCTATTTCCTTTGTTATAGTTGCCCTTTTTTGGACATGATACAGCTTGTCACCCATCCTTCCTAAGATGTGGCCTTTTGAATTGAATATAGTCTTTAGTCTAACCAAGTTACATTGGGACAATCATGTCCCATGTTCTAGACTCTGTGCGTCTCTCTTTCTCTTTCTTCCTCTCCCTTCCCCCCCCTTCCTCCTTGCTTTTAAATGAATGCATATTTTATTAATTATAACAATATTTGAAAAACAGGAATATATATGTGTATATATACATACGTGTGTATTTGTGTGTATATATGTATGTATGTATATACACACACACACACACAGAAATAAGTAAATACAGAATTCAATCTGTGGAAGCATACTATGATGAGGCCTCATACTTTGTTTCCTCCTTAGGTTACATGCTTCAAAATAACATTTGGGTAATACTGTGGTCTGAAGTTCTGGTCTAACCAACTAGAATAAATCCTTATCTGCTTTTTTTTAACTATGAACTTCCAGACAGTACACTGAAATACTTTTATATCATTCTTGCCAAAAGCCTAACCTGTTTGTTCTGAAGGGAAGGCCTTGATCAGCCAGGATGGACTCCTACCTAAAGTGATTAGGGTTATGATCAGACTATGAGATTATTGATGAATTCACATCCTAAAAATATCTCTTGAGTTCCCCTTTAATTATACAAAAATAAGATTCTTTGGAAAGAGTAGTTAAATGAAAAATTGAATAATTTTAGGAAAGTGGTTCCTCAGGGTATGCTAAAAGTTAAATGATTATTGATCTATTTGTTGAAGCAACATGTTAACCCTAACTGTTATTTATATCTTACTATGGAATTTTGTCCTTGTGGGAAAACTATTAATTGTAACTCTGAAATGGTATGGGTCAGAGAGAGATTGTTTAAAGGCAGCATGGATTTCCATACTTTTTTGCCTCTCATTAAGCAGAAATGCTGAGTATAATTGTCTCTGGCAGATTTGTGTCCATAACACAGAGTACACAGTATTTTTTCATGAAAAGTATAGAATGAGTATATGTTCATATTTAGGGACTTAGATATTTGCCATGTACAATTCCACTCAAGGGACTCTAAATGAAATTTTGACTGAAGCACTGAGTCAGCCAGATACTTTGATGATAGGATATCGGGATAGCTGAAAAGAAATACAGTCACCTTTTTAGCCTCTGTGTCTCTCACCTTTGGGATAGTATAAGCCACAGCCATTGCATACCTTAAGATGAGCACTCTTTTCATTGGTGCAGATAAGAGCTCAGACATGCCTTTTCTACTCTGTCCTCCTAAGGAGGTCATCTATTTAGAGGGAGCTAGATCTGGAATTAGGAAGACCTGAATTTAGATCCACCTTTAGACATACAGTATTTGTGTGACCCCACCTCGTCAAATCACTTAACCTCTATCTGCTTCAGTTTCCTCAGCTAGAAGATGATGATGATAATAGCATCTGTCTTACAGGATTGTTCTGAGAATTAAATGTGATAACATTTGTAAAGTGTTTAGCAATAGTGTCTGGTGTATTGTAGCTGCTTAATAAATTCTTGTTCCCTTTCCCCCATTAATGAGAGCTAGTGTGGCTTAGTGCATAGTTAGGCTTTTTAGTTTACGACCTAATACTTTTGGCCTCTCATAAGTATAAATTAATACTCTGTGACTGTGAGCATAGTCACTGAACCTCTCAGTAATCTCTCAGTTGTACTCTCTTGCCAGGATGGTTTCGTGAAAAGAGGCAGATTAGTCTGCTCAACTCTAACTCACACCGAACCAATAGGGATCAAGAAATCTGGTGAAGAAATTTACTATAATGAGTGACTTCTTCCACTCTGGAACTTTATAGAGTTAGCCAGAAGCTCATGAAAAATAAGAAAAGGAGTTACCAGTGGAGTTAGTGCCAGCCAGTGCAATTGGAAACAGAGACAGGTCAGAAAAATGGGTAATGTGCAAGGTTCTGTATTCAGAAATGAGTTTAGTGCTCCCTGGAAAAAGTCCCAAAGTAGTGTGAAATCTCCAGTGTGATCAACAGAGAAGTGACCTTTGAGTCCAAGGGAATGACAGCAACTACTGCTTTATACCTGTGTTCAGACTGGTCTGGGTCGGATATATTCGAACTCCAGATGATCAAGGTCCCCTGAAGTTCTCACCATTCTGCTCTGTGATGTCATAGAACATCCTGGAAAAGCAGTACTTTTAACTTCAAAGATGGGAGAAGGGCACTGACACAAAGAGGTGGATATGTTAGCAATAATTAGGAAAAAGAATCAGGTCATTGAAATATCTTTTAAAAATTCATAGAGGATTGCAGAAAGAAGTTTAGAAGGAAGCACAGATGAGCAGGATAGTTTTGAATGTAACATGTGAAATTTATTATATACTTTAAAATACACGTGGTATAAATATGAACATTGAAAGTTTCATATATTCTTTTTGTGTTCTGTGTGCATGGAAATGTTCATGTTTTTTATGTTAGGTTTATGTTTTTAAAACCAGTAATAGGAATGTTGAACAGCACAGCCAAAGACAGTGTTGAAGCATTCCACCTTCCTCTAAATAGGACCATAGATTTAGATCTGAAAGAGACCTATTAGGTCCTCAAGCCAGTCCCCTCATTTTTAAAGGTAAAGAGATTTAGACTGAAAAGGATCAAGTAAACTTGTCTAGGATCAAACAGCCAGTGTCTGAGGCAAGATTCAAACCCATGTCTTCCTGATTCCCAAGTCCAGTGCTCAATCCACTATATCTTACCTTTAATGACTAATCTTTGGGAATTATTCAGTCTAATCCATATCTACTTATTTGTACCCTTATTCAGCCTACATTTCTCTCTAGGATGAGAGATATGATTAGATGATTTGCTAAAATCTAGACATCCCCCCCTTTTTTTTTTTGGTCATTTCCCTTATTATCTGTCATTCAAGTATGTTGGAAATAAAGAAAACAGGTTAGCCTGACATGATATGCACTTGATGCAGTTTGTATTGGTCTGTTGATTTGAACATATTAAAGGTAGTTGGGTGCTCCCTTTGCTCCTCACTTTATCATGAGTTTCAACTCTTTATCCATTTTTTGTTATGTCCTTTGCTGACTAAAGATTGATTTCCCTTGAATACAGAACATTGAAGAAAAACGTTTAAGTAAAGTAGAATCTTTTCAAATAGAATCAGAGATGAGATAAGGATACCCATTGTTACCTTGTCTATTTGACCTAATACTGAAATTAGAACAATAAGATCAGAAACAGAAATTGAGGGAATAGGCATTGGTAAAGAAAAAATAAAATTATCTTTTTGCAGATAATAAAGGTAATAAAGAATCCTAAAGCATCAGCTAAAAATTAAATGAAAAAAATAACTTCAACAAACCTGTAGAATATGAAATAATCTCACACAAATCCTTAGTATTTCTATATAAGGCCAATAAAACAGTAAAAAAAGAAATTCTATATAAAGTTACTATGGAATGTACAAAATACTAGGAAATTTGTCTACCAAGATATGCATAGCTGTGTCTACAAACTGCTACTCACTGAAATAAAGACCTAAATAATTAAATGTAATGAAATCTATCTAGAGGCATAAAAAGATCCAGGCTCTCAAAGGAAATAATGGATAAATGTGAGAACAACGCAAGTTTAGCAATGTTAGACCACAAATTATATTAAAGAGCAGTAATTCTCAAGGTAATTTGGTACTGGTTACAAAATAGATTGGCCAGTGTAACAGATTAGGTTCACAACCTACAAAAACAAATGAATGTATCTAGTACCTAATATTCAGGACCCTGGGATAAGGACTTCTTATTTGACAAAGATGACTGGAAAAATTTAGATGCTTCTGTGGAAGAAATTTTATTTAGGCCAGCACTTTGCACCTTATACCCAGATGAGTTCCAAATTAATATTGAATATAAAAGATCATATTACATAAAAGGTTGTACCATAAACAAGTTAGAGAGAAACATGGAAAAAATTTCCTCCTATGGTATGTATAGCAGACAAATTCAGTACCAAAACAAGAGATGAAGATGGATCACAAAGGACAAAATGCATAATTTTGATTACATAAAGTTGTGGAGTTTTTGCTCTAACAAATCCAGGAAAGCTAAGATTAAAATGGAAAGAGTTAATTAGAAAAACATCTTTGCAACAAGCTTCTCTGGCAAAAAGGTCTTATTTCCAAGATGTGTAAGAAATTGATTCAAATTCAGAAGAATAAGAGCTATTTGTCAATTGATAAATGGTTGAGGGATACAAAGATACAGTTCTTAAGGGAAGAAACTGAGACTTTATAGCCATATTAAAAAATGATGCAGTCACTAGTAATTAGAGAAACGCAAATTAAAGAAATTTGGAGATTCCGTCTCATACCCATCAGATTGGTCAAGATTGCAAAAAAAGGAAAATTATAAAAAACTCTGTTGGTGAGCCTTTGAATGGGTAATGGGTACAACCATCTTGAAAAACAGTTTGGAATTATACATAGAAAGTAGTGTATAATTTGTACCCTTTGACCCAGTCATAACACTGATGGAACTATACCCAAAAGTGATCAAAGAAATACGAAAAAGTCCTTATGTACACATTTATAGCAGTTCTTTTTTGTGATGGAAAAAATTAGAAGTGAAAAAGATGTTTATTAATTCAAAAGTGGGTAAAAAAGTTGTTGGTATATAAACATGATAGAATGCTGTTGTATTCTATATAAGTAATAGGATTTCAAAGAGATAGAAAAAGACATATGAACTGATAGCACAGTGATGAAGAATCAGAAGAATTTATATGATAAACACCAATATTACAAAAACAATTTTGAAAACATTTATAAACTGATGAAAATGGATAAGGAGTACCAGAAGAACTTTACAAGAATGTAAAGACAACATTGAAAGCTGTAAGAACTATGATGTATATACAGTGACTATCCATGATTCCAGAGAATTGATGATGAAATATACTACTTACCTCTTGACACACAGATGAAATATTTAAGAGGCAGAATAAGACAGATAATTTGTATACAGCCAATGAGGGAATTTGTTTTCCTTGACACTATGCATATTTGTTACAATGAATTTGTTTTTCCTTTCTTTTTCCCCCAGCATGTGTGGGGTGGGAATGAAAATAGATGTCTGTTAGTTTAACAAATAATTAAAGAAGAGAATAATTAAATTTAACAAATAATTAAAGAAGAGAATTGGGGGGATGCAACTAATGTAGAATGTTAAATGCACTTTCAGATAAGATTCATCTATTTTTACTTTTGCTTCATTGTTTTCCTGTGTTGCAAGAGAATTATCATGTAAGAGAGATTTTTGCTGGGTAGATGATTCTTGATTTTAATACCAACTTCTTTGACCTCTGGAATATCGTATTCTGAGCCTTCGATATCTCCATGTAGAAGCTGCCAGGTCCTGTGTTATCCTGATTGTGTTTCCACAATATTCAAATTGTTTCTTCTTGGCTGCTTGTAATATTTTCTCCTTAATCTGGGAACTCTGGAACCTGGCTATAATATTCCTAGGAGTTTTCTTTTTGGTATCTTTTTCAAGAAGTGATCAGTGGATTCTTTAAACCTCTGTTTTGCCCTCCTATTCTATAACATCAGGGAAATTTTCCTTGAGAATTTCTTGAAGAATGATTTTTAGGTTATTTTTTTTGATCATGGTTTTCAGGTAGTCCAATAATTTTTAAATTATCTCTCCTGGATCTGTTTTCTAGGTCAGTGGTTTTCCCAATGAGATATTTCACATTGCCTTCTATTTTTTCATTGTTTGGATCTGTTTAATAGTATCTTGATTTCTCATAAAGTCACTAGCTTCCATTTGCTCCAGTCTAATTCTGAAGGAATGATTCTCTTCATTGAGTTTTTGAGACTCTTATTCCATCAGGCAAATTCGGCTTTTTAAGGCATTCTTCTCCTCATTGGCTTTTTGAGCCTCTTTCGCCATTTGAGTTAGTCTATTTTTAAAGTGTTATTTTCTTCTATTTAAAGTGTTATTTTCTCCTTATCCATTTTCATCAAGTCAGGTTGTTGACTCTCTTTTCATGATTTTCTTGCATCATTCTCATTTCCCTTCCTAATTTTTCCTCCACTTCTCTTATTTGGTTTTCAAAATCCTTCTTAAATTCCTCTATAGCCTGTAATCAGTTCATATTTTTCTTGGAAGCTGTTGGTACAGGATTTCTGACTTTGTTGTCTTCCTCATGTTCCATGCTTTTATCCTGTTTGTCCCCAAAATAGGAGTCTAAAGTTGGATTGTGTGCTTGCTTTGCTTCCTTTGCTTGCTCATGTTGCCACTCAATTACTTGACTTTTGAGCTTTTTGCCACAGTGGAGCTGTACTTCCAGAGAGAATAGCTTTGTCCCAAATTGCTGGGGTTTTCACTGCTGCTGGAGCTATTAGTTGGCTGCCCTCTCTGAAGCCTCCATCGGCTCTGGCACCTGCTCACACCCCCAGGACACACACAGCAAGCCAGATCCAAGCAGGTTAAAGAAAGAACCATTACCCCTCAGAATGGTTGCTTGGTCCCCCTACAATCTGCAGGCCAGGAGCTCTGAAGCAGCTACATGGCAGCTGTATGCCTCAGCTGCTTTTCACTCCAGCGGCAGAGGCTGGACCACACTCCCAGACTCCCTGTTCCCAAAGTCTACACTGACCTCTCACTTTGTCTTTGGCATTTATGGGTTGGTAATTCTGGAAACCACCGCAGCTGCTGGTCATCCACTCTCTTGCAGTTCACTGCAACCACTGGTTGGGTCACCCTGAGGCTAAAACTGGGGTGTGGTGCTGCAATGGCCCCTTCCTGCCAGCCTTCCAGGCTTCCTTCAGTGGGATGTTTATTTCTCTCTGACACTTTGTGGGTTCTGTAGCTCTAAAGTGTAATTTAGAGTAATTTTTTATAGGTATTTGAGGTGGTTATGGGGGGAGCACATGGAGTTTTCCTGTTTCTACACTGCCATCTTGGTTCCACCCCTCAGTCTTCTTTTCTTGATCTTCATCAAGGTATGCCTAATAAATAGGGGTGTCTCATGCTCTATCCTAGACCCTCATCTGTTTTTCCCTATACTATTTCATTTGGTGATTTCATCAGCTCCCAAGGGTTCGATGATTATCCCATTACAAATGATTCCCAGATCTATTTATTTAGCCCTACTCTTTATTCTGACATTAATGACTCCTCCTTGGGCATCTCAAAAGGAATCTCATAGGCATTTCAAACTTCATATTACCTAAAAGAAAACTCCTTTTTTTTTTCTCAGCATACTTATTTTTTTCAAGTAACAAGTATTTCTTTTTATTTGCTCTTCCCACTGCCCTGATTAAACACATTAAAATAAACACAGTACAAATCTACATAGCCCAGCAAGACAAATGCCCGTGTTAACATGGCTTAAAACTGTTATTGTGGCCTGGCAGGAGTTGAATGATTGTTGGATCTTCATCCTTTTTGACATGTGATGGGTAGATCAGAGTTCTCTTCATAATGTTATCAGTAGAAATTGTTCTCCTAATTCTCACTTGGCATCTTTTCAGAAAGGTTTTCTAAGTTTCTTTTGAAATTTTCCATTTCCATTTTGATGAAACAGTAATATTATATTACATTCATATGTCACAACTTGTTAGCCATTGCCCAGTAGAATTTTCCTTTATTTTCCCATTTTTGGCTACTGCCAGAACGGGTTCTTTAAATATTTTTTATCTTTGGATCCTTTTCTTCTTTTTTGATTTCTTTGGAAATAATAGTGGTATAGCCACATCAGCAGGCATGCACAGTTTGGTGAGTTTCTGGGCAATGTTCCAAATTGCTTTACTGGATGAATGGCTGGGCCAGTTCATCATAGCTCCATCAACACTGCACTAGTACACCTTTCTTCCCCAAAGCCTCTCAAATTTTGTCATATTTGCCAGTCTGATTCACATGAAGTAAAACCTTGAAGTTACTTAAATATTCATTTCTCTAATTGTAAAGACACTTAAAACATTTTTATGTGACTGTTGATAGCTTGAATTTCTTTCTTTGAAAACCTATAATCCTTTGTCCTTTTATCTAGTGGGGGAAGGTTCTGAGGCTTATAAATTTGAATGAATTGTTTATAGATCAGAAATGAGACCATGATTGGAGAAAGTTGTTGTAAAGTTGTTGTTTTTTTTCTAGTTACCTGTTTCCCTTCTAATTTTTATTACATTAGATTTGTTTGGGGCAGCAAGGGAGCACAGTGGAGAAAATACTAGCCCTGGAGTCAGGCCCTAGAGTCTGAATCTGGCCTCAGATACTTAGTAGCTGTGTGACCCTGGGCAAGTCACTTTACCCTGGTTGTCTCCAAAACAAACAAAAAAAGATTGGTTTGTGCAAAAAGTTTTTAATTTTATATAATAAACAATAACATTTTTAATAATGAAAATTTTATGTTTTATCTTACAAGCTCTTATCCCTCTGATTGTGAACTCTTCCTCATTTCATAAGATAATTTCTTCTTTGTTCCTCTTATTTGTTTATGATGTGACTTTTAAATATCCAAGTCGTTTATCTGTTTAGATATTAAAACTCACTGTCTTCCCCAAACCCTCCTCTTCCAATCTCAGTATCATTTTTAGTTCTTCACTCTGACCCTGCATATTCAATATTGCCAAGTGCAGTTATCCCCACAGTTACAGTATCTCATATATGCCCCCTTCTGTCCATACATACAGCTTCCACAATAGTATAGATTCTCATCACCTAATTCTTTGACTATTGCTGTATTAGCTTTCTGCTTGCTGTCCCTATTCTCATCTATTGTATACCCATCAACCAAAGGAATTTTCTCAAAGCTTAGCTCTGGCCATGTCAGCACATTGCCCTCAGTAAACTCTAATGGCTCCCTGTTACCTCCAAGATCAAATATTGAATCTTCTCTTTGAATTTTAAATTCCTTTAAAACCTAAGCTCTTTCTGTTTTTCCAGTCTTTTCATACCTTGATTTCCTCCACTTACTTTATGATCAAGATATATTGACTTATTTGCTGTTCTCCACACAACACAATACTGATTCTTCTGATTCCATGTCTTTTCATTGGTTGTCTCATATATAAAATGCTTTTCTTCTTCATCACCTCCTGATTTCTCTGGCCTCCTTTCAAAATTTCTCAAAGCCTACTTTGTGCAGGAGATTTTTTTTTTTTTTTGGTCTGGTTCTTAGTGTCTTCCCTCTGAGATTTTTCCCATTTTTACTGTAAGTATGTTTGTTTGTGAGTAGTTTGTATGCTTTTTCTTCCATTAGAATGTGAACTCCTTGAGAGCAGGAAGGGACCATATTTTTGTCTTTTTTTACTGGTACTTTGTAAGCATCTAATAAAGATACTCTTTGACAGACTGATTTTAGCAACTAGCTCCACCCTTCTTGCCCACCCCCTCTATTCCCCACCTCTGGAATCAGGTCCAGAATAGGACTTTACCTTATCCCTTTCTCTACTATTTGAATTGGGAGCTATCTAACATGAAATTGAGTCTGGAATTACCAGCTGCTCTGTTTTTTGCAGAAAATTCCAACAAGATTTGTGGATAGTGAAAATCTCTTACTATTACAAAGTCAATTCTTCCAGGCCAAGTTTTTGCTCTATTTTCCAAATACCTTAGTTTCAAAGACTGAATATGTTGCTTTTGATGTCTTGACTAAAGAAATTTTACACAAAAAAGTTTTAGTGACCTTGCTTACCTCGGGAGTCTGGGTACTAGACATGTGATTTTCATTGGTGTAGGGAATTCTTTGATAAGAAATCTGATGATATAAGTTGGTAAATTCTGTACAGCCTAGTCTTGAAAGAGTTGCCCAGAACCCTGCCAGGTTAAGGGTCTTGCTTGGGGTCACCCAGCAGGGATCCAGTGGTAGAGGTGAGGCTTGAGCTTAGATTGGCCTGACTCAGAATACAGAAGTCATGTAGCCTTTCTGCTTTGCTGATAGGATCAGCAAAATGTGAAAATTAGGTCTACTTTGTAATGTAAATATAGTTTAGCTTATGGATGGTCATGATGCCATGTCATCAAGGCACATAATAGATAAAATATAAAATGATACTGGTTTTTTTAGACCTGTGGCATGGACAGTGATTACAATTAAAGTCAACAAACAGTTGTTAACACGTCAGGCAATGTATTAATTGCTATGGATAGGCCTCCACCCCTCCCCCCAAAAAGCAAAAAAGCAAAACCAACTGCTACCATCAAGGAGTACTCATATTCTAATGTAACTATCTAAGAGTAGTTTGAAGGTAATCTGAGATTTTAAGACACTGGAAATGGCTAGGGATGGAGAAGTCAGATCTTGAGGAGAATCAGGGAAACTAAGGTATAGAAGTAAGGGTGCAAAGCATTCCAGGGTTGGGGGGGCCAGATAGTGTGAAGGTATGGGGGGAAAAGGCAGAGCATCCTGTTTGAGGAATTGCTAGGTCAGTATAACCAGATTAGAGCACATGGAGGGGGATGAAGTGAAAGAAAATTTGAAAGGTAGAAAGGGTTCAGGTTATAAAGAGCTTTGAATGCCAAAAAGAATATTTTACATTTGATCTTAAATGTAATAGACCTTCAGGTATTGTACCTACAGCCCTTTGGTGGCTGAGAATAGGATAGATTGGAGTGTGAATAAACTTCAGGCAGACAGACCTGTTAGAAAGTTATTGAAATAGTCCCTAAAAGGAGTTCCTGAGGGCCTGAAGTCCCTAGGGTTGTAGCTGGGTGAGTAGACAGAAGGTAGTGTATGTGAGAAATGTTATAAAGGTAGAAATGACAAGATTTGGCAATTGATTGGACATGTTTGGTGAATGAAAGTCAGAAGTCAAGGATGATGCCAAGGTTTGAGCATGGCTCACTGGGAGGATGGTGCCCCCTTGATGGTAAAAGGGAAATGTGGAAGAGAAGATTTAGCGTTAATGATCTAACTTGTTACTTTACAAATGAGAACATTTAGACCCAGGGAGGTTAAGTAACTTGTCTCATTCACTCCCAGCAGGAGCCTTGGCTGCATTGTTTTGGCTCACTGCTAACTCTCTGCAGATTTTTTTCCTTTTTCCCTTGTGGCTCCTTAGTGCTTTCTGGGTGCACACCTAAGTTCACAGCCTCATGAAAAAGTAATACTTTTCCTGTTGGAGTTTGCATCCTCCTGCCTCTGTTCCCTTCCTGTAGCAGAAGGGAAGGGGAAGTGAAAGGAGGGAAAGACCTAGCCTCTGTCCCTTAAACATGCTTGCTTTCTGGGCATTGTGCCTTATACTTCCTTTACATTTTGTGGTACATTCTCCTTTTTTAGATTCTGCCTTTCCTTTTCATCTTAGAAATAGATGGAATTCTTTATCATATCTCTCAACTCAGATAATCACTTTTTTAATTTTAAGAATGTTGTTAAGCAAGACTTGGGCAGAGGACAGAATGGGAAAATGAATTTTACTGCTTCCCTTAAACATTCTGGTACATGTGCTGCATTGTGTCCTTGGAGCCAAGCTGGTTTTTGCCTTGGCCCCTCCTACCCTGCCACCTTACTAGACATGAGTGACTTACCAGGCGTGCGTTCAACCACAAACCCAGGTGAATAGTAGAACCAGAATTACCAATGAATAGATGTGTTCAGTTCAGAGGATGCTGATCTTTGTGTAACTTGTCCATACATTCCAGTCTCTGGTACTGTCCAAAGTTGTCATCAAGTTAGCACCTAATCCCTTTAAGAAGGAATAGTTTATAAAAGAATTCTTTAAAGATAAACAGATTAAATGAATTTTTTGAGCATAATAATCTGATTATTTGAGCAAATAATCTTTGGTTAAACCAACAAAAATATTCTTGGTTAATTACCAAAAGGAATTGTTGGTATCTTAAAAGTAAGTGTTCAAAACATTCTTAGGTATAGAAGGTGCTTCTGTTAAGCTACTGATAACAAATTGTAATTGGGAGTGGGAGAAGGAGAGGCATATCTTTTCAGAAACTGCTATATACTATGCTCAGCTTTGAGAATATCAAAATAAAAAATATTTGCATCAACAAAAATCAAATATCAACAAAAGCTTTTTATTCTGTTTGTGTGATAAAAGGTGATATAACAGGTGCTTGGTTGCTCTGTAGTTTTATAGAGTTGAGTAAGATTATGTATCACATTTCATGTACAAAAATTAATCTTGTATTTACTTATGTTTTACAAATTCTGCGGTCAAAGATAAGTTTCTTGGGAGCAGGGACTTAAAAATTTTTGTCTTTGTATTCCCAGTGCCTAGGCAACTAGGTAGTTAGTGCTGGGCATATAGTCAGGGAGATTCCTCTTCCTGAGTTCAAATCTGGCTTCATAAACTTACTAGCCTCAGTTTCCTCATCTGTAAAATGATCTGGAGAAGGAAATGGTGAACCCCTCCAGTATCTTTGCCAAGAAACCCCCAAATGGGGTCACGAAGAGTTGAATAGGACTGAAAACAACTGAACAGCAGCAGCATCCCCAGAGCCTAGCACAGTGCTGTGCACTCACAGTGCTATGTGAATTGCTTGGGACAAGCAGTAATTTTGATGTGGTTTAATTTGTGACAATATTAGTTGAGTGTGTTACTTCCTGACTCTCAACTGACTCAGACTATCTGGCCTTGACCAGATGAAATCTGTTCAAAGATGTTTCCCTACCTTTTAGTTAGTTCTGTTTCAGCGGAGTGCTGGATTTTAAGCATATATGTGTTTCATTGCTCTTGTTTTAAATTCACATTAAGAATGGATAACATGCAAGGAAACATTAAAAAGTTGCAGTTCTTTTTTGTTTGTTTTTGGAGGGGGGAAGGCAGTTGGAGTTACATGACTTGCCCAAGATAAGGTGTGTCAAGTGTCTGAGGTCAAATTTGAACTCAGGTCCTCCCGAATCCAGGGCTGGTGCTTTATTCACTGCACCACCTAGTTGCCTGAAAAAGTTACACTTCTTAAAAACACACTTGAATGATTGTTAGAAATATTGTATGATCTATTGGTGTGGAGGTGTGGTTGGGGGGGGGAGGGGAAGTCAAGTGTTTCAGGGATTATTCAAAGCCACAATGAAACAGGATCAGTTACAACAAAGGACAAATGGAATTGAAAAAAACAATGCCAGTTGTGAACTGACCTAATTAATCCTTAGAAAACTTAGTAAAGACCTTCAAAGGGCCTCTGCCTGCTGAAGAGATTGTTATTGATAATTAGCATTAATTAGATGACTAATAAATCCTCTTAAAAAAAGGTTAAACCTATTATATGTGGAAAGAAGAGTGAGAAGACCAGTTTAAAGCAGCATTTAATCATTGCTTTAAAGAAAAAAATACTTGTCAAGAGCAAGGCATCACAAAAACACATGCTAAAAATTAGGAAAAGTTAATTTTTTTTTTTTAAAAGCAGTTGGGGTTAAGTAACTTGCTCAAGGTTACACGGCTAGTCATTATTTATGCGTGGGTGCTCATTTTCTGAGGCCGGATCTGATCTCGGGTCATCCCAACTCCGAGGCCAGCGCTCTTACTCACTGCGCCACCTAGCCGCCCCGGAAAAGATAATTTTTAAAGTAAAAATCTCACTTTTTAAATTCAATCCTATAACAAAAACTCTTTGTTGGAAGCTCAGGCAAGCCTGTACCTGGGCATTTTTACTTCCAGTGGGCCTGGAAGTCTTATCCTCAGAATGTTGGGCTCTAGTGAGCATACTGATACTGAAGTAGAATTGTTCTAGAATGACAGAAATTCCCAAATGGAGATAGGGATATTGCAGCATAGCCTTGCATTAAAAAATTTCTCCAAGAGATGGAAGTAAACATACTTCAGTGGCCTAGGAACTCACCTGACTTAAACCATATTGAAAACCTGTGGTCTGTGATCAACCCTAAACTTGGAGAGGTACTTACTAAAGGTACACTTCATATCCAATATGATAAAAGTATAATTTCATGATGAACTAAAGAATGTGTTAGAATCTTTTTTGTGTGTGTGGAAGCTGCATTTTATTTGAAAATCCACCCATTTTTGCTAACATACATTTTAATATTGTAAACAAAAACAGAATCTCCAGAGACAATGCAACAAGTACACTTAACTCATGTATAGAGTTGCTTTCTTACTACTGACTGTCCTTCTTAAGGCCCCTCTCAACCCAAATGTTAAGATGTATTTACACAAAGCACCGATCAACAGTGCAGCTTAATTTTCCATTAACTAAACTCTTGCTAGATATCTGTAAAGACACTATTTTTCCTTATTTTAAAGGTACATGATCATAAACCTGGCACAAGCCAAATGAAAGGTTTTTGCCCTCCCCCTACATAATACCTCCTAGAGTTTTACTGAAAAGAAGGAAAGTCTTTAAAGTGAAAGCAATTTCTCACATTCATTTTGGAGAGGCCCTAATGTCAAATGTAGAATAATGACATGCCAAGCACAAAGCAATAAAGTTCCTTCCAGATTTACTAATGTGGTATTTAAAATGTAGTGCTTTTCCTAGTCAGTGAACTGTTCCCTTGCAAAATCTAGGCACAGAATTGACTATATGGATTAATGCATTCATAACTCTTCCCTAATTCTCATACAGACTGAGAATTTCTAAGAGATTCATATCTATGGACTTGCTGTAAAATATTTAGTGCCCTGTATGTCAGCTGAAAAGCACTCTGAATCAGAATCATTCTTACGGATAAAAGTCAAACATACTGTATATATCCATACTCATTTTCATAAGGAGGTTTGATACCATATTAATGTTATTACTTAAATTGATAATCATAAATAAATACAAATACATAAGGAATGTCTACTGCAAACTGAATATATAATTTTTTTAAAGAAAAGTTAATTTTAGTTACTGTTTCTACATTTGAAGATTGAAAAGAAAGGTACTGCATAAGAGTTATTATTTTGATCCCCGAAAAGAGTCCTGTTAAATTACAGTCAAGGACACACACAGCTCTTCATTCCAAATACAAATTTCACACTTTCTGAATAAGGCCTTCTCTTGTTAGGTTACTGATTATGGGTATTAATAAGGAGTTGAAAGAACTGAAGGGTTAGTCACCAAAAAGACAGATCTTAGTCTTAAATCATGGCAACTCTTGGCTTTATACTGTACTGATGCTTTCTCCTACAGACTAGTCCCAGTTGCTGTCATGGGCCCCTCATTGAGTTCCTGCAGCATTCTAATGGAAGAGAGGAGAGTTTACGAGACAGCAATTTGGATCTTGCTGGAAGTAGGGGTTTGCTGCTTGAGCACTTGTCTTTTTGGAACAGTGATTCCATTCTCTTCCACTGGATTATTACATAAATTGTCTGTGCTCCTGAAACAGGGCCAAAGGGGTCTGGTGGTCTCATGACAGGTTGGCTGTATATTAACGTTGGTTGTGTCATTACAGGTCCATTTCCCATCTGAGTTGGTATTCCATAGCCTATCATTCCTGTTGGTGTTGTAGCAGGGTAGGCCATTACAGGGGATGCCATTGTTGCAGCATTCCAAGCAGTGCAACTTTTGGTTGCCAGTTGGATCCTCCAGTTAACTTCTTTTCACCTGGTTAACTCCAGTTTACATCATTCTTAGTGGTTCCATTTCCAATGCCCAGATTGCCTACAAGGTTGGCCAAAGATGAATCCAAGTCATCTGACATTAACTTATTCGGTGGTAGTTTGGCAATAGGAAGACTCTGGTTCTGAGAGGCCACTGTTGGTTTTAGAAGTCCACCACCAGAATCTACAACCACATTTGTAGATTTATTTCCAAACACGGACTCAAAGTCAGCATTAAGGCCAGCTGAAGGCTGTGGCTGTGCAACTGGAGGAGTGAACCCTCCCCATGTACTTGCTACCTGAGGTGCAGTTGATAAAGAATGTACAGATGGATGAAAACTTGGCTGTTGCAAATCAAGTAGATCATTTGGCAGCTTTGATGAGCTGTTTGAAGAACTAGGGGTAGAAAATATGTCAATGGCTGGTGCAGTCATTATACTTCCTGCTGAGGTGGATACAGGAGAGGCTGCAGTTGTTAAAGAGGTATGAGATTTCTTTGCAAGTTCTTTTAGATGCTATTTCTTTAAAGCTTTTAAATGAGCCTGTTCTTCCTCTAAGGCTGCTTGCTTTTACCTTTCATCCACTTTTGTTAGAGACAGGCCAGTACTTGCCAGGGAAGAGACAGCATTTGAAAGGGTTGTAGCCCTGCTTGCAGCCGTTGAATCTTTGATTTTTTTTCCTTCCAAGGATGCTAAATGTTGTTCCAAAAGCATCAAGAAGACTGCTGGGAGCCAGTGAAAGATCTGGTATATTGCCTCTGTCAATACCAACTTGCTCTGCCACTTTAAGGAATTCAGAGATCCTTGTCATTCTAGTCAAAAACTTCTTATAGATGTCCAGGCCTTCTCTGCACTGGTTCTTTTTCATATCAAAATATTTTTCCAAGAGATTAATAATTCCTTCATTATATGTTGCAAAGAGTCTAATGGCATCTTTGAAAAGGAGCATGAAGGCAGCATTTATCACTCCATTTGTAAGTCCATTGCTATAGAATAGAATCTTGTAAAATATAGTGCCAAATTGTGTAAAACAAGTGATTGCAACACAAGAACATATTGCATATTAAAAGCTTAAGATATAAAAAAGTTGTAAGATTAAGTCTTAATACATTATTTTACTTTGTCCCAGTTAATTTGCATACCACTGTAGTAGGCACTTAAATCATCAGCATTTGTTGAGTGAATGCTTTATGTGGTCTCAAAAAAGTTTGCTACACCATAATGTCTGACAGAATTGTCATTATTTTGACTTCTATTGGGTCTAGTGAATTTAACCAAATTGATACACATTAGTGTGCTTTAATTATGGGCATTTTTTTGTCACATTAAGAGGCACAGATTAGTATTTGCTTTGGTTTAATCTGGTTATTTAAGAAAAATACCATAGTAACATACTGTTGCATTTTTATTACACTTCAAAAACACATTATAGTGTTCATTCCACAGGAAAGACTTCTCTTTCAAAGAATTTAGGAAAGTGATGTGCCTCATTTTATAGAATGTGCTTCTGAAAAAGATACATAGAAATATTAAAAGTACCTAGCTTTTTCAAAGAATTCTGAAATGAGATACCTCTTAAAACTGACTTAAATGAATCCACCTGTTGCGTAATCCCAGATTTGTACTTTGGGTTTGGTGGGAGACTATTAGATGTGCTAATGATTCATCACCTGAGTGGTTTAGAGAGCTTATTCTAAATATTGATGAATAGGGTACATTGGAAAGGTGGCGTACTGGTCCAAAAAGAGAACGCAAATCCTGTCAGCTTTCTAACATGTCTCTCTTTTTTGTGTCTCTAGGAGAACTACGGCATATTACGAAGCTGAAACCCTGGAGCCTCTTTGATGTGCTTGTGGAGAAATATGGTTGGCCTCATGAAGATGCTGCACAGTTTACAGATTTCCTGATCCCGATGTTAGAAATGGTTCCAGAAAAAAGAGCTTCAGCTGGAGAATGCCTTAGGCATCCTTGGTTGAATTCTTAGCAGAATCTCCAAATATAACATTCTGAGCTAGCAAATATTTTCCAGTACATCGGACCTAAATGGTGACTCTCAAATTCTGTAACAGGATTACAAGTGAGCTGGCTTCATCCTCAGACCTTTATTTTGCTTTGAGGTACTGTTGTTTGACATTTTGCTTTTTGTGCACTGTGGTCCTGGGGAAGGGTAGTCTTTTGTCTTCAGCTAAGTAGTTTACTGACCCACTCTCTTCTGGAAATACTTAATACCTTGTCTCTAAACATTGTTTCTTGTGTTGTGTGGCATTCAAATGTCATTTTCTTGAACGAAAATACTTTCCCCCTCTTTGTGTTTCGGCAGGTTTTGTAACTATTTATGAAGAACTCTTTTAGCTGAGTATTCTATAATTTACACGCTTAAGAATTATCAAGTTGGAATCAAGAAAGACATGGCAAGGAAATGTAATTTTATCTGCTGGCAAAGGGATATCATTCTTGTATTATAGTATATGTAAATGTAACCTGTAAATGTTTCTTTCCATTAAATTTGGGATGGGCCTCCAATTTCAGAGTAAAGCTACCAAGTTTTGAGTGATTTGTAGCCTCTAAGTTGCATGTAGCAGACATCAGCTGCTTTGAAGTTATATGAACTTCTAATTCCATAGCAATTCTTTTTTACATTGGATTTTAAACAAAGCAGATCTAATTCACAAGATTTATTTCCCCATATTGGCACTTTAACAGAAGGCAAGACTTATTTCTCATTCTAAAACATGGATTACACACTTGCATTCCCATTGGATATTTTGCATCTTTTTTTTAAAAAGTGCTTTTAAGGAAAAATAGTAATTTCCCTTATAATGTGATAACATGCTACAGTGTGGTATTTATTTCTGCCTACAAGCACTAAGTTGAACTATACGCAGGTTAAATTGAGCAAAGGAAACATTTCTACATGTGCAATGAAAATTATGTTTGAGAAAGGGTATGTTCTATGTCTGAAAAGCAAGGGGTAGTGTACAGTTTGCAATGAAATGGACAGAGAAACCCCCCTAAGTCTCAGAGGTCAGAGATCACGTTCATTCTTCATGTAGCTTTACATGTTTCTAACAACCAATTGCACTAGTATTTTGTCTTTCAGTGAACTCAAGTACAAAGAAAAAATGATTTCCCCTTTGCAGTTTGGTTTATGCGTGTAGAATCCAGGACACAACCATAGTAGGCAATACAGATTTTAGAATGTTAATATACAGAGGTATTTTGCCTCTTTTAGAAGTCAGTGGGATGAATGTAATTTTTTCCAGTTTTACACATTAATTATGGTGCCACTTTTTCTTGACTTTGTCCATTTAAATTTATTCACATGCCTTTGCAATAACTAGATTGTGAAAAGATACCCAAGTGTTGTAACAATAACCTATTGTTTGAGGTGCTTGCAGTTGTCTAATTAATTAAAGTGTTTTGGTTTTTTTTCAGACATTGTGCTGGTCATTGGACTATGTTTGACATAACTATATACTAACATTTTTTAGTTATTTACTGATACATGATTTTAGCATTATATAACAAAACTTAATGAATTGAATGTTAAGATATTGGAACCCTATTTGCATAGCTTAGGCAGTATGGTTAAAGAACCAGAAATCAGTTAATAAGGGTAGAATAGGAATGTAGAAATTGAGTTGCATTCTAAAGGGAATAGAGTTCCTAAAGCCAAAAGTGAGTTGTCTTCCAAATGCTAGGGTTTAATCAATATATTTTTCTCATCAGCTCTTAGAACTTTAATAGAAAAGCAGGGGGATAGGGGGTTTAAATTGCATTAAGAGAGATAGATGAGAATTTTGAAAAGGTAAGATTTTTGAAATATTTGGAACAGAATCCATTTAGGTTTAAGATGTTGGGCATTATGGGGTGGCTAGGTGGCACAGTGAATAGGGAACCGGCCCTGGAGTCAGGAACACCTGAGTTCAAATTTGACTTCAGACAGTTGACACACTTAGTAGCCGTGTGACTTTAGGCAAGTCACTTAACCCAGTTGCCCTCCAAAAAAAAAAAAAGATGTCAGGCATTAGATGGTACTCTTGAGATTACTGCCAGCCTTAAAACAGAAACATAAAAGAAAAGGAACTGCATGAGTTGTATAGCCTTTCAGAACTAGGAAAAAATAGTAATGATCTAATTTTAATGGTGTATATTTTCGTGCTCATAATTAATGAGCTCAGACTACAGTCCAAATCTCTTGACCTGCCTAGGTTTCTTAAATTAGTGGAAATATCCTGGAATATAATTCATTGTAGGACAGCATAGCGAACTTTTGATCATTGACATATACAGTGGAAAGCATGTTTGACTTGGAATCAGAACCTGGATTCAAATAATGGCCCTGATACAGACTATTTATATGTGACTCTGGGTAAGTCACGACTTCTCATGGCCCCTTTCTTCATCTCTGAAGTGGAGCATTGAATTAGATGACCTCTAATGATATCTAAACCACAGGTGTGATCTCTCATTCATTTTTCTTCTCTTCATGTGAAACCTAATAATGATATATTGTACATAAACTTACCACTTGCAGAGATTTAAAGCATTGAAAGCAGTTTGTAACATTTTATGAGAAATGTTTCTAACTATAAAGGGTTTTTTTTTTTTTTGCGCCTGTTGGACCTTCCAAACACATGCTAGATGATACATGGTTAGTATTAACAGGATCATATAGAAAGTGGGAGAGATCTTAGAAGCCATCTATTCTAATTCCCACATTTTACAGCTGAGGACACTAGATCTGAGAGAAGTTGCCCAACATCACAGTGGTAAAGTGGGAGAATGGAGATTTTAATCTGAACCTGCCTCCAGAACCAGCACTCTTTCCCCTATTGTTGCCTCTTGGGTCTTTACTTTTTTTTTGGGAATTGCTAATGTGAGGCAACAGTGGGGATTTTAGTATTGCTCTGTATAACCCAGTCCATTAAGCTAACATTCATTGTGCTCTTTTCTGAAATAATAATGTACTAGAGGATTTTGTACATTAGAAAAATCGACTAGGCTCTCAATTTAGTTTTTTGACTATAGGTCCTAAGGTTATTTTTTTCTTTGAAAAAAAAAATGTATAATTTTGGTAGTATCTAGTTTCTTCCTATCATTAAAGATCTAATTTTGGGGTGGAGAGTATTGTGGTGTAACTGCATTTGCCTGTTTTATTAGAATAAAAGATAACAGAATCAAGACTTTTTGCTTATGAAATATTACAAACTAAAGTATATTATATATACACACATACACATACATATATGCACGCATGTGTATGTGTGTATAGCTATATCTATGATTTCATTCAGCCAATGACTTATGTTCTGTGTTCGAGAACACTGGTTGACATAAAGCCTTTTCCCAAGACAAGGTGTTTGTCTAGTGACTATGATCCTGAACTTTACTGCAAGTTATCCAGAGGCTGAAATTTCACTCATATTCTATCTCCAGATCATAAAATTGGTCCAAGCCTCAAGAGATTGGATTGTTGCAACCCACCATTATTGACTATACTACTACAAAAGGAATTTTTTAAATGGAAGTACTACCCATAACAGGTTATAGTTATAGCCAGTGACTACTATTCATATTAAAAAAACATGGCATAAAGTGACTTAAAAATAATATTGCCAGATCTAACACGTAAGTTTTTAGATGTTTGCTTACCTTTATTTTGAAAAGGTTTTTTTCTCCAATGACAAACTAAGGTAAAAAAATTATATAAAGGGTCATTTAGGAGATGAAAAAAAAACTGCCATTACACCAAATGGTAGAATAACAGTGGCTATATGTCATATCCAAATGCTGTCACCTTTTTATCTCTTCTATGGAAATATATGGCCACTTATAAAATGTTCTTTTTAAAAGTACCAGTTATTTTTCATGTTATTTCAGTGATCAAGGAATTGAGAATTGATAACAGAAGGTATTTGTTATACTCCTCAAATCATTCCATTTTAAATCTTTACGACAGAGTTGAATCTGTTACTAAATCATTTTGAGAAAAATTTGACAGATTGTCTCCTAGCCCAGTAGTCACTTTCTTTCTAAGGGTATCTATCTGATGTTGCAATAATAGTAAATCTACTTTTAGACTAGAATATAACAGCTATATACTAAATGTGCAAGCAAGTAAACATTAATGGGGTTTCAGACTAACCTATAACTTTCTGGTATGAACTTTCCATCTGTAACTGTGCCAACGTATGACTTATGTGAAATGCATAAATGGAATGATCTAGTTTTATATGCTTGTAAGATGCTTCACTGAGTAAACCTACATGAGTATTTCAAGTAGTTTCTTTGGCTCTTACTACTGCATAAACAGTAGGGAAACAAAATGAAAATGTTTTCTATCCTTGTTTGCTGGCTAAAATCTGAGGTAGTGTTCACTTATTTTAAAGGTTGTACAGGACAATTTGGGTAAAACTGACATAATTGTGATTTATTAACATGAATTAAAATGCCCAACCAGTGCTGCAATGTGACAGTATATTAAAAAAATTTAAATGTCATATACTGTACTACTTTCACAAAGATCACACATTTTTGCAAAAAGAGACTTGTCATATATACAATACTATATCAAATGAGAAGCTGTAAGCAATTTTACACGCAAAAGAAATACAGTATTTACAGAACTTGTCAGAAGACATTAGAAACAATCTATACATTAAATTACATTTTTCTGCAAATAACCGATGAACAAAAGAGCCAAGTCCACACCAAACTATAAAAATCTGTATTGCATTTTCTACCTAGATGCACACACAGAACTGTTGACAGAATGAGGGGGAGGGGGGGAGAAAACCTGTTAGTGCCATCACTTAGCTGTGTACTTATTACATACGTATAAAAAGTAATATAGAAAACATTCACTAAATGAATTTAACTGCAACAATAAAATTTAAGATTATGCAGCATCAAATCTACTGCCAGAAAAACAGCTGGAATGTTCACTTACAAAATAAAGATACCTAATACTGGTTTAACAGCACGTTTTTCAGGAATTTTAAAAAGCAAAAAATGGAAAAATACAATGAAAGAGCACTGGTGTTTGCTTTTATACAAAGTTTCATGTACAAGCTTTAAAAAGTACCATGAATAGGTACATATGAAATATACAGTTTATCTTACAGAACATTTTAAAAATGTTTTAGGAGTCCTTGTTAATGCCACCCTGAACCATGGTAATTGTTCTGAAACGTTGGTGGCACCTGTGCTCTGTGAATTGGAATCTGTCCAGGCACTGGAGATGCCTGCTGAGGTCCTTGAACCCCATGTGGTAGGGTTACAGAGCCAGGATGTGGACAGAACCCTGAAGCTGTAGGTGTTGGAATACTGTTTGGTCCTTGTGGCTGGAGATGAGGACCTTGTACTGGCAATGGACAGTGTGGTCCTGTTCCAGTAGGCTGGTGTTGGGGTCCAGGTCCCAGGGGTGTATGATGTGTAGCTTGTGAGGGATATGATGGTACAGCTGGATGAGCACTTGAAGGAAAAAGTGGAGGTCCTTGATGAGGGGGGTGGTGTAAGGCTTGTGCAGATGATGCATGATGCCCAGAAGCCAAAACACTGGAAGGTGGGGGTGGGGGTGGGGGTGGAGCTGTATTTACTACATGCTGGTGTTGTGCTTGCAGACCTTGGTGTCCTGGGGTGGGATGGGGGGGATGGTGATGAGGTGCAGGGGCTGGTGGGGGAGGCGGGGGTGGCAAATGGTGCCCAGCAGTTTGAGAATGAATATGTGAACCAGGGGCCACTGCATGAACGGGCCCTACTACATGTGCTACAGAGTGCTGCTGATGGGAACTTGGCTGTTGTACAAGATGTGGTCCTGGAGCAGGTGGTGGCGGCGGAGGGGGTGGAGCTGCTGAAGCTTGATGGTGAATGGTAGAGTTCTGAGATGGCAAAAAATGCCCTGAAGTTACATGGTGTCCTGGAACTGGCTGTTGACTTGTGGTACCAGGAAGTGCTTGATTTGGTCCAGATGTAAACACAGTTTGTTGGGAAAGGCTACCCTTTAACTGATTATAACTCTGAAAGTTTGCAGAGGGCTGCTGGTTTTGATAGTAAGAGGATGAAGAGGGAGGAGGAGGAGGGGGAGGAGGTGGTGCATTACTGTTCAAATTTTGTTGGTTAAATTGACTGTAAGTTGCTGAAGATTGTCCTGAAGGTGTCTGTGTAAATAATGCTCCAGTAGCTGGCTGTGGAGTATTGGACTGAAGGCTCTGTGCTGCTGGATAAAAATTTCTGTGAGAGTCTCTCTGAGGTGTGCCAACTTGAGGTGACTGAGAATGGTGGGGCCTGTAGGGAGATCCTAACTGCTGCGTGTGAGGCTTTGGTGAAAGATAACCATGCTGGACAGGCGTAAGAGGAGTAGATGACTTCGGTGGATTTTCTACATGAGGTGATGGGGGACAATGCAACTTCAAAGGTGCAGAAGGAAGCTTTTGTGACAGTTGCTCAGCTGAACTTCGCACATGTGACTGGGTAGGATGAGTCTTTGAAAGTGCTTGGACATTTGACAGCTGCTTCTGTTGTAGCTCTGCCTTTTGAGGATTGGCATTCTCAGTCTCAGGTGGATTAACTGCCATCTCCCACTGAGAATCGGGTTTTGTGGGTGTCTTTCCAAATGACTGGGCAGGAACTGTAGGACCTGGTGAACAAGGCTACACAAAAAAAGAGTAAGTCAGTGTAAGATTTATAAACTGATTTTTATATATATACACACATACATACACACACGTATATATTTAAATAGCGAAGGGGTCTTAGGAAAATGTGAAAATTATGTAACATTGTTGTGCAAGGGTTGTTGTTTTGGGAAATAGATAAATCTGCTGTAAATACTTAGAAGTTGAATGAGTCTTCAAACTTAGATCTTCAAAATTTTCTCCAAAACCTCTCCCATTTAACAGTTACTTAGATTTAAAAAAAAAAAAAGGTAATGCTATATGGTCATAATTTTGTTGATATCTTTAAGTTTAAGCTAAATACAAATGACTTGATATTTTTTCAGATTCAATATTATGTTACATTTTCCAAATTTCCCCCTGGTAACTATTCTAATGCACATACACTGTAAGGCAATTGGCATATTTTAATTACACTCCCATCCTAAGAACTTTTTTGTAAAAGCTGGTTGGTGTTGCAGGGGATAAGTTAGAAAACTATGCCCTGCCCCCCAAATCATCTGAAATAAATTTTTTTTAAACTAGGAAACAGTTTATGGGTTAACTAATTTATTAGTAAATACCCTATAATTACATAAGGTAAATTACTCAAAAGTTATTAACAAAATGTATTTCTACCTGGTATACTTGTCTTAATTGGGAAAAATGATAATGTTTCATCACTGAAAATCACTTCTGAGGCCACAAGGCACCAAAACTTTTCCCCAAAATTATTAAATTTCCCTTATTTTTAGAACTTCTGCATTCATTAGTTACTTGCAAAAAAATTCTCCTCACTTAAAGATGTAATACACTGGAGATCATGGCATTTAGAGAAATCACTGATTTCTGACATTCAGATGATCATGTCAGATTACTTCTGGAGACAAACTAAACTGTTAGCATTCCATCCTAAACTAGGGCTTAATGAAGACTATCCCTTCTTATCCCCAAATGGGTTTTCCAAAGAAAATAAAGACTATTTTGGTGAATAAGGTAAGTGAAACACAAACTAGGTGAGGGGTCGTAGCAGATCAGTGTTCACAAACTGATATTATGGTATAGCTCCAATCTAGACAACCTCATACCATCAACTTCAGTTTTTTCTGAACTGCTACATTCCAAGGCGCTGTGTTATTTACCTTGCTCACTTTTGAAGGACTTTTACAAGCCTTTTGAGAAGTGTCTGGGGATGGACATTCATTTGTGGTTGTGGGCTCTGGATTTTCAGGATCAGGGTCTGTAAAATAAAAAAAAAAACCATAGCAAAATGTAAAATCACATGAGAAACAGTGCTTTTGCAAACACTACAATGGAATTTACATTCAACTATTCAGACCAACTTTTATCAAGATTTTCTTCTCAGTGATTAAAAAGATGTTTAAAACTACAACTGTGATTGATAGGTCATCTGCTTACTGACCTTCTATAAGTTCACTGAAAGAAGGGACTGGGACCTTAAGTTGCAACTGGGGAATGTGATTTGAATGAGATGAAGGTGAAGACTGAACATGATTCGGTGAGCATGGGATACAAGGTGATTCTCCCCCTACAGATGAAGCAAACCCAAATAGAATATTAGAATTTCTATCAACTATAATATACTTTGGTTAGTTGAATTCACTTCCAGGTAGGAGAACAAAGCAACTTACCACTATCTTTGTCTTTCCTATGATCGCTGAGAAGTAAGGCTCTCTGATAGCTCCTTTCTCTTACTTGTTCCACTGAAGTTGAAGCAGTCCTTTAAAATACCAGAATGAAAGAATTTTGTTTCACCTCTTATGCAGTATTATATTTAATCCAAATCTCTTGTGTATCCATGTGTCATACAAATATTTTTGGGGAAAAATGGAATATGCTGAATTTTTATGTTTGAGCACAGAAATTTTGTATTGTTACAATCAAAGATTGTTATCTTTGCTGCAGTTAGTATTTCCTATGCATGAAGAAGGAAGCTTCCTAATAATGGGAAACTAACCAAATTATTTGGGAGACATTTTTAAATCAATAAGGGCAGTAAAACCAGGAATAAACTTGGTTGAATTCAATTTTGCCATCATGAATAGCTTAATGATTAAAAATCATGAGAGGCATTCCTTTTATTAAATACTATTATTAGTTAACTCTCCAAAAAGGCAGTTTTAGAATTAATCATATCAGAATTGTTTCTTTAGAATGAAACCTAAGCAACCTTCAATCCAGGGACCTAGATTCATAGAATATTTCTGCTCTAATTAAAAGCATTTCTTACATAATATTATACTTAGGGAAAAAAATAATAAATGTTATACTTATTTAGGAATAGTCAACAAAATAATGATAATAATTTTAATAATAATTAGCACCACTTGTCACTTTACACATAAACCCCTACCTCTCTAAAAACAAAAACAAAACAAGTGGTAGAGGTCAGCACAATTGGCTCCAACTGACTTGTCCTCATTTCCCTATGCCAACTCTACTATCCCACAATGGTTTATGTTGTTTATGCATTAAATACAAGACACAAAAGTTCCTTGCAGACTCCCTCCATTTTCTCCTGGATCTACATTTTACAAGCAGATTCCATAGCAGCTCCAGCCCCAACCAATCCAGTCAGAAATAAAAGCCAAAAATCTGATGCCTTCAAATGGGTTTCCTGAGGTAGCAGCTATTTCAATCCCACTGCTTCTTTTGTGAACCTTCTCTTTGACACTGCTTTCAGAATCAACTGGAGTCATAATCTCTATCCCTTCCCTTTGCTCCCCCTTCCCACCCAAGTGACATTATTAAACAACTCCCACTGACTTTTGGCTGTTTATATAGAAATCAAATCTACTTAATAAGGAAGAAGATTTATCATCACAGAGAATATACTCAAAGGAAGAGGACAATGGTTCTGAAGGTAGGTCTCCAAATGGAATGCCAGCAACACTGCAATAAGTATACAGACTACCATGATAATATACTAGTAGAATGTAAAGTTCAGATTATTTTTAGGTTGCATTACTTGGCAGTCATATCATGCTAGATTTTTAAGTGGCAAACATTACAAAAATGCCATTACTACTTTTAACCCCCAAATAAGTTGAATTCTATTTTTTTTCTAATTTAGATTGTGGTAATATCTACTAAGCTTTATATGGAAAGCTGAAAACAGACAAGCATTAAAAGACAGAATTTCATTTTCATCCCTTACAGAGGGATAATTCACTCGTCATAAAATTAGATACAAAACCTGCTATTATTTTTCTTTAGGCAATTCCTTGATCAGTAGGTCCCTACTATATATTTGTAAACTGGTAGCCCAAGAGAGATAAGAAAATAGTCTGAAAAGCATTCTGGCAGAATTATAATGAACACTAATTTTCTTTATCTTTTGCCCTAAAACAGCCAGAGCTTCATTTGTTCACCTGGAGTCTACAGAATTTTATACCTTCAGCTCCCATGTTGTACAGAAAGACCTAGTCTAATTGAAAGTGTCTCTAAAATTCACAGAAAACAATACTTAAAATGTGATTCACAAAGATCAAAACCAGAAAACTCACAGCATAAGAAATTAATAGTATTTGCATAAAGACAGAGTGGACTAGAACTTTAAAGATCTAAAGCATATTTATATTCCCTTAATTAAAATCATCCATTAAATTTCCAGAATTAATATTAGGTGGTTTGAAACTCAGATTAACCAAGACCTTTAAAAAAATATTTAAAACATATTTTGGACATTATTGTGTTGGGCACACCATATTTCTCACTTGATTAGAAAAAGAAAAATAATTAACCTAGTGATATGTGATATCATTCTCCCTCATATGCAAATAGGATTTCCAAGTCAAAATACTCCTTGTTATCTGATTGCCATATCTCTGAAAACTAAATTAGTTTTACTACCTTCTTTCATATAGTAGTTTTTAAGGCACTAATCAATCCACTTACCACTGAACTTCTGGTTCATTTTTTTCACCGGAAGAAGTTTCTTTTACTGGGCAGTTATTGCTGATTTCTTCTGAACTAGCATTATAAACAGCAGTTGGCAATGGCAAAGGTAGGCTAGTAGTGTGGTCTGCTTGCTCCCCATTTTCACCACTGTTGCTACACCCATCACTTGTATTGCTGCTGTTGCTTGTGCTTCCACCCATAGTAGCATGAGGTGACACAGTAACTAGAGAAAAGCTGTCAGCTTTGGAGCCACTTTTCCTAGCTTCCCGCTGTCTCTTACGGTATTCTAATAAGGACACCTAAGATGACAAGAGAGAAAAACATATCACTTTTGCTTTGTCAAAGTCAATGTATTAGTCTAAGAACCTCTATATTCACATTAGGAAAATTATATGACTTCTGCAAAGTCACCTCCATGTGTTTGTTATAAAATCTATAGTTATAGTCATTTATAATTTGCAATACAAGTGCTTTAAGTTGCTCTTTTTTTGTTTCCAAGTAGGAAGACCACCTCAGGAATTTAACTCAAGCAGGATACTGGCCAGTCAAATAACACATCAAATTAAGGCCAACACTTGCAATTATTTATGAACAGGTTCAAGAGATATTCACAACTTTGTGAATAGGGCAGATATCCCCATTTTCCAGATAAGGAAATTCAAGGTCACACATTATTGTGCAACAGAGACTAGAACATAGGGGAAATGATGTCTAAAATTATAACGCTTATTCCTGTTACAAGGGATACTGTTCTGAAAATCAAGAAATATAGATTCAAAATTCTTGAACTAGCTATCTGAGCCTAAGGCAAGTCATTTAGTATCTCAGGATTTCAACTTTATGTATCAAATTTTAGAAAGAAATAAACTCGCAAGCATTCTAATGCTACAATTATTTTTGCTTAATTCTTTCCTGTTTGGAGTTTATTCCTTTTATTTACTTAGATAAAATGAATTATAACTTTAAGCATATTCCTTAGTCATGTAGTAGCTCTAATTGTTGCATTTCCCATGTACCAATGAAAATCTTAATGTGAAAAAAATTAAATTCCCAGTAAGCTTCAAAAATAAAAGGAGACATAGGCAGAGATAATGGAAAAAGCTTTCACCTTTTTCTTTTGTGGTGGATTCTGGGGTGTACAACTCCCCTCAATCGCACTGTCATTAACTGTCCTTCCAAACCCTGGGGGGAGCCCATCTTCTGAAGAACAGAACACAGAGGTCTCCATGAACACACCTCTGGAGTCGTCTTGCACTAGGCACTTTGGCTCACTTACTCGGAAGCCACCTCCAACCTCCAGCTGATGGGAAGGTGTTAAATCCCTTAAATTGGAATTCACTGCGGAAAAGTTCACACCTGTTCTTTCAGGACTTTTAACCCAAGAAGAATAAACTGTGCTTCTTCCACAGGGAGCAGATTCTAGCTGGCTGTTGGATTCAGTCCTATCTTGGGAGGGGGTTTCCATGGTTTTAGGAATGGCATTGTGCTCCACTACATCAACTCCAGTCTGCAGGTCTGATACAGACTCCTTGTCCCCGGTGCACTGCCTGGTTGCATCAGTCCTATTTCTTGGGCTAGAATAGCCAATGGTCTTTATTTCTTGCAGGCCCATTTCTGTCAAATTAGAGTTTCTAAAAGGACCCACTGTCAACATAGCTGGTGTTCTCTCATAGCCCTATGAGAGGAAAGGAAGGAGGGAAAAAAATTATATCAACATGCATAGGCCATGGCTTAATTTTTTTAGTAAAGTACACACCACTAAGTGCTTCTTATTTTAATAAAATATTTACCTCTTGGTTATAAACTCGTCTTTTAATTTCTGGTGAACTTTCTGGAGAGGAAATATTCTATGGGGAAAAAAAAAAGATGATTAGCAATGAAGTTCAATACATTCAATAGTAACAGCAGTTCTAATTTTGTATTACGATATAAATACAAAACTTTCTGTTTTAACATTTCCAGGGGTATTACCATTAAATCAATTGTTTTACATTGCTAATAATTCAGTCACCTAAAACAGAATCAAAGTTGCTATTTGTTTGCAGAGAAATTAATAAAATCATGATTAAAACCAACACTTAAAAAACTGAAATTCCAGTATGCTACAAATATAAAAAGATACAGTTTTACAATATAATTTAAAATGTTTACATTTTAAATTAAATTAAATTAAAATGTATACACAGACTCAACAAATGTACATAACTAGCTATTTTTTCCTTTGTGGTGTAAAACTCCTACTAATGAAACTGTTCTAAAAACTATGCTCATTTTTACTTACATCTTTTAGAAAGGTACTCTTACATTTTAGAGGACATTTGGGGATCAATTTTCCCAAACAATGTGTAGCAAGCAAAGTCATGCAAAACAAAATATCAAAACTTTGTGTTCTCTCACCTCAAAGTGCATAGCATTTCCCTGTATACAAGGAGTTACTGGAGTAACTGGTGAATATATGGGCTTATAACCATTCCTGCAAGTTTCATCTTCTGATTTTGTCCTAGGAGGTGTAGCAAATAATGATGGGTCGGTAGCAGTGATATCCACATGAGTTGGTGTAGCATATGGAGAAGGTGTAGGTGTGGAGGTTTCAGAGTAAGCAGAATCCAACAACTGATATAGCCTTCGTTTTTTTAGTGGAGTAGTTAAATCTGTGTATATGAAAAACAAAACAATTTCTAGAAAAGAATACAATTGACTTTAAGCTAAAAATCTTATTCTGTAATTGTGATATACAACTCAAATATTCTTTAAAAACAAATTGTTATGAGAGCTAAATTTTGATATCCCAAAGGTACGGTATTCCAAGAAATTAGAGAAACTGTACTAATATGAAACAATTTTCTTCAGATTATAGATGTTGCTAATGAAATTGAAATTTAATACAGATATAAACTACACAAGTTATGCCTAAATTATACTATTTTAAATGAGTTGCTCAGTGGATTGGCTGACAAGTTCAAAAGCCAAAACAACAGTTAGTTGTCAGAACAGAAATATTTGTGCAAAAGTTAAAATTTTTTTGAAAATGAGAATTATGCTTACTTCAGTGAGATCTACAATGCTTGATTTATGCCAGACTAATATAACAAAAACAAGTCTCGTTACCTGGAAGTGAACAGCTATCATTGAGTAACAGTGGACTTTTATTTTCACCATTGACAGCAGGGCTTCTAGATCTTTCTTGGCATAATGAACTAAATTTCTCTATAACGGCTGAATTTTCTTCTTCTAATGCTTGCTTCAACCATCGCTAAAATAACAAAAGCCACAGTTAATACAGTCTGTACTGTGGAGCAAAGTGAAAAAGCACCAGAATGGAATGTTGTTTATTAATGTTGCTTTATCCCAGGAAAAGTCTACCTTTTTGCATGAGCCAGAGCTAGTTTCAGTAGGTTCTTTTCTTCTCCTTTTTTCTGAAAGGAATGGTGAAGTAAATCTAATATAGTGCTTTGGAGTAGAATACACATGGGGGCTGTAAGTAAGGCCTGGTAAAGAGTTGAGTTGTGTAGCCAATACTTCAGGATCTGTAGTTATTCGAAGAGGCCTTTCTGAAAGGCTCTCTGAAGATTTTCCTGTCTTCTCATTCTTCTCACTTAACCATTCATTGACTAAGTGCTAAATAAAAGAAAAAGATGAATGAGGAAAGATGTCTGGAATTTTAGATTTCTAAGTTGCTTTAATAACTAAAACAAGGAAACTATACCCAATACTAAATATACTCAATTAAGCTAAGATAATCAGTTGTTCTTCCCATTTTCTTATAACACTGAAATGGAAACATTATATTAACATACAGATTTTTCTCAGAAACAGTTTGTCATGTTATGAGCTAAATTATGAGCTAAAGTAAATTAATACATTCTATTTAACCTGTAATTTGATGTGGAAATGGGCAGTGGGTGGCTTCATTTAAAACTTGTTTTCTCTTAAACTTTTAAACACCACAAATGTTAATTTTAAATATTTTTAGATAAAATATACATGCTAATATTTTATCTAGTTTTTACTACTCTTAGAAGATTTTCAAATTTCCCTTTATACAATTTTCTCCAAGAATCTAATCATTATCTTCCAATACATTCAGCAAGCTTATTTAATATTATTATACACTAATTTGTAGATTTCTTTTGATGCTTATCTTTTCCAAAACAAATTCAACATACGTGACAGAATTTAGGCTATACAAAATCCCCAAAGGTGAGAAATCCAGAAAAAGTGCTTTTATTTCTAAAATACTTAGGTTAAAATGCAGCTTAAGAAGTGACTGAAACAGTGCTATGCTACTGTGTTCTTCCAAAATACATTAAAAATGGTATTTTCCCAGTCTTAAATGGAGCAATCAACTATGGACTATAATTTTAAACTTAGTATCAAATACAATCTTCCAAGTATTTCAATAAAGTTGTAAAAAATATAAGATCCATAGTAGCTTCCTTTGTGTGGGTCTGTCCATCATAATTTTTTGTTACCCTCATTTATAGAGTGACAAAAATTCAAAGGATACAAAAAATAATTATTTTTGGAAAATGTACCATTTGTATTACAGACTTCAAAAATCTCAACATTTTTCTTGTTTAAAAATAAGATACCTGATCTCAAGAAGCTATTATTTTATTACTTCTCTGGGATGGGGATACTGTTCATATTAACTGTATACCCAGTTTTTAGTTAAGCAATTTATTTCAAAGATGTACAAGGAGAGACTGCCAAGTAAAACCTGAATTAGCAATATCCAAATAGAAAATCTCACTTAAAACACGAGAGAATGAGCAACATTATTAGCTACTGATTTGTAAGAAAACAAGTGTTAACTGTTATTCTCTTTTTTAGCATATCATACCTTTTTTGTTTTGGGGTACTTTGTAGGGCATTTATTAAGTGCTGGAACTTCAGTCTCAGTAACTATTTCTGCTATGGCAGTTTCAGTTTCAGGCTCTGCTGCAAGTGCAGTGTTCTCAGTTTCATTTGGTTGTGAAGTAACTTCTACATCAGGAGAAGACGGCTGGATATCTGAACACATGCTGACGGTTCTGTGGCGCCGGCGCTGCTGTCCAATGTGAGTTCTACTCCGAGAAAAACTTTTTCTCTGCTTAGCTCTATTTACTTTGGCAGGGGTAGGCTTGCTGGCAGTTTCTTCCTTTGTTGTTTCCTATTATGACATAAACCACAATTGGCATTTTTGGCATTATACATAGATTGAAAAAGAAATAGTAATACTCTTTTCTACTAAGTTACTAAGGGAAACAAAACCATTTGCCATAAATACAAAAAAAGATTATAATCTTCAAAAATTTTGAAATGTTTTAATTGCAGGAATAATAATTCAGATAAAGAGGAAATACAATATTTATCATGGAAAGAAGATGATTTATTATATATCTGCATCTATTATCTTTTGGTTCTGACCATTTAACATAGAACTACCTGTGCTATTCTGTTTCACGTGTCAGCTTAGGAAATAAGAATATTACTAAGGGTGTCCAATCTTAGTTCTTTTTAAAGCAAATAAAAAATTTTAAAATTTAACTGCAAGGTAAAGTCATAAAACAAACTGAGAATTAAACTGAAGGAATATATACCTGTACAACTTCAGCATCATTAACAATCTGTGTATCTTTACATTCTGTTTTGATTTCTGTTTTTGCTGTACTGATTCGTTCCAAAGCTTGTTCCCTTCTTTTCTCTCTCTTCTCAAGTCTGGCAAAGGCTTGCAGAATAGCTTCCATTTTCCTTTCTTCTCTTGTCTAGGTAACCAAACAGGACAATCTTTTAATAAACACTTCTGTAAGTGTAATAAAAGTAAAGGCCTTATCACTTCCAGTCAGGTATATGTCAAAGAAATCTAATGTTCCTTTACATAAACAAACTTAAAAAAAAAAGCTCCTAACAGTGATTTTTTATTTTCAGGACCCCATGTTTACATATTTAGAATACAAGTTTATTAGGCAATAAGTCACTACGACAATACTGACAGTATTCCCTTGACTCCAGAAGACCATAAACATTCTCCAAAATATTTTTAATAATCATTCTAACAAATCTATTTCTCAAAATGTAAATGAAAGACTGTTGTTTACTGAGGATATAAAAAAGCCTTTAGTTTTGAATTTTATACATACCAGATAGTATTTTAAAATTGCACTTCATAAATTCAAATTGCAAAGACATCCTATTTATACAACCAAATAATTTAATTTTTGTATAGCCAAGTTATACATACATACGTATCTCACAGGAATATTTTATTTGAAAAACATTACTCAGTTCATTTTAACTATGGGCAAGGGTATTAAAGAAAGACACATATCCTACCCTAAAGGAGCTTACAATATAATATAAGGGAAAAGACAAATAACTGGTACAAATGAGAGTGTAATTCAGTATCAGTGGAAGGTCCAGGTAACATGCATTGATAAACTTGAAGATGAATATCACTTTTCAGCTAGGGAAGGGAAAGATTAAAAGCAAGAAGAGTTGTAAGGGAAGGCTTTTACAGAGATGGTGACATTCAAATTTTGCCTTAGTAAAAGAAAGGAATTTTTAAGAGACTGATTTTCTGGGGGGGGGGGGGGGAGAAGGGGAGGAATAGAATCCATTCCAAGAAAAGAGAAGGGAAAAACAAAAGAGTAAAAAATAAGCAGCACATGCACTTTTGCTGGAATTCAGACTCTGTCAGTTCACAAGAGGAACAAAACTAGAAAGGTCACTTTACAGTGGTTACATCAAGATCTGAGGCTTTATTTGATAAATACTGAAGGTTTATTATGGGCTTTGGAAAGTCACTCAGGAAACTTTATTCAGGATAAAATATCAATGGATCTGGGTTCATTGGTGTTTTAAGAAGAGAAATCCTGAAGCAGGATGATTGAGATACATGTAAGAATAAAGGGCCAAATACAAAAGATATTCTGGATTTGGCAACTCAAAGTGGGAAATACCAGCAAAACATCCAGATGGAGTTGTGCAATATAGTTCGATATTTACTTTGTAATCTTCTTTTGAAAACACTGAGAATTCAGCTAAAAGTGCCTCACTCTGTTGCCTTCCAATGGCTAGATTTAAAAAATTGCCCAGCTATGCAGGTAATTTTCACTTTAAGCATCTATCTGTTCTTTGCTTTATCCTGTCATGAAAGAAAACCTTAGGCAATAAGGTTGCACATTGGATATAGAGTGCTGGGCCTGGAGTCAGGAAGACCTGAGATCAAATCTGACCTCAAGATATTTACTACCTGTGTGACCCTGGAAAAGTCACTTAACCTCTGTCTGCTTCAGTTTCCTGCAATGTAAAATCGAGATAATAACAGCACCAAACTCAAAGGGTTGTTCCATGAGGATCAAATGGTATGATAATTGTACAGTGCTTAGCACAATGCCTGGCACATAGCAAGTACTTGAAAAATGCTTATTCCTTTCCCCTTCCCGAATGAGTTTGGCTTTGGCAAAGAGAGTCATCAGCCAAAAACAAAGATGGGGATGCATCAGACACCGGGCTCGGGGAATACAAGTAAAGACTTAAAGCTTCAGTCCCTTACTGCTTTTCCTCCTATGTGTTACTGGCATGAGAAAGAAAAGAATTTCAACATTTGGCTGCTATGGAATCTCCCATATTACTGGATCCCAAGTCTCCTATTTATTACTATGGTAACTTTGATGTTGAGGCTTCAATAATTAAATTCCAATCAAGCCTTTGCCTCTTTGTGCTGTGGAAATTAGGTAGAATATTGCTCTGTTCTTCAGATGAGGAATATAAAAAGTATGCCACGATACACAGTAACTTTCCCTTCAGTAGTAAATTTGCTTTTTGAAAAATGGGGACAAACTCTGTATTAATCTATATGACACAAACATAATAGGAACATTTGTATAGGAAGCATGGTATGAACAGGACTTAAGAAATGAAAGCTCACAAAAAAGAGTTTTTCATTTCCTAACTTGTCCCTTAAGATTCAATGATGTACCATTATTCAAGCCCTTTGGATACTACTTGCTTTCCAACTTTCTTTACTAAGGGTGTATCAGCTACTTTTCTCTTTCAATTCAATAATACTGTTGAAATCCATAGATTTTAAAGAAATCTAGGGCAATATTGTTGCACAGACCAAAAGACATAGCATTCACTTTTATTAATGAGCTCGGAAGGCAAAACTTCTGCTTATTATCCTTTCAAATAAAAAGGAAAGAGGGAAACAAAGCATATTCTTTCAGAGAAAGGTCAATACAGTCATCCTTTGTACTAGATGGTAGAAAATTTATCTAGAAATAAACTACCCAAATGCCAGGTGAAAGAGAGAACCCCCACAAATGAAGTAGACCTATAAACCAAGAAAGGGCAGTATAGGTAAGCATAAGGAAAAAAAAATTGTGGAGGGGATAAGGGGAAAAAGGCAGGAAAAAACTTCAGGATGTCCAGTTTCAACTTTTCAAATTATTTCTTGATTTAGAAAATACAAGCTGTGGAGCAGCAAGTCATATAATTAACAGCTGTCTCAAAAGAATGCTGGACATAGGATCATTGGACCTTTGGTACATATCCCAGTACTACCAATTTACAAGCTGCATAACCACAGACAACTCATCATCTCTGAGCTCCATCTGTAATTGACTGGTGACAATACTTGCATTATTATATACCTCACAGCATTGTGCTATATAAATAATAGCTATTATTCTTAGAACCCAAGCCTTTTGGTCTCACTTCATGTCCCTCTCTGATAACTGATTATACAATCAAAAAAAACCTCCAAAACCCAAACATACCTGCTTGCTGGGTCTGATTAAAAGAAACCAGAGAAAATGCATTGGGTTCAGAGTCAAAATATCTGAGTTTTCCCTCCTGTTTACTGCCTCTAGAAGCTTAGACAAGTCCCCTGGTCTCAGAGAGCCAATGTCCTTCTCTCTTAGTGTTTGAAGAGGTCACTCCCAGCTTCAAAACCTAAGGGTGATTGTAAAGGTAAAGCAAACAACCCTGCTCAGTATACTCCTAAGTACCTCTATCCATTTTATCTAGACCCACTTTTCCTATACTAGGTAACTGAGTTTTCTGCTTTGGGGAATTATCAAACTCCTTCAAGGCAAGTCTGTGTGACTCTAATGTCATCAAAACTTTGAGCAGGCACAAGCCAACTGAATGACTAAATTTAACATACTAAAATGAGAAGTTTGTTCTAAGAGGACTTTTTTTCCCACTTTAGGACACTACTGAAGTCTGTGTACATAGTATATCTGCTCTTAGACTAGGCTAAACAACTAGCAAGAACTGAAAAACATTCTCTATATATGTCTATAGCCTACGTACAAAGAATGTGAGAGGCTGAACTTATCCTGACTGATAATATATAGGGCTACCCCCTCAGTAATTTTATCACAGAAAGTGACATACTGGGGGCGGCTAGGTGGCGCAGTGAATAGAGCGCCAGCCCTGGAGTCAGAAGGACCTGAGTTCAGATCCGGCCTCAGACACTTAATCCACACAAACAAAAACCTAGCCGTGTAACCTTGGGCAAGTTACTTAACCCCAATTGCCCTAAAGGGGCGGCTAGGTGGCACAGTGATTAAGAGCGCTGGCCTCGGAGTTGGGATGACCCGAGATCAAATCCGGCCTCAGAAAATGAGCACCCACACATAAATAATGACTATCCGTGTAACCTTGAGCAAGTTACTTAACCCCAATTGCTTTAAAAAAAAAAAAAAGTGACATACTGCTTGTGTTGGGAATGTTAAAGAGTATATCTATACTAGAGTACTATGTCAGAATTAGGGCGATCAAACTATATAACTCGAGACATTTCTGCATACTTCAAAATTCCTTTAGTTAAAGATAAATTTCAACATACATGTTCAATTTTATGGGAGTTACAAATAATTTAAACTATGATTCAATTTATCATGGTACATATCACATAATCACTCATGTTGTATGCTTAAATATTTATCAGAAATACAAATAAAATTTCATGACCTGAATATTAAGAGTAAAGAACACAATAGTATTAAAAAGAATCATGATAAATGAAACTGCATTTTCTTTTTCTTTCTTATTTGATAAACAATGGCCTTATGAAGAAAAGCTGACAGCTAAATGGTTCATATAATCTTGGGGCAACCAACTGTGAACAGTTGTTTTCTTTGGTTTCATCTTACCTTAACCAAAATTTCTACTTGTTTTTTACCGTAAGATGTATAATTTTTACCACATGGTAAAACAAAGATTGGTATCTGAACACATTTCTAATTTTTTCACACTTAAGGTAATGAAAATGTTTTAGCTTACACATAAGTTTTGTTTCTCTTCTGAAGAATATTAAAACTTATACTTCCAAGTAGCTAACTTTAATAAACATTTTAAAATGTTATATATTCATATGTAATTGATTAAGAGACTATGAGAAGCATGCTATTATAACTGCAAATCATAAGACCATCACAAGAATAAATGATACTAATAGAACACATTTATATAGTTTACACAGTACTTTAACATTCGCCAAGCCCTTTTCATATATTGTCTTACTTGATTTTTACAAGCTAGGAAGATAGGAGTTATCCCCTTTTTATAGATGGGGAAACTTAGGCTGAGAGAGGTCAAGTGACTTGCCCAGGATCACAAGGCTATTAAATGTCTGAGGCAAGACTATAGTTTAGGCTTTCCTAATTTCAAGTCCAGCTAATACCTCAAAATTACAGGTGACCCAATTACCCTATTGCTTCACCTGTAGAGATGTGTAATAGCAAGCTGCAGTACATTACTAAGGATGACTTGAATGCAAGAAGTAGTTGAAAAAATATTAAGAATATATATAATCAGGAAAAAAAAAAGGTGAGCTTAATTAGGGACAGTGAGGGAGAATAGATTGACAGCTAAAAATTGCACTAGTATTGAAATTCTAAAGCCACAGGAAAGCCTTTAGTATTCTCTAGGGAGATCCTTTATAGAAGGTTATGGAAAAACCAGAAGAAAAATGTACAGTGAGAAGGTATAGATGAGTTGTAAACTTTGATATGAAGACATCTTTTTATGGCTCTAGAGGCATAAGAATTCACCTCATTTGATATGGTTATGTAGTTTCTATGCCTTTCTCATACCACATTCTACCTCCCCTGCCCCCCCCATCTAAAGCCTAATTCAAATTTCTCACTGCCCTGGTTCTCACCCTCCCCTGAATTAATCATCCCACTTACCTGTTCTGTTCTGTTTTACATTACACTGTCAGCAGGGTGTCATAGTATCATTTTGTCCTAGTACCTAGCAGGTAGTAGATGTTCTACTAAGTACTGAGCAAGTGCTCAACTGAATTAAATTCAATTTAATTCTGAGACTAAGTGGGGGAAGGAGTAAATCAAATGTGAGACTCGTATTTATGTAAATACAGTTGCAAGTGCTATGATTTTGGATACTGGCATTTCCCAAAAGACTAAAGGTTGGAGATAATTAGTATTTGAGTATTGATATCTAAAAGAAAGACTAAGTATTACAACTTCCTATTTAACTGAAGGAAAACATTCTCACTTGTATTTTAAACAGGGTTGTACAAATTTCTTTATCACCCCCCCCAAAAAAAAGCAAAAGGTGGTATGAGAATCAATTCCTTCTTCAAATTTCTAATTATAAACATCATACTAAGAAAAATGTCAGCTGAGAATCACAGAACTGTTTATTCTCCTTTTGTGAGTGAGACAAATTTAAGAGAAAGTGACTTTTCCAAGGTTCCTCATCCCCTCTTTCCATTAGAGCATTATTTTAACTTAAAACATCAGGGCTCGGTTTGACAGTTGCTGAATGCTTATATAGGTGCTCATTCAAGTAAAAGATGAGAAAAATTGCTCTACCAGCTCATATTGGCATTTTCTCTGAAACTCATCCTCCTAGAGAATTACCGAAACCACCAAGAGGTTAAGAGACTGCCCTGGACCACACAGTAAGTAGGTGTTTAGAAGCAAGGGATGGTACCCAGGCATTCCTACTCTCCAGCATACTATGCCATGGTGTTTTTCATTGGATACTGTTTATTACATTTTGTAGAACTTTTTTTTTGGGGGGGGGGGGGTAGAGTGTGGAGATGGGCAAAAATTAGGAATAAATGTGGGAAATATGAGTAGTATAATCCAAGTTTAAGAAAGGGGCCTATGCATATGGCGTTTCAATCTAACTCCTCTCCCCAGGTTGTTTTCTAAAAGATTAAGGCCAAAGTCTGCTTTACTCTGTTCCTGCCCTGGAGAATCTAGAATGGTCTACCTTATGCATCTTACTAATCAGAAATTCACTGCACGTGCTAAACTGAAAGCCAGGGGACAGAACAGAAGGTGGGTTATTTCTGAGAATTTTCTATTATTCTACCATACTGGTAAATACTTTGTTCCTTTGTAGATATTTAATTCAAAAAATGACATTAATATCTTGTCTTATGAGTTATTTTGTAATATTTTTACCCAGGGAAGAAATTTTAAACCAGACCTGTTGAAAATCAAACAGTCAAATGAAATGGGAAGCAGAACAGCAGATAATTAAGTTTATTTGTATTTATCCTAGCATGTAACAAATTGTTAGCAGCAAATTTACCTCCATAATTATTCTTTGTGGAGGCTAATGGCAAAATTCTTGAATTTCTTAAAAACATTTATGTATAGCAAAAAGAATACAGAATCATGAGCCATCTACTCTAATTCCCTTGTTTTACAGATAGGAAAACTGAGGTACAGAGAGATATTAGTTACTTTCCAAACATCATAGTGTTAGTAAACAAAGGTCAGGATGTGAACCCATGTCACTTATTCCAAATATAGTTCTAATGAATAATGTAAAGCAAATGGATTAAAATTTGCTACAAATAATCCACAAAATAAATGACAGTAAATTGAATATTTAGGAAAAAAACAAAATCTTTCTGCAAAAAGATTAAAGTTATATTTTACAACCACTGACAAAATAACTTCATCTTGCTCAATTTTAGAGAAGACAAAGTAAACATAGAAATGATGTGATTCAAGGAGTCACATAGGAAGAATTATTTAAAAGCAAACCTGATTACTGTTATATTAATAAATGCTGTATAACTACTTCAGAAAAAATTCCGAGTTCCTTCTTGAAGGAACTACTAGGATCAATTCCAAAAGTCTTCAGTATAACAGTTGGGAAACCCTCATGTCCATACGAGGTTATTCAAAAGGAATCTTCATAATGCCAACCCTTTTGACACACAGATAGGCCCTTTCACACCTGTAGATACAAATACCTGAAACTGGAGCTATGAAGAGGTCAGGGTCACTGAAAAGATGCCAGTGATCCCATGGTCATGCATCTTTACTCCCCCGATCTCACAGTGTATTTCAAAATGATATGATGGGCTGGGACATCAGATATTCACCAGATCCACCTTATAAGACAATATAATCTACAGAATTTTCTTCCTCTATACATGCTTAACCACTGCTATAGCGCCAAAGTGGATAGAGTACTCTTAATACTCTGTAGTCTTAGAGCAGGGGTTAACCATTTTTTTTCTGTGTTGTGGGCCCTTTCTTAGAATGCTTTTTAAAGGGATAAAATTGGGATAAAAAAGGGATAAAAACCTATGAATTACAAAAAAAGAAATTATATTGAAAATTTTTTTTCTCCATTTAAGTTCACACATGAGCTGAATTTCTTAGTTGAAAGATCTCTCGAATTTATTGTTACCAGTTGTAATGATCAATTCACACTCAGTCTCATCACTAACATTCACAGCTTCCTAAATCAATAACCAATCCTAACTGGTTGCTTAAGATGTCTGTCTAGCTTACTAAACAAAAAAAATTTGTCTGAAATACAATTAAGTGCTTGCTTGTAAGGCACTGTGCTGGGGAAAAAGGTAGGGGAATATTAGTCTCTACTCTTAAGAAACTGATATTTTAGGGGCGGCTAGGTGGCACAGTGAGTAGAGTGCCGGCCCTGGAGTCAGAAGGACCTGGGTTCGGAACCGGCCTCAGACACTTAATGCACACACAAACAAAAAAACCTAGCCGTGTGACCTTGGGCAAGTTGCTTAACCACAATTGCCCTTCAAAAAGCAAATAAATAAATAAATAAACTGATATTTTATTGGGTCAATCAGCCATAAATCTCATCCTTCTCTTTATTCCCAAACAGCTCAGCTACAAATCTTGCTTTTGAATACAGGTAAGGACCTTTTTTTGGAAGAGAAAGCAATGGAAAAAGAGAGTAGAAAATTAAAAAAAAAATCCATAAGGGAGAAATCCATCTCAAGTAGAAATATCCTATTAGATAGTTCATCCCAATAGACCGTTCTTATGGGATTTCCTTGGCCATCCATTTAAGGCCCTCTTGTAAAGGGCCTTAAAGATTGTATCTAGCCCTAACCAAAATTTCAAGCCATGACACCTGGTACTCTTCTAACAACACTTAAGTTTCTGTCAACTTGAACTGCTTCTCCCAGGATCTTCCTTCCACGTGTAAAAATCCTACTACTCAGGCCCTAATTCAAGTGCTACCTCCTCCATCAAGTCTCATCATATCAGCTAGAAATTGGGGGGTCTATATTTTTTGTACAATTTTTATGGCACATACCACTTTCTGCCTTAGCTATCAATAAAATCAAACTTCTTGAAGTCAGGGATTATACTAAATTCTTCCTTTTACCTCCCAGGGCACAATATACATAGAAGATAAAATCTTATTTTTATTAAATAATTTTATTTATTAAATTTTTAAATTAATTTATTTATTAAATTTTTTTATTAAATCAGTTTTTCTCAGTCTCCTTTTTCCTTCCAAACCTAATTCCCCCTGTAGCAAGCCCCCTCACAAAAAAAGCGGGCACTAACATCCACTACCAAATATAGATCTATTGATGGGACTTCGAGTCTAGATAGGCATATGTCATGAAAAGGTTACTTAGAATACACATATCTAAATTGGAGATATAAAAAAAAAAAAAATTCCAGGAAGCAGTTGACATATAATCCAAAGCTTTGGGAAAAAAGGCAGTAAGGACAGAGGAAACCAAACAAAATGTTTTTTTCAATTCAGACCCACATTTTGATTCAGAACATCTTTGATCCTCTCCTATGGACTAAAAGCAGCTAACCAGTTTTCTGTATAGTTTTAAAAGACCTATTTACATACTCTATCCAGTGTTAGAAATTCAAGTTGAAATCAATACAAAATTTGCTCAAGCCATAGCACTCCCTCATTACTATCTCCCAGTTTAATGCTTCTTCATTTCCTTCCAGTTTGACTGTTTTGATTAATGCCATGTGACAGTATAAAGTGGGAAAATAATCAAGATAATCATTTACCTTGTTCCAATCTTTCATAATAATAGTTCTTTAAAATGTGCCAATTACTTTTGTAGTATCTTAGAGATTGGTATTAGGTTCTGCTTACTTGAATACACTCAAAATTTTTAAAAACTTCAGATAATATACATATCTAAAACAACAATTATGATTGTAACTAACATTTATATAGTGCTTACTATGTGCCAGGTATTAAACTAAGCACATTACAATTATCATCTCATTTGATCCTCATAACAATTTGTGAGGCAGGTGCTAGTATTTATCCTCATCTTATGGTTGAGGAAACTGAGGCAGACAGAGATTAAGGGACATGCCCAAGGTCATAAAGCTAGTAAATGTCTGAGGTCATAACTGAACTTGGGTCTTCCTGACTCCAGGTCCAGCAATCTCTCCATTGTGACACCTGGCTGCCTGATTAAAAAGAATACCACATTATGTTCTGAGAAGGTAAAAGAAGCGGGCATATGACAAGTTAAAGAGATAGAGGTTTCACTTGAAACATTAAGTTTTATAATCCCCCCCCCCAAAAAAAAAGAATTGACACTGGGTTAAAATGAAGAATGAGCCTCAAAAAAAAGTCAGTTGCCCATTTAGTTCTGAGGAATACAATCTTAAACCCATATCCAAGGCTTAACTGAGTAGCAAATGACAAGGCAGAACACTCAATTATTTCATCAAAGTACCCAACTCCATACCCACAGCTTCATTAACATCATGTTATCAAAAGAGCTTGGAGGCAGAAATCATTTTAATAAATGTTTCCCTTAGAATTCCTTCTCTTTTCAGTTCCAATTTCTCCTGAAATTAGTTCCTCTTTCAAAGAGGGGACAACATTACTCCCACACCTATATCAATCTCACCATGTTTGGTTGCTCTTCCATTTTCTCTAGAGTTTATCTGATGAATTAACTATGTCAGGAAGGGGGGCCTGAGAACATATCCCAAGTATGCCACTTTAAATATTTTGAACAAAATTTTCACTACTAATACTTTTCTGCATTAAAAATAGCTTGTGGGGGGCGGCTAGGTGGCACAGTGAGTAGAGCGCCAGCCCTGGAGTCAGAAGGACCTGAGTTCAGATCCGGCCTCAGACACTTAACGCACACACAAATAAAAACCTAGCCGTGTGACTTTGGGCAAGTTACTTAACCCCAACTGCCCTGCAAAAAAAAAAATAAAAAGCTTGTGGAGCCTTGAAATCTGATCTAGATAAAAATATTGTACAGTTATAAAGATAACCTGTAGTTCCCCACTTATTTTCCAAGCTATATTTATGATCTTCTGTAGCTTGTTAGTGAAAAGTCACCATCAATGCTTTGAGGAAAACAAGGCTGGTGACAAGAACAAAAAATAATGGGCTAGACAAAGATTTTCTTCACGACTACAAGGACTCTCTTATTTATTTGTACTTCCATCTCCTAATGATTTCCTCTACTTCATTTGTCCATAAGCCTAACCAAATAGAACAGTAATTTTTAAGTTTTAAGACATTTCTGCACTGTTTTTCATATCCTAAGAAAGATAGGTTATCAGAAGTGATGTAGTGGAAAATAGACAAAGGAATTATGTCTGCAACAACCATACTTTCAAGGAATCCCTGAATACTTCATAAAACCCTGGGAATTTTAAAGAACACAGGCAAAAAAAAAAGTCACTGGGGAAAAAAAGGGAGGAGTTTGGAAAGAGGGAAAGAAAAAGTAAAGCAGGTTATGTCGACAAACATTTGTAGCTTTAGTGGAGTTTTTAAAATCTCATGCAGTATTAACATTGTTCTGCTTTTATCTTTTGGCCTAATTAAATACTATTTTATACTAAATAATTTATAAGATGTAGAGAAAATATCAACCTTAGACCTATGGATAGAGATGGCTGAAAATAAACAATCTATCTTTCCTTAACTCTGTGCCTATTTTTTTTTTTTTTTTTTTGCTTTTTGGAGGGCAACTGGGGTTAAATGACTTGCCCAGTCACATGGCTAGTAAGTGTGTTAAGTGTCTGAGGCCGGATTTGAATTCAGGTCCTCCTGATTCCAGGGCCAGCGCTCTATTCACTGTGCCACCTAGCTGCCCCTCTGCACCTATTTTTATACAATATTTCAACCAACTTGTACTATATATAAAATTAGAGGTCTTATTTTAGGACTGTCATATGAGAAAATGGGACTACTAAATTTAACTGTAAAAAACTGGGTTTCCTATTTGCATAGAAAATATTCATTGTTTAAGTACTAGTTATATAACCTTTGATTCTTTGAATTCCACTTCTCCTTTAAAATTAAATCATAAAGAGAAAGGATAAGACATTTTTTAATAATTGTCAATTAAATTTATTAAAACTTATGTTTGTATAATGTAGTTTAAACTTTATTAAATGACAAACATGTATATCTTCTAGTGCTGCGCAGACAGTAATATATATATGTGTGTATATGTGTGTGTGTGTGTGCGCTTACATACCAACACACAGAGAAATATATATGCACATATATATGCACTGAGCAAAAAAAGCATATTAGCAGGAAAATGCTTTCAAGGTTAATGGTGAAGCCAAATGAGAAGGCTCTCAATGGCACAGCAAGCACACTTGGGGAACTGACTTCATATACTCATTCTAAAGCCCATGTAAAGGGAGCAACAATTAGCATGGGAAGAGCAGCTGTCACTAAGCCCTAGCAACAGCATTAAGCAGCTACTTGCTTCCCAACTTACCATCTTCCTTTTCCTTTCTGCAATCTGCTCCTCTGATTCCATTTCTACTTCATTGCTAATAGCAGTTTTTTCTTCTATATCATCAATAAAATCTGGCTCCTGAAAGATGGAAATGACTGCTTTACAGAAGCTCCACTAGTTCATCTAAAAACTAGGGAAATCTACTAACTGCATAGAGGTGCTAAAATGTCCTTAAACCACTATGTCAAAAGTAAACAACCAGTTAACTGCTGCAATAATTTATAAACTACAACCTATTTAGACCTATTTTTGAAACTAAACGTCTCCTGATTCAAGAAGCTGCTCAAATCCAAGCATCCAAGAGTTTTCTTTTGTAATTATACCTCACAAAATTCTTATCAGTGAAGAACCCTCAAAAAATTTTAAAGAGGTTGTTTATACAGTAAAGACATAAACAGAATCTTATGCTATATATTTGCATTCATCCCAAAATCATATAATGATACACCTGCCCATTGCCACACTGCTTGACAGTGCCTTGCACATATTAGGCAGTCAAATAGTTGCTGATTTACAACCTGAGATGACCTTACTTTCCAGGATAATTATCAACAGTTCCAGAGAAAAGATAAAGGTATTTGAAATTGATTAAAAAAAAAAAACCAACAAAACGCCCTCAATTTTTGTGATGCCTACAAAATTCTATTTCTTAGTGACTAAATGATCTAAAATACACACAAACCACCACCACCACCACCAAAAATAAGAACATCATTAAATTTGAAAAATAAACACTAAGATGTCTCAAAAATCTCAATGGCTCTTGATTGATTTTTACACTACTAGAAACAAAGTTATTTGATTGTATTTTTGTCAAAGAAACAGAAAAGAAGTTTACTACTGAAAGCTAAAATGATTTGAACATTTATCACAGAATCAAGGAAATCAGGGAAAAACCATCGTGAAGATTCTGATTTTTGCCTAGTTTTCTTTAATGAAGCCAGTCTGAAAATTATGAAAAAGCCTACATTCAAGAGAAAAGGAAACCTATCAAAAAGTATAAACCTGTTTTACCAAAGTAGTACTATCCAAGAATGAAATAAACTCTCAATTACCCTTCTTTAATGATGACACTGTAGGTACAAATTTTGGTAGAATCTGTACCTTAACTAAGACAATGGAGTTACTTTAAAAATATGTATATTCAAAAGCAATGTACATGCAGAATTTGGGCTTTAAAAAAATAACAATATTAATAAAAACCCTTCCCTTTTGCTTTACAAAAGTTCGTTATATTCTCTGAAAGTCAATATTTGCATTGTGTATATTTCAGTACCTGATTATTTGATATAGATAGTCTCAGTGGAGAAAGTTTTCTTTGTTTATTATCTGGGCTCCTCATTTTGTTGGTAGCACTTTCACAATCCAAAGTTATATTCTGATTTTGTGTTTCTTTTTCTTTTGAAATGTCCTTCTCTTTTTTTCCTTTTTTCCTTCTGGTTTCATAACCACTATTGATATTTTCCGTTGGTTCAGAACACCGTTTTAAAACTGGACATTCAGGATTTTCTTTGAGGCACGCACAATCTACCTTATACTTGCTGGGAGTGGGAGAGAGGAAATAATATAGTTAATATTTATTAAGAATTGTGATTACAAGAATCAATTTAATCATCTATTTTAAAATCTCTGGAGTTATGATTTTGTAAATTTATTTTAATTACAGACAGTTAGATCCAATTTTATAGGAGGAAAACAAATATAATTAAGAACTGAGTTTCTCATCAAAGACTGAAACCCCAATTGGAGATGTGACAAAATACATAATAAATGCATAGATATTACAAACTTATTCTTAACTCTAAATAGTAAAATTACGGTCAATATCTCTTACATGGACATCTACTATGCACTTTTGGGTTCTAGGAGGATGCTTTTTCTCTCTAGAATAGGCACATGATCATAAGACTAAGACTTAGTCCTAAAAGACTTTAGTGTTAGCCTTGGTTGATCTCCTTTTTTTCAAGAGGTGAAACAACAAATGCCAAAAGAAATGAAGTGACTGATTTAAGGTGACGAGTTTAGTAATAGGAGCTGGTATCTGAACTTAGATCTTCTCCAAATGTAACAGAAACATTCAAAATAATCTTCTTGACCTTAGAGCAACACTGTTCAAAATTATTACCACTAGATGTCACACTAGTGCATAATTAAACTATCAACAAATGTGGTGGCAAGAAATGAAATACAAGTTTGCCTTTAAAAAGAAAAAAAGAGAAACAGCCAAATTCTAAATTGGTAAAGGTGAGGAAATGCCTTATAGTTAAAGCATTAAGCCAAAAATCACAATTACTACTAAAACTAAGCTCAAACAGGCATAAGAAAGTAAGTGAAAATGAATAATACCGATTTAAATGTTAGTACTTTAATAAAATTTTATTTAACATTCTAGTAAAATCTATGTTCAAGGATGCATTTAATGAAAGGCAAATGTAAAACAAACGTAAAGGTACCTATTATGACTTTGTACTTTTATAATGCTTTTGTATTCTCTTCTACACTATAACTATTGTATATTTGTTGTATAGTTGTTTTTTTTTCTTTTTGGAGGGGGGAAGGTAGGGCAATTGGGGTTTATTATATAGTTTTGCACATTTATGTATCATACCTCCCTTTCCACCCTGTTAAGCTCTTTAAGCATTATATCTTAATTATCTTCGTATTTTCTCTATGGCAGTTCTTTGCACATTTGCCAAGTTTTTAATAGTTATTGAAGAAAAGGACAGTACCACCCCTACCCCAACTAGAGGACAGCTCTTAGAATAGCAGTCCCCTCACCCTTTGAGCCTTGCTGAAAAAGATGCAAACCAAGGCTTTCGAGAACTTGGGTCTCTCCCACCACCTGGGGACTCTCTCTTATTTTTTCAGGGAAGAATGTTCCAGCTTCTTTCTCTATTTCTTCATTAGCCCATTTTCTGGTAGTAGCAGCAGTACTGAAGACTTTTATGAGTTATGGTGGCATGTCTGGCTCCTGCTTCCTGAGGTCAGCTCAGGTACTCAGTAGCCAGCTTGGGGAGAGCCATCCATGTAGGCCCCAGCCCTGTTGGACAGGAGCAAAGGAGTGAGAACATGTCAATCAGACATGCCACCATCACTCATCACCACCAATGGAGAGAAGAGGGGATAGAGAAACAGGGAACATTTAACACAAAAATCTACTTTTGGAACAAGCTAGGTAAACTGTACAACCTTGTGCTACTGTTCACTGGAGAATTTTAGCCTCCATTTCAACACGTGGGGCTGAGGTTAAAACAAACTGCCAGCGTCCCAGGCACAGAAAGCAGGATTTTGTCACTGAGACATGTATATCAATGACAACACTTAAGTGTTAGTGGTACTCAGCTCTGCATTTCTTATCTTTTTCAGCTGCCTATTCCTAGTCGTGGATTTGGTGGGAACAGCTACAGTTCTGAAAGCAGCTCCTGGCACATGTGATTTCTGTTAGTCTCAGAATTATGTTGCCAAATGGCCTAGCACAGCACCAACCTTGCTTTATAGTCAAAATCATCTGGTTTAAACCTGATACCAATCACCTGATTACTATCTTAAGAATTTATTTGCCCCATAAACCAAAAACTTAATAGTATTCTTAAAAATTTGTTTAGTCGAAGCATTAAGTAAAATACTAAATCAAAAGTATAGTACAAGCATTTTGGGAAAAGGTTTATTATTCAAGATTTTGTTTTGGCCACGGATTCAAAATTTAAAATGAGAGCAAAATCCTTCTTTGCCACAGGAAAACTACTGCAAAGATGACTATAAAATTAACCCGTAAACTACAATAGATTAAAAAAAAATTTTTTTTAAGTCCTCAAGGTTCTGTCTTAGACCCACATAAGGGAAGCTGTGCCTGGAAAATAATGACGTAGAAGGAACAATAGATATAACTGCAGAAGAAATCAAAGCTTTAAAAAAATAAATCCAGCATATCTTTTAAACAAAGTGAACAAATCAAAAGAAAATGCAGAGAAAATTGTCATTGCTACAGATACATACAGGATATCCAAAATTCATACTATAGTTTTCAGTTTTAATACTACATTAACACTTCTGTGACAGCTCAGACATCAAGTCAGAATGCTTATTAGCTGTGAACTACTGCTAAGGACTATTAATGCTTAAGTTCTGTTTTCATAAAATTAAGGAAGATCAAAGCAAAAAAAAAAAGAAACATACCTCACCTAGAGGGTGAGCCCTAGACTTTTACAACCATGACAATGAATAATGAAACAGTATCAGAGTTCTGTTTTGCTCTACATCTTTTCACAGAATCTGATAACAGAACCATAGAGAGAAAGGCTAAGTATAATGCTTTAGTATTGGGCTACTCAATTCCTGATAGTACTGAGCTAAAGACCTCCAAGTTATCTGCTCTAGAAGCAGTGTCAACAACCCATTTTGGGAAGGAAAGATGCAAGCTACAAGAAACTGACAGAACAAAGAAAAAAGGTATGAAACTGAGGAAGATGAAATTTGATTTTCAGTTACATCTAACCTTTATTTAACCTTATTCTTTAGTCATATTCTGGGATGCTAATACTCCTTGAATTGGTTTGTCAAGACCTCAAATGTTCTTATAGAACACCAGATTAAAAATATGGTTGCATTACTATTATTTTGGAAATGTACAAAAAACAGAAGCACCTTTTTGGGTACCATTTCTGCTCATGTTCAACTGTGATATTTAAGGTGGCAGAGAAATGAGAATCATTATAAGTTATTTGTAGGTTCAACCTTACATTACAGCATTATCAAAATTGAACTAGGGAGAAAGCAGAGATTTAATTCTTTTTCATTGTTTAAGAAATTATCATAGCAGGGTCCAGAAATCCCTAGACTTTTCAAAAAGTATCTCTTTCCCTATTTGAGTCAGCTTTATTCCCCACTGACAAAGTACCCCAAAGTATCTGTTTACTGGTTTAACAGTATTTTTTTTTTTGAGATGGGAAGGTAGGGCTATTGGGGTTAAGTGACTTGCCCAAGGTCACACGGCTAGTTTGTGTGTGTGTGTGTGTGTGTGTGTGTGTGTGTGTGTGTGTGTGTGTGTTACGTGTCTGAGGCCACATTTGAACTTGGGTCCTCCTGACTCCAGGGCTGGTGCTCTATTCACTGCGCCACCTAGCCACCCCAATAGTATTTTTATATCGAGTATTTTAATTCCCAATCCTTGGTACTTCTCTCAGCCCTAGGACACTTGATTACTTGGGGGAAGGGGAAGAGTGAAAGAGAAGAGAAGGAAACACTTGACTTGGGATTTTATCAGTATAAGGAAATTCCAGTTGAGGCTTTAATTTTACCAATGTAGATGACCAACTTTCTCTGTAATTTATAATCTTAGAGTGGCCTGCGGCATCTTTGAGAGTCTAGGTGATTTGCCCAGAGTCACACTGCCATTATGAGTCAGAGGTGGGTCTTCCTAATGCCAAAGCCAGGTTACTATGAAACACCACCTTGTCCACCTTACCTTTCCTAAAGACAAGAAGGATTTTTTTGACTGAAAAATTTATGGTTACTGTCATCTGAAACTAGAAACACAGTAATTAAAAGAATTTCTGCTTAAAGTATTTTTAATAGAATTAAGCACTCTTTCCTTTCTTTTAAAGAAAGATAAGACATTCCCAGATACTGTATAGGATGAAAATATTTACAAATTTTTTTTTCTTTTGAATGGCTTTTATAGAACAAAAATCAATAATTGACTGTTGAAGTTTCACAAATCAGATGGACCACCTTTTCCAAGCAATTTAAATCCTTTCTTCTATTAACAAAACCTAAAAAATCACCCTCAGAAGCTAATGGTATCAAAGAATGATAACTGTCTATGGATTAAAAAAGGCACTATGTTATATATCCAAAGTTACTTCTTTTTTTTTTTTTAAGCAATTGGGGTTAAGTAACTTGCTCAAGGTTACACGGCTAGTCATTATTTATGTGTAGGTGCTCATTTTCTGAGGCCGGATCTGATCTCGGGTCATCCCAACTCCGAGGCCAGCACTCTTACTCACTGCGCCACCTAGCCGCCCCTTTAGGGCAACTGGGGTTAAGTAACTTGCCCAAGGTTACATGGCTAGGTTTTTTGTTTGTGTGGATTAAGTGTCTGAGGCCGGCTCTGAACTCAGGTCCTTCTGACTCCAGGGCTGGCCCTCTATTCACTGCGCCACCTAGCCGCCCCAAAGTTACTTCTAATTACTAAAATTACTTTTAATGAATAAAAATTTTCCTCATCATGTCTAAAGCAATGATAACTGAGAAAGCTATCCCTTAATCCTTTATTAATGGTAAAGTAGGAGCACTTCTGTGAAACACATCACAAAAAATTTTAATAAACTACATTAGAAATAGTAAGTAGTAACTAAATATAGTTTATTACTCAAGTCCTGTAACTATTTAAAAAAACATGTATGCAAAATGGCAACTCTTAGACGTACCAATTTCCATAGTCAAAATCAAAAGCAATAGTAATTTCAGTTCCCTTTGGAATGCTCTGGATAGAGTAAATATAAAGATGAATGGTTCCATCTTCAATGACATGCCTCACCTAGAGAGTAAATAAAAATGAAGCTTAGTACACAATTTGTTAAAAATATATTTTTTTAAATCTAAATAAAATAATGCAGACAATATTAAATTATTTTCTTGCTTTTTTGGAGGAAGGAAGGCAGGGCAATTGGGGATAAGTGACTTGCCCAAGGTCACACGGCTATTAAGTGTTAAGTGTCTGAGGCCAAATTTGAACTTAAATCCTCCTCACTCCAGGGCTGATGCTCTATTCACTGCACCATCTAGCCACCCTGACAATATTAATTTAAGAATTATATATTAAAAACCTATGGGTCCATTCATTATGCTAGGTTCCTTGAAAATACTGAAATTTAATGAAATAATGATCCGGATTTTATGCTGGCTTATAAATCAATCTTATTAGTATAATCACAATTGGTAACTGTTTAACTGAAACTTAGAAAATCTATTTATGTAAACCATAAAAATCTTCTTGCCTAAATGGTTAGGCAGTTTTTATCTTTGCAGGGCATCCTAGGATTTTAGAACTGACAAGAATCTTAGAGATCATACAGATGAGGAAAACTGAAGCTAAGATGTTAAATGACTTACAAGGTAAGGGGGTAGTAATAAGGGGAAGTGCAAGGGCCTGAACCCCAGCTGTCTTACTCTAAATCCTCTGCTTCCCCCCCTCCCCCACTTCTTTATACTATGGTACTTGTCATCTGGTAAAGTACCAAATCAGATCACAAACTTCATTTAGAATGAACTAAATGACCTAGAATAAATATACATCTTTGTAATTAGCATACCACATGTGTCCTTGTATTTTTGTGAAAACACTAAAAGATTCTTGAAAAAGCACAATTAAAGGAAAGGTGTCATCACAACTCTTTAATGAAGAAATCCATGAAAGGTCACATATCCCTATACAGTAAATAAGATGATTTTCAGCTGAGAAAAATGCTGCACAACAGCAAATCAGTCATTAAGATTGATTTTAAAGAGTCAAAATGTTACCTCTATATTTAAAACCACAAAAGACAACCTACCTCTGCATTTGGTGTACAAGAACGCCTAATGAATCGAGCCTCATTTCCAAAAGTCCTTGCATCAACACACATTTCTAACCCGTGAAATTTAGAGTAGAACAGAACAAAAGGATATGGCCTGCAAAGGAAAAAATGCTATCATTCACTGGCATTTTAAAATGGCAAATTATTAAATTTCAAAAATTCATGTTCTGATTAGATATAATTTGTTGCAAAAGAGAATTATAGGTTAAAATAAGTCATAACATTACAATGAGGTGGTTCATTTTAGTGGGATTAGTAATGTTTCTAGTAGTCACATTTTTTGTGTACAGAAATTTAAAAAGAAACAGAAGACAAAAATTATCATAAACACACCATCCATCTCCCTTTTCCCCTGATTTTTATGTGTGTCATGTTTGGATTTGATGGATACTTTGAGACTAACTTATCTATGTTCAAGATGAAGGAAAAAATTCGGAAAATTAAAGAATAAACATATATTTACTGAAAATTCTCTTTCCCTCTGCATTGCCAAGAAAATAGAATATTTTCATCATGTAATTTCTTAGAATATAGAAATACCTCTGGCAAATTTAGCCATAAGGTAATGTTAACTATAAAAGAATCTACTATTAATGTACACATGTACTTTAAGTAAAACACACATCTGGAAATCCAGAGTTTACAAGAATAAATTACTGAATCAGTATACCCTGTCAAAGAAACAATCACTACATGATATTTTTACCTTGCAACTTTTTAGTGCAATTAAAATGACTATAGATCACATATATCTACATATGCAACACAAGCCATGGCACCTCTGTTTATATGGAACTGTCAAACAAATCTTGCAATTAACAAGCACATGTAATAAGAAACATTGCATAATTAGTGGGTGGCAGCTAGGACACAGGATTTAAAACTTAATTACTGGTTAAAATAGTCAAGAAACAAGCAATGACCTGGGATTTATGCAATTACATCTTACTGAAATTCCCAGAAGCTAATGAGGTGATAGCTGCCAATGAATCATAATCTCTACACTTTTGGATTACATAAGATCGAAAACAGTCATAACTGCATACAACTACATATTATTCAAGCTTTGGGGAAATCAGAAGAGAAAAGTGAGTCAAAATGTGACTCTCATTCTTTGCTAGCATCATGGAAGAGTCAACAGTGCCAGATCTTGCACCACTCAGTTTAGAAAGTATGTGATTATGGCCAATGATGGTACTATCATCTTCCCACACTCTAGTGTTTATGATATGAAAGAATTGTATAGCTTTTGTACCAGGCTCCCTAACAGTGAGGATCCCTGCTAGGTGTGATTCCAAGTATCTATAATTCCTGCTACTGGCAAGGCTGAGTCTGGAGGATCTCTTGATTTTAGAAATTCAAAGCTATAGTTGGCTGGACAGATCAGGTGTCAGAATCTAGCTTCAATATAGTACAACCCCTGGGAACAGGGAGTTGACAAGTGGCCTAAGGAAGTAGATTAGAAATGAAGCAGGGGGGCGGCTAGGTGGCGCAGTGAGTAAAGCGCCGGCCCTGGAGTCAGAAGGACCTGAGTTCGGATCCGGTCTCAGACACTTAACCCACAAAAACAAAAACCTAGCCGTGTGACCTTGGGCAAGTTACTTAACCCCAATTGCCCTAAAAGGGGCGGCTAGGTGGCGCAGTGAGTAAGAGCGCCGGCCTCAGAGTTGGGATGACCCGAGATCAAATCTGGCCTCAGAAAATGAGCACCCACACATAAATAATGACTAGCTGTATAGCCTTGAGCAAGTTACTTAACCCCAATTGCTTAAAAAGAAAAAAGAAATGAAGCAGGTCAAAAGTCTAATGTCAATCATTAGTGATACTGGGCCCACTGAGTGGCCTCCTGAATTGCTATTTCATTGAGGCCAAGAGACAGTCAAAATAAACTTACTTATACTTATAAGAGCTTCCCTCTCACACTATTTTCCATAGGTACTATTTTAATTTGTTTATTAAGACAATTAGAAGATAGATAAAACTTTATTAAAGGATATTTTTACAAAAGTGAAATATTTGAAACTGGTTTTTTTTTAAAAATAAAATGTTTCTTTATATACCACCTCATCATCTTAAAGAGTCTGAATGACCTTAGAACTTATATGTGTCTAATTCTCTAAATTTCTTGTTGAAGAAACTTGGCTCTAGAGCAATGGCTCTCAACCCTTTTACATTTTTTTTTCTCAGAGTAGGGTAAAGCAATCAAAGCACAATGAAAATTTAAACTACAAATAATAAACAGTTCCTGGATAGTTGGGCCTTCAAACCCCTTACCCAGGCCTGCAGCTGAAGATAAAATTTAAATCTTTGAGGACAAAAAAGCTATTGCAGGACCTTTCAGATGCCAGGTCAGGAAGCCCAGTCTGTAAACTTAATTGGGGGCAGGAACTGTAGAATGGAGAATTTGAATGTAGGGGTCACATTTTGTTGCATGATCTTTGAGAACTACCACCCTTTTAGAGAAATGAAAGGATCTGCTCAAGGTCACAAAGCAAGTCATTAGCAAATATATCTACCTTTATTATTTCAAAATGGGCAGTTTTAATCATTAAGAAAATTGGGGAAAAACAGTTATAAGTGCTGGTAAAAAAGTCAGAAATTTTATTCTAAAGTAAAATGATAAATTTACTTTAAAGAAAGTAACAAAGACAACAACAATAATAATTATAAATTAAATATGTACCTCTTAAAGAAATATCCATTAGCTTCAAACTGCTCTCTTAGCATGAACTTCCCTCTATATTCAATAATAAGGGCATCAGGAGGCAAATCTTTGGCGGATTTCAGAATTTTCTTATTCTTTTGTATATAGCTCTAAAAAAATGTCAAAATTAAATTTTAAAACATAATCAGGTTAGATATTATTAATCCCATAATTGCTTTATTAGCAAATAAAAGTACAGTGCTACAAGTTTTTCCCCAATGTTTCACAGTTACCTCTACAGGGGGCTTGAAGATCAGACTGCTGACATTTGATTCTGATTTGTTGTTCATCTCTTTCTTATCATTTCCGTTGCCTAATCGTAAAGCTATTCTTTGTGCCTCTCTCTGGACACCTTCACTATACTGGTTATTATTTGCTTCCTCATAACGATCCATCCAAGCTTTGATTTTAGTCTCCCATCCAAAATTTGACCCATCCGAAGGCTCAATCTCTGGAGCTGAGCCCTAGGGGAAAAAAATTACAGCAAATTTACTATAACATATACACTTACTAAGAATTAAAGTGCTGGGCAGCTAGGTGGCACAGTGAATAGAGCACCGGCCCTGGAGTCAGGAAGACCTGAGTTCAAATCTGACCTCAGACACTTAACACAAAAAAAACTAGCCAAGTGACCTTGGGCAAGTCACTTAACCCCAATTGCCCTCCAAAAAGCAAAAAAAAAAAAAAAAAAATAATAATAATTAAAGTGCTAACCTACATACTATAAAAACAGAAATAATCCATGAGAACATACAATTAACACAGAATTATTAGATTAGGAAATTATTTTATTATCCTATTAGATTAGGAAAATGATTTTGTTTCCTAAGGCAGCACTGCTAAAAAAATATCACACCATAGTAGTTAGCAACATCTTGACAATGTAACAAGGGTATAGAGAAAGCTCAAAGGATATAGGCAAGATAGGCCAGGATAACAACTGTTCAGTGATTAAGCCATCTGTCTGACCCAAACAACAGATAAATAAGACAGTAATGTCTACCTGTAATAGTGGAGCAGCTAATGACAACCATGTTATTTCTGTTCCTACCAGTGTCAGAAACTTCCAGTACTTGATTTTACTCTCTCACACACACTCCTTTAAAAGTTATCACAAATCCATTTAAAATTCAAATCAATTTCTTGACAACTTTATCAACCTATCTACTGTAGGTAAAGGACAAATTGATTTTCTTAGTTACTATCACCTAAGATCTAAAATTTTATATTAAAAAAAAAGGTTAATAAGCTAAGGTATATTCTTTTTTTTCCTTAAAATTTATTAATTTATTTTTAGTTTTCAACATTCACTTCCATAAGTTTTAAATTTTCTCCTCCTCCCTTCCCAAGATGGCATGCAATATGATATGGCAATACACACATTCCTATTAAACACATTTTCATATTAGTCATGTTGCATTGAAGAATTATAATGAAAGGGAGAGACCATGAGAAAGAAAACATAAAACAAAAAAGAAAGTAGACTGCTTCACTCTGTATTCCAACTCCATAGTTCTTTCTCTGGATGTGGATGGCATTTACCATCATGAATCCTTTGGGACTGTTTTTTGTCCTTGCATTTCTGAGAAGGGCTAAGTCTATCAAAATCAGTCATTGCACACTGTTTCTGTGAACAATGTTCTCCTGGTTCTGCTCTTAACATCAGTTCATACAAGTCTTTCCAGGATCTTCTGAAGGCTGTCTGTTCATCATTTCTTATAGCACAATAGTATTCCATTATATTCATATACCATAACTTCTTCAGCCCTTCCCCAACTGATGAACATCCCCTCGATTTCCAGTTCTTGGCCACCAGAAAAAGAGTGCTATAAATATTTTTGTACACGTGGGTCCTTTTCCCATTTTTATGATCCCTTTGGGATACACCCCTAGAAGCAGTATTGCTGGGGCAAAAGAGCTAAGGTGTATTCTGAAGAAATGTCTTAAAAGTGCTTAAATTCTAAGATTGGAAATCTACACCTCTTGGCCAAATGTGAAATAGTTGAAATCTCAAACACAGATTATGATGAGAACATTGTTTCTAAGCTTGGTTGTATTATTATAAACTCCATTTCTTTGAAAGTTGAAATTAAATTATATAGCTAGACAAGATTCATAAACAGCAGATGAAACAGAACACCCAACCTCCGCCAGTGTATCAAAATGTTTAAAGGCAAATGGAGGAGAAATTTATACATGGAATCTTAGTGAAGTTTTACCTTGCAACATGCACTTTATGAATTTAGAAGTATGTATGACAGAAATCTCCTGTGAATATTTAAAATCATATTCAGAGACTCAAAACTATAATATTAAGTAATTGGACAGGATTATATATTACAAGTATTTTCTTTCCTGTGAAGAAAAACTGAAGAATATTGAAAGAAACTGTATTCTATGAATACACAGATTTAAACTCAAATTAGAAGTGAGAATAGCACTCAATTTATTGTAGTTATGATAGACTCAAAATCTTAAAATTGCACATGGAATGAATATCCTGTGCCAGCTTTGTAATGCATTAAAAAAAATTACTAGATAACAAATATGACACTACCCTATCTAATTTTGAGTGACCATCCTATATATATTTTAATAGTTTTTAAAAGTCTTTGCCATTGGCACCATGGACAGATTATACACTAAAAGCATTATTTTTTCCTAGTTATTAATTGCCAGAAGAGAAAATTACTCTATGTATTCTTGCTCAAAATTATAAAATACTTCTACAACTTAAATACAGAACTGTCTAAAGATTAAAGTAGTAATTTTATAAATAAAAATAAGCACATATTCCAACTAATTCAAGAATGAAAAAGAAAGCAAATGACTAAATTTGTTAAAAGGTTATTTAAGAAAAGATAACAATTTATATTCCAGCTATAATTGATTATTTTGTGATAGAAATGAATTACTTGTGAGAAGACAAGGAAAATATGGGTAATGGAAATGCAGGTGACAAAAAATATGATACTATTAAATTTAGCTAAAAGCTTAACTATGCTCACAACAATCTCCCCTTACCCCTATCAAATTTTAAACAGTGCTATTAACACTGGAAATCTTTTATATCTCTAGAATACCCTCTGGTGAAAGTATGAGTAATAAATAATAAACTTAAGGAGGAGTAAACAAATTAATTAGCCTTTGAATAATGTTTGATTAGTTGCACAGATATAAATTTTAAAAATGTATTTACCTTAACTCTTGATGATTTCCTAGATCCTTCACGAAAAGACTAAAATAAAGACAGATTTTATAGATTAGATGTATTCAAACTTTAAAATTTAAATATTAATAGAGCAGTGAAGGCATACTCTGCAGGATCTTGGGCATTATGGGGAACACAGCTAAAAGATATGATTAGTATCTGAATTTAAGAAGCTTGAAATCTAACTGGGGAATTAAGACTAACAAATGGCTGCACACAGTACAGGACAGAATATAATTAAATCTTAAACTGTGTGGCACAGACTATTTATATTCTAGGTTTTGATGGAAATTAGATAATTGAAAGGTGGATTAGTTAAAGATGGCATCATGGAGGTTAGGTGTAAGTTGTAGGGCTCAAATAGGCAAGTGGGAGAAGTACAGTTATCCTGAGCATGGGAAAAAAACATGATTAAAAAGCAATGCAGCAAGAATAAACATGGTATATTCCTGGGAAAGGAGACCAGTCTGCTTAGAGAAATGAGTGTAAAATCAGGAGTGGAGTATTATACAAAATTAAAACTATGTTTAAAGATATAGAATGAAGGATGGATTAGAGAAAGAAAAAATGGAGTCAAGAATATCAACCAGAATGCTAGTGCAGCAAACATTAGATGGTTAAAGACTTGGACTAGCAAATCAGCAATAAGTATGAATAACCATATTATATTTCAAAAGGAAAATGCAATAAAATCTAGTGAGTAAATGGTTTTGAAAATGAAAGGGAACAACAATCAAAGATGACCCCAAGGTTTCAAAACTGAATGAAACAGAGAACTGGTGGTATTGCTGATACAGATAGTGAAGTCAGAAAGGAGGAAGAACTGATCTTGCTAAGGAATAGAATTTGATGAGTTTAGATAGAGACTAGGCAGTCAGAGATACAACATAGTAAAAAAGAGCTTTCAGTTAGAGGGAGTGAAGGAAAAAGAAATAGCAAAAGGAATAAAAGTGAAAACCTTTAGGGTATATATGTCTTAATGGTTAACTTTATATTATTTTAGTGTTTTAAAGTTTTCTTATTCAGATTTTCAATTTCTGAAACATAAAGTATCACATGCTATAAATAAGTCACAAGGGTTTGTGCATGTGTAGTTTTGCTTTTATTGTTTTTCTTAGACAACAACCATAAATAACATTAAGCTAAAAGAAACCTACAACCTATTGGTTTCTTCTAAATACACTCAATTTGGGGTGGCTAGGTAGTACAGTGAATAGAGCACCAGCCCTGGATTCAGGAGGACCTGAATAAAAATTTGACTTCAGACACTTAACACTTACCAGCTTTGTGACCTTGGGCAAGTCATTTAACCCCAATTGCCCTGCTTCCTCCCCTCCAAAATAAAACCAAACAAAACTACTCAATTTTATCCTCAATTTGCCAAGATTATTGCAACAAAAATTTAGAGTTCTATTCTCTTATTACATAGTAAAGTTAGCAAAACCCTTGCACCCCACTGAAGTAAAATATATATGAAGATGGACTGAACTTTACCCTAAAATATGCCTTTATATAAATAGCAAAATATAAAGACTTTGGATAAATACTTAAATAGTCTGGGAACATATACATGAATATAAACTTACAGGCCATAACACTTAAGTTTTTCCATGAAATTTTTTATAAAAACAAAAATTTGACAATGAAAAATTAAAATTAGTGATATAAAAAAAGCCATAATGTATATCTATGTTGTCACACTTTGGTACAATGAGAGAAGTCCAAAAAGTGATGGTGCCATTTTAAGCTGGACCGAACTTCAAAAGGAACCCTTCCAGAATGATTACCAAGATCTACAAAATTTCTACATGTTTAACACAAATTTGATATGCAATATCTATGTTTCACCAATAAGTATAAAATTATTAAACACTATAAGTAAACATTATAAAGCACTTTGTAAAACCTAAAGTGCTATATAAAGGTAAGCTATTATAAAATAAAGTGACAGCCATTTTACTGTTCACCAATCTCTTAAAGGATCTTACTAACCAAATTATATAGTTAACATGAAAATCTCTCACAGGAAAAATTAAACTGATAAATTTATAATTGTCTTTCAACAAACAAAGCAGTTGCAGCCACATACCTAAGCTTTTTTTCTGCAATTTTATGTAAATTTTCTTTGTCATAAGTGGTGTCCAATATAACTTACTTTTTTGCATTTTGAAATATTTTGTTCTTTTTCCCCACTTTTTTTCCTTTTCTTATCATTGACCTTGGTAACTCTCGCAGCAGTTAAAGTTATCGTTGTTGGTGTATGTTGAAATGCAGTATATAATTCCACAGGAACCTCATCACCACTCTCTGTTGCACTGGTATCACCATCTTTAAATCCAAAATTAAAACAATAAATTTAATATCCCCCTCAATGAAATGTCTAAAAATAAAACTAGTAGTCTATATTATAAACTAATAGCTCTCAACACTTCTAGGCTTTTGAACCATATAATTTCTTTCTTTTTTTTTCTTCATATAATTTTTTGAAAACAAAAGAAAACATTTAAATATCATTCTCCCCTTTAACCCCAAATGCTATTATAGCACTTTAGGCAGTACCCTTCACTTTGCATAAGACATTTTTTCCCCCTTTGAAATACAAAATATAAATAAAAACAAATTTCATTTCATTTAAAATTCATTGGTGAAAGTGGCACGTTACTATATTTTAAAAATAGTCTTTTGAAGGGAAAAATCCTTTTGTAAATGAAATTATACAAACACATTACTTTTCGATCAGAGGAAGTATGGCACTGTATAAAGAATAATAGTCTTGGGAGTCATGAGACATGGATTTTTGTTGTCTGCTGTCCTGATTAATAGCTCTGTGACCTTGGTCAAGCTATTTAAGATCTCATGAGTGTCAGTTTATTCACTTATGAAAGGATTATGCTAGGATCACCTGTTCTCATGTGTGGTCCCTGAAGTCAAAATTATTCTCATAATAATATTAAGTCATTATTAGCCTATTAAAATACTCTTCTGTTTTCCAACTACATACCTATGTGAGACAATATTTTCTTCAAAACAATACAATGCAACAGACTGAATATGTAGATGTGATATGAGAATACAATTCTTATTAAGCCAGATAGGAAAGATATTTGCAAAAATATATGTAAATCAGTACCAATCTTCTCACTATTTTGTTTTTGAAAACATAATCATTTTTAATAAAAATGTTGTTAGAAACATAATGGGCTTATTATTTTAAAATGAACATATTTTTAAAATGATTAGTTTGGGGGTGGCTAGGTGGCATAGTGAATAGAGCACCAGCCTGGAGTCAAGAGGACCTGAGTTCAAATCAGGCCTCAGACACTTAACACTTACTAGTAGTGTGACTTTGAGCAAGTCACTTAACCCCACTGCCCTACTTTCCCCCCCTTGGGAAAAAAAAAAAATCACTTACAAGCCATGTGACCTTGGACAAGTCACTTAACCCCAATTGCCCTGCCTTCCTCCCTCCAAAAAGCCAAAAAAAAAAAATCAATTTTAATTATAATACAATAAATATTGATATAATCCACATAAACAAAAAATATTTAGGGTTCTCAATAATTTTTAAGAATATAAAAAGTCCTGAGCCCAAAATGTTTGATGAGAACTGTTATTTTTAATGATTAAGGTCCTGGCCAACAAGACCTGCAGTTAATTTTCAAAAAAAAAGTTTTTTGAGAATTAAGAAAACAATAAAAAATACCCCAAAACTTTATCACCCTTAAAGAAAATTGATGATACAATAAGGCAACACAAAAAATCAGAACAGGAAACACAATAAAGAATATTTATAGTTGCAAATTCAAAATAAGCCAAAATATCTCCCTTATGTTATTTAAAAATATTCTCAACAAGACTAAAAATTAAGGTTAATTTTTAATGGGATATATTTCAAATATGTCATTTCTCAATCTTTCTTAATCCAAGAGACTTACATCCAGCACTGCAATACATAAAATTTTACAATTTTTCTTTCTATTTTTACACACCTGACATATTTTCCCTTTTCCGGCGTTGTAACAGCACGGCCCTCTCTTTATCCAAACTCCTAACACAAAAAAATTAGATAATTAGTTCATTATAAAACTACTGTGTGTGTGTGTGTGTGTGTGCGCGCGCACGCTTGTGCGGGTGCACATACATACCCACATATATAATGTATATGTATGGATATCAATATGAACATAACTTACCTGCTTAAAAAATACCAAGCCTCACAAGAACTTATTTTACAGAATTGGTTTCATATAAAATGCATTATTATGCATGCTTTTTTCTGTGGTAGATCCCTATTCAGTGAGCTTTATTTTGATTCACAGATCTTTACTTTGAAAATCAAAGCTTAGCTTTAGATTTTGTGCCTTGCATCTAACAAGCTAACATTTAGGAATGTAGGAAAGTTTTAGAAAGTAAATATTGGAAAAATAACTTTGATAAAACTGTACTTAAATATTACCTTGAATTAACATTCTGCTATACTAAAAATGTTCATCAAAACTGTAAGAACAAATAATAAAAATAATAAATAATATCTAATAAAATAAAAATAATATCTAAGATGCTAGCAGTATTACTTGGTTCTCTTCAGAAACAACAATTCCTCAAAGCCTTTAAATATTCATTTCCTTCAACTCAATACTTTTCAACACATAACTTTATTATCCAACAAAGTTGTTACTGTTTTCCTTTTATCCCTTAAGATTTTTTTTGCCTTTCCAAATATCTTTGCCAAGTAACTTCTAGATTTGCCACACTGTAAATGAAATGAAGGACTCAACTACCCAGTTTTTACTTAGCAGACACACTGTATACTGAAATATGACTATCCTAGAAATGTATATTTGACAATGATTAGGAGAACTGTAGTGTGTGCCTTATCTGACTAAATTATTCATGGCCTTTATGTATCAAAACTGGTTTTAATGTGGTCATTTTCAGGCTTTAACAGAAACACAGTAGGGGAAAGAAATAATAGCAAAGGTAAGACAGACACATTTAAGTTTGGGGGTTCTTTTGGGGGTGGGTGCTTAGTGTCCTTCCAGTAACACTGTAGAGTGAATCTATGACTTAATCAACTTCTTGAGTTAGAATTCTGATTTCTGGTAAGTAAGTAATACCATTAATATAAATATCACCAGACATACTACCACTCACCTAGGCTGACAACGTTCACACAGATATATATCAGGAATATGCTGCCTATCAATCCCCATGCAGTCAATATGTTGCCAAACACTTTGAAAAAATAAAAAAAAAAAAGAAAACAAATTACTATTAGAAAAGACCTCTCAAAACTTAAGATAAGAAGTTCAATTCAACAAGTATTTAATGATTACCTACTATGTGCCAAGCACATTGTTGTCAGGAATTTTTTTAAGTATATGACATAGTCCCTGCCCCCATGGAGCTTACAATCTTGCTATATAAAACAATCAGAATAGAAGAAGATCATATATAATCACCTGCTAAATTAAATTCAGTTACCTGCAAAGAGATACAGGTGTTCAGGGATGGCAAAATGGATCTTTAGAGTATCAGAAAAAAATTCCTGGAGAGGATCAAACTTGAGATATGAGTATATTTTTCTTGGGAAGACTAGAAGTGAGGGACTGAAGACTGAATGTAAAGGTTGAAATGAACACAGAGTATTAGGAAGACAGTAAAGCGATAAACCTGGATAGGGTAGGGGTTATTGTGGTGCTTTTGGGGATAGGGTGAGAATAAGGTGAATAATTCCTCTGTTGATTAAATCTGAGTTTAAGAAAGTGAAAAATCATGTAAAGTCTTATAATGCCAGAGTGAAGTATCTAGATGAGCACTAATCCCTTTGTTCCCCAATACTGGAAGGTTATTATATGTTTTTGAAATTTCTACTTTGTAAAGAATCCAGCAACAATATTCAGGGAATAATTAGAAGCAGGGAAGCCTGAAGGCAAAAAAGATCAGTTAGGAGGCTGCTGAAAGCATTCATATAAGTGAAAGATGACTGACTAGGATAAAAAAAGTGACAATGGAGAAAGAAGGAATCTAAGAGAAGTTCTAAAAAGTCTAAAGTCAAATTTATTTTCTTTAATAACCTCACCCAACTGTACTTAGTACATCTAGACTGTGGACAATAAACATTTCAATTTCTTTTCAAAATGTTTACTGGGTCTTATACTTGACTGTTTAAATTACACATATCTGTACTTGTTTATAAAAATCTTGGCTATCCTGCAGAGAAAACTCATTTTCATCAATTACATTTATTAGATAATTTGTTTCATCAATTTACATCTTAGTAAAACTATTTAGTGAAATAATCCAAGTGTGCAATGAACAACATCTGAATTAAGGGGAAAGTAAGTGCAGAAATGTTATCCATTTATTATTTATAATCCATAAATTAGAGATAGCATAGGGCAGGATGATGACTGATCGGATTTTGGAGATAGGAGATACACAAAGAAAAGAGAAAAAGAAGGAGAAAATGGTTAAAGTCCTGTGCTTTTAAGGCTGGAAAAGCAACAGTATAGTCAATCATAAAAGCTAAGCTAGGAAGTGGTACTTGTTTGAAGGAGAAGGAAAAATGTTCAGTTTTTGACACAGTTAAGTTTTGGTTGTCAGTAGCATACCCAAGTAAAGGGTGATATGGAGACAACTGAAATATAGGATTGAACTGAGAATAAGACATCACTGCTGGAAGTATGTATTTGAAAAATGAACATAGGCAGGCAGTGACTCACTGCACAAAAGTGAATGAGGAAAAGGAAAAGTCAGAAAAATATACATCAACAAGAATCCTCTCTAAGATCATGTGAGAAAAATCACATAGCCTGGATAAAGATCATTAACCTATATAACTTAATATTAATTATAGTTAAATTCTTTGAGAACTATTTACTACAAGCCAATGTAGACAATATAAATGTGAAAAAAAAAGTTTAGACTTTGGCACTGAAATGAAAACATACCACAAAGCATGTTGCTTATGACATCAGACAATATTCACTATTATAAAGAAAGCTGGTAGAAGCATAGATTATGATAAGGAAAAAACATTTTCTAATAGCTGATTTAAAAGTGACCAAGGCAAGCAAAAATACTCAAGAAGTTGATTTCCTAAACATATATTTTAAAATCTGTCATAAGGATAGGAGGCTTAGGAAATGAAATTCTCACTTTCAATTTCATAATATGCCATAATATATACATATGTATTTTGCTTAGAACTATAATACCTTTTAAGAAAAGGAAAATTTTTACTTCCTTTGCAAAAGTTTAACACTAAAATAAGAGAATCAGACTGTATTTTTAATGTAAACAAAATTAACTCTTGATTTTTATGTGTTTGATAATGGAAGGGATCAAGAGCACAAATAATACAAAAAATTACCCCCAACGTGAAATGTATTTTAATACTCACATTTGAATATTTGTAATCCTGATGTTCTGGGAATTAACATCATTTCAATTCAAATAAAAAGGTCACATTATGAAGACCAGACTCAGGAAATTCTACAAAACTATCTATCTTTCCCATCCTACCTCACTACTCAACTCTTTTGTTGTTCCCCAGCCCATGCAAGGGATGGACTCAGGCTGAGCTCCTATCCCTTTTCTCCATCCTCCCCACCCACCAAAAAGAAAAAAAAGCCCACTTTCTGTCCCAATCACACCTTCTCTAGGGGAAGAGGCCTTTCTTGGTGGCTGAACCAGGGTTGGGGGAGGGGAGACTGTGGTTCTGGTTCAAGGAGACTCCAGAGTGCTGCAAGGTGCAAGTCAAAAGGAGGTGAGAGAGTCAGGTCAAACAAACATCAATTTTAAAAAAGAATAATTCCCCCAAAGTGGATAAGAACTGACTATACAGTACAAACATATCTTTAAGTAAATACTTATGTGTTATTCACAAACTGTCCCTGCTGCTGTGAAAAATATTATTGTTGTTCTTAAGCTGGTTATAAAGATTCTATTGCCACATGGACATAGTCTCGAAGCAGTCACCTGTCATCCAACTAAAGATGGGGCTAGAAGAGCTACTTATAGCTTTTTCATAAGGCCTTTTGCTAGGAGCAAAATAGGCAATATTATAATAGTGGCAGGCTTCCCACTTTTTTTTAAATCGCATATAATTTAGAGATTCTTTTAAAGTGACAAGTTATCTGTGCTGCCATGAACTAAAGATTCAAAGTTAAGAAGGAATTATGTGAAACACACAGTAATGGTGGGAAATATTTTACCTGCATTTGTCACAACAGATCATGTAGCCATCATCATGTGTAAAACCACAAATGCACCTGGTTACATCAGTACCATAGCTTCCATCCTCTGATGTGCTGATGGTGGTAGCACTAGAGGTCTCATCAAAATTAGGAGTAGTAAATATGCCTACTTCATTTTTGCTAATAAGAACTGATGGAGGAGGAGAAGCTGGAGGTGTTGGAGGAGGACGAGCACCATAATTGTGGTCCTGGATAAACAAAACAGCACAATATTATTTACTGGAACACGGAAAATGCACTAAGCTGCAATGTTATTTATTTTATGATACAATCCCACCATTTCAATTGCATATTTACATAAAATCAGTCAAAATCTACTTAAAATATTGATTTGTGCCATACATTTTAGTATCATTCTTCTCTTCCAAAGATAATCTCTTTGTAGAGCCTCCAGATTATGCCAACATTCCTACTGTATCTTCAAGCCACAACCAAAGTAAAAAATATAAAACATTCCCACTTGTCACAGATTTCTCTCTTTAGCTCTGCAAAGAGCAGAAATACTATGAAGCCTGTACCAGAATTTGCAGCAATAATATAACAAATATTGCCACACACTCCTTTTATTAGATGTCAAGCTCTGTTTTTAAGATTAGGTTTTCATAAATCTATGAATATTCAAATGTTTTTGTCTTTTCTTCCATTTTTCCTGCTCAAAGAAACAAAATCTCTGAATTATTCCATGGCCTCAATTAGCCTTCAAAATGATAAGCTCATCTGTTGCTACAAAATCAAGTCAAAGTAGTTAACACTTTAAGATGCAAACTAAGCATATTATAAACATCTCCCCAAAACTAACAGATTTTAAAATGAAAATGTCAAATGATTATTTTTAAGTGCATGACACTTACCGCATAGGGCAAACCAATATAACTGTGTGAATGATGCGAGCTGCTGGTATATAACTGGTGTGGGTAACTGTTGGATTTCTCAACTACCACAGGGCTAGCTTCTACGGATTCTGGTCTGGGGAGAGAGAGAGAGAGAGAAAGAGAGAGAGAGCGAGAGAGAGAGAAGGGAGAGAGGGGGAGGAGGAGGAGGAGACAGGAAGAGAGAAAATGAGAACAAAGGAAGACAAAGAATAAAGAAAATAATCAGAAGGCAAAAAGGCAAAAAAGGACATGGAAGGGAATGGGTGAGACATAAGACAGGGAACAAGGAATAAGAGAGACACAGGGAGGAAGGAAAAGAGAAGGGAGAGAAAGGCAGAGAGAGGAGAAGAGAAAAGTTGTATCAAACAGAATTTCCTTCATTTTCTCATCTACTTTAAATTAGCTCATAAAGGTCCAACATTCATATTAAAATACACTTCTACAAATAAGTGGTTTACACTGGATAATTCCTAAAGAAGAAAACTTCTATAAATCAGTTGGTGTGAAATAACAGTAATGTCTATTATTTAAGACTTTACAAGGTTCTTCTATTCCATCTGGCCCCCAGATGAAATAGGGTACTTCTCTCCCTTCATTTGATATAAAAAAGTTACCTAATACCAAAGACCAACAAGATGTGAACCAAAGTTTAAATAGCCTAGTGCTGTATGTAGGTTCTGTACACAGGCAGAGATGAAAAATTACAAAGCAGAGGCACTTGAACCCCAAATCAATCCTCAAATTCCTATATTTTTATACATCCAAAGCATTAGTGATAAGGATCTATGACACAGGTGGGGAAATGAAGAGCCCCACAAAAGATCCTTTTACTTGGCAAGAAGGAAACAATAGCTAGTGTTATCTTAAGCCCACAAGTGTTGGCCTGTTGGATATTAATAGTCATCAGCTTGTTGTTGCTAGTAATAGAACTGGGTTTAAAAGATCATGTACTACAAAAGTTAGTTCCTTGGTTTAGCCCCTTTAAAGTATCAGGTAAGATCATTTCTTCTGACAGTTTGTAGGTTGCCTAAGGCAATCTTGGCCAAGATCAGACAGAACTATGACCTTCGTTATTACCCAGGTGCTTTGACCCCACTCTCTTTCACATCATACAGTGGTTTCCTCTCTGGGTAATCTACATGACCACCACAACCACAGAGACACAAGGGAATGGGCTGTGTTTTGTACATGCTATTTTGAAGTAGCCCCCTCCTGATAGCCTATCTTCCCCCTCTTTTAAAAGATGTCTTAAAATTAATTTTCTGTAGAAAATCTTTAAGATGAACCATGTCTCCTTTATCTTGAACATCCCCAGTATTACCAATACTACTTATACTATAGGAAAGCCAACATTTTCAAGAGTCTTATTTGCTCAAAATCAACAAATTATATCCATATTATTACAACATTTACCAGTCAGTTTGTTTCTTAATGTGCTCCTTCCAAATAGCTCCCTTTCTCACCTATCATCAACAAAATCTCTCTGGGTTTTCTTGATTCAAGCTGCAAATTGCAGCAACAGAAGAAGGAACGGGCAGCTATTTTAAAGTGAAGGAGGAAAAAGAAAAAAGGCAACCAAAATGGAATACATAAACTAAAAAGGCAGACTTTATTGTGTGGCTAATAAACTGACTATAAGTCCTCTTCAACATGTTGTGATCAAATGCTGTTACTGAAATAGAGAGTTTAAGGTGGCTAAGACTGCAGACGGATTAATTCTAGTATATTTGTTTTATTAAAAAGAGATGAGTTACTTAAAGCCTTACTATTTATACTTAATTATGGCTAATAAAAGATTTTAAAAAGTAGTTTCTAAAGAAACAATCCATTACTACAGGGATAAAATGAGGAAATACTGCCAGGATGGAAGAATACCTGCTATCCAGCACTCCCATGATCTCAGAATTTGGTGTGAATCACCCCAAACCTCCAAGACTTTGACAATATGAAGTAACAAGTAGTAAAAGAACTTAAAGGATGAAAATACAAAAGAAGGATGGCTCACACATTTTAAATTTAAGTTATGCCTTGCAAAATACAGGAAAAAAGTGAAGCTAACAGTACTACCTATATGTCATTGGAAAAAGAAGATTGTTTCTGAGGCAAAAGAATTACTCACAATCTGCCTAAGTTGTTACAGAGAAATTTATGGGGGTTGGGGGGGGAAGGGAGAAACAATAACAAAAAAGCAAATCAAAAATCACTGGACTGTTTGCCAACCACCCCATGCCCCCCAACTCCAAGCCATCGTATGGTCTTAAATGTCTCTTCAAATGCCTATTAAAATTTCCCATTAGAAGACTTTCTGAATTTAGTGACCTTAATGGCATTTCTTAATCTCCTAATTGGTTTAAGAAATCAGGCAAGAAATATGAATTGGGTAACTTTTTGAAGTTCACTAAAATATTGAAAATGAAGTATCTCACTAGATACTATGTTACCCTTAATTTATATACAATTTAAAAAGCATTTTACAGTATAACACACACATGTGCATATGTGCACACACACATAAAATTTATGGTTGAATACCTATGATGTTTGTGGTAGTTTGTATACAAAATCAGTCCTTGATACAAGAACATAATCCCCTATTCTACAATATTCTGTAGGAAAATCAAAATCAACTTCTATCATTTTGACCTATGCCACCAACCATGCGTAAAGGATTGGAGGGTGGGAAAGAAGGGACAAAAAAAGAACAAAGTAAAAAGTGCACAGAAGAGAATATAAGAAAAATTACAAAGAAAGATGGAAATCTGAACAGTATTTATTATGTAGGCTTTCTTGAAAAGGAAATTTCTTGTTGTATATTTTGAATCCTTTCTTACATTCTGCTGTGCGTGTGGCAATTTTTAAAAATTTTTGTATGTTTTAATATTTAAGTTTATAATGTTTTTTTTTTTTTGGGGGGGAGGGGGGAATGCAAGGTAACTGGGGTTGTGACTTGCCCAAGGTCACACAGCTAGTTAAGCATCAAGTACGTGAGGTCAAATTTGAACTCAGGCTCTCCTGACTTGAGGGCCAATGTTTTTACTGTGCCACCTATGATGTTTCTTTTTCTTTTCTTATTGTGTATTTAAGTTCTTCTGTTTAAGTTTTCAAAATTAATTCAAAAATTGTTTATAAAAGCAAAAAAAGAAACAAACAAAAGGGATCACCTACATACTGATTTTTACTTTTAGAACTGAGAAGGAACTTGGATATTTACAGAGGGAAAAATGGAGATTCTAGCTTAAGTGATTTGCCCAAATCATAAAGACTACAAATTTCTTGATTTCAAGAACTCATAGCTTATTTCCCTAAATGTGTTTATATTGTATGACAACTACATTTTTTGGCTTGAAGGCAGGGGCCTTGTCTTAGGAGGCTGGTGGTAAAGAATCTTTCTCTTCCTCCAAAATGAATCTGTATTGTGAGAGGAATTCACTTTATTTAACCATTACAGGCCTTAATACACAATCTTTATTCAATGATAAATGGACCATTACAAATACTTTTGGTATAAACATATCAGAAACTGTAAAGAAGTTACAGATAGATGGAAGAATGATTCACATATTCCCTTAGAGACCCAAAAGCAGTAATGAAATATAATTGGTCATTTCACTTTGCTAGGTTCACAATGATTATAAGTTATTAAGACAACCATGATGATAACTGCGATTGACATACTATATCTATTATGGAGGATGGAGTAGAAAAGTTGAGGCTCCATTAAGAACTTGACAAGATACTTCAAACTAAGTTGTCATATTTTGATGTTTTGTGACTTCAGTGAGAAAATAGAGAAAGGAGAGGAAAGCAAACACTATGCTGGGAAATGGTAAGGAAATTGAAGTGTAAGGCCTTTAAGACTCAAGAATATAGTACATCCAAGAAAATAAGAAGGTGCTAAGTGCCATAAACATCAAACATCATCAGCAACAGGAAAAAATACACACACACACACACATATACTTTAGACTTTTTCTTAGACAGGAAATGTATGGTTCAGTACATAGCAGTCAGTTCATAATCAACAGTCTTTAAGAAGTTATTAGCTGTTTATTTAAAGCAAAAGTCATCTTGTAAAAACACTAAGTATAAAAAGTTGAAAGGATATTTACATAAGATTATGCATACTCCAGCTGTTTGATCCTGAAATTGGGACATGGGCAAGAAAAAGACATTGACCCATAAATACAATACACTAGGGGCGGCTAGGGGGCACAGTGAGTAGAGTGCCGGCCCTGGAGTCAGAAGGACCTGGGTTCGGATCCGGCCTCAGACACTTAACACACACAAACAAAAAACCTAGCTGTGTGACCTTGGGCAAGTTACTTAATCCCAATTGCCCTCAAAAAAAAAAAAACCAAACAAACATACAATACACTAGACAAAGCACTAGATTTGGAATAAGGGGACCTCAGTTCAACTCCAATCTCTGACACTTTGGTGACCCCTCCAACAAGTCACTTTACTTCTGAATAACAAGGTTTCTTAACTGGTAACTCCAATGGCCTTTTTCTCAGTTAGCATCTTTTTTGACTTCTTTGCAGCATTTGAAACTGCTTGCACACTTTCCCTTTCTGCAAGATGTCATGATCACTGCTTTGTTGTTTAGTTCCTTACTATTCTTTCTCCTTTACTAGATGACCATCATGCTTCCTAAGTGAGTATATTCCAATACTCTGTTCCAAGTTCACTTCTGTCTCCACATACTCTCCCAATAACCTCATCAATTTCTATGATTTTATCATAATCTCTACACAGATAACTCACAGATCTATACATCTAGTCCTATTCTCCTAGCTTCCAGGCCTTTAACACTGCCTGCTACAAACATCTCCACTTCAATCTATCCAAACCAATTCATAAGCCCATCCATCTTCCACACATCCCTATTTGTTGAAAGAACCACTGTCCTTCAAGGAGCTTATAATTTCATATCATAAACCAATACCTATTTAAATTATAAAATACAATTCCCCTGGCATTAAAGACCTTCACAAGCTGGCCCCAACCATCCCTTCCTATACTCTACTGTCCAGACAAACTCGCTTTACTGCTCTTCAAACTTAAAATTCAATTTCCAATCTCTCTACCTTTACACTCCCCATCATCACCTCTTAAAATCCCTGATTTCCTACAAAGATCAGATCAAATACTACCTTCTATATTGGGCCTTTTCCTCATCTATCTGCCCCTCTAGGCAATGCCTGCTCCTGAAATCAGCCTGTATTTTGTATACATTTTGGAACAGGAATGTTTCATTTCTATTAGTTCATTCCCAGCACATAGCCAGTGCCAAGCATATGGTAGACACTTAATAAAAACTTGGTGTGATTATTCTAATTAACCTTTACAACAATTTTGCGAAGTTAAAAACCATTACAAATATTATTTGTACTTTATAGAATGGAAAAAGGGGGCCTAGAATGATTAAATGATTTGCCTGTGGTCACGACTAGTAAGTATAAGTGGAATTTGAACCCAGTTTTTCCTTGCTTCAGCACTTTACCCACTATACCATAATGATTCTTCACAACCTAAGTAATTATAAACCCATCATTTCTCATTGTTTCTGTAAAATTCTCATTGAACACAGTCTTATGCACATACGTCATAGTAATCCACAATTAAAAATATAAAGGGAAGGACAAGTTTTCCCAGAAGTTTTGAAGTAGACAAAAGTGATGTGTAGTCAAGAATATAAGATCATAACAGTTATTCTTTGTGGATTTTAAGAAAGTATTTTGCCTGAAATAAGGACAAGGTATCTCCCACTTATATTCCAAAATCATATAACAAGGCACTTGACTACACAGATAACTCTTTTCCCCCCTACCATCTGCCAATGATTAACTTCAAGCAAGGCATTAAACAGGACACTGAATAAATATGGTTATGCATATGATAATATATCTATATGTACACATACATGTATATATAACTTTGCAAGTCTATATAAAAGGTAGCTATTATTTTCATTATGCAGGATATATTCCCTGTCTATTGCAAGTCCAAAAGGATTCTTTAGTGATAGTGAGACTCTTAAATGCTCCCATTTCATAAATGACTTTATATACAGAGCCTCAGAATACTGCAAAGTTACCTTAGTCAAGTTCACAGCAATGTGAAACAATAGTCTATTACAAATCTAAGAGATAAAAAACACAATGACAAAAACCAAGTACATCTATGAACATGAACTCTCTCTCTCTCTCTCTCTCTCTCTCTCTCTCTCTCTCTCTCTCTCTCTCCATGTACTTTAAGACCTAAAATTAGGTCCAGAAATGGAAGGGAAAAAAAAGGAATTCTCTGCTGTCACATAAAATATTCTCTTTAACATGCTAATGTTCAGTTCAACATACAAGTGCCTCAATTTTGACTATCACAATCCCAATATAAAGTGTGTTACAATCATATTTTACTCTTCACAAAAGGATGAGAAAAAAAATTAATTTCAAGTACAAAAAATCAGTAATTTCCTATGAATGATACTTTTTATGGCTGCGATAACCTCAATGTCTTTTGAGTATATTTCTGTGATTTCATTGGAAAGTGGAAATTCTCTATACCAATGAGGATTTACAACTTCTCTCTAATAACCTTAGTTACCTGAAGCATTAGTCCTGTGCCATGGTCACATAGCACAGGATTTGGGTTCCAAGGCAAAATCTGAAACCATTTTCAATTCAGATTAACTGTAGATATTTAAAGACATTTTATTTCTTTTTTTTACTAAAACATAACCATCAACAAATGAAACAATTGTAATGATTATACTGCTTTACAACAATATTGTACTTATTCATAGTTATTTTCAAAATACAGTCACAAGACTTAGAAGATCTCAGCAGTTAAAATAGATAGCACAAAGTAATATAAAACTCACAAATCTTTATTGACAGAAGAGCCCATGTAACTCTCAATCAAAGCCTAGTTCATTCACAAGTATGGTTAGAAGTAGTAAATTAGGCAGGGGCATAGAAACACTACTACAAACAGGTGACAGCTTAAAAAGTAAAACAGAAAATAGACAAAAAAAAAAAACCCTACTCAAAACACGAATCAATCTCTCTTGCAACTTTCCTACTCATCCCTCTGTACATAAAAAAGCATTTACAGTCTGAGGTATATTTTAATAACCTAGGAGGCCAACATTCTTTACTACAAAACTCTATATATTCCTTTAGTTCAGACAAATGCCAAGGTAAATGCATAACCTGAATCTACAAACTTGAATACATAATATTTGACCAAGTTCTCTAAAGGCACTACAGAGTAACATTTTGTATCTGTTAATTAAAACATATCTACCAATATAAATTGACTGTGCTTAGAGACTGGTGAATTTTGAATGGTACTACCATTCTTAACTTCTAGAGCAAGTATTCTTAACTTTTGAGTCATGAAGCCCTTATCAGAATCATAACTGAAAGAAAGGCTCAGTTTTGAGTTAAGGAAAACCACTTTTTCCCAACCAAGTTCTCAGACTCTCTGAAACCTATTCATGGATACCCTTTTATAAGCTTAGTAATAGTTTTCTGTTGTCCAGGTAAAATTATGACTGCTTTCCCTGGTATCCAGGTTCCTTTGCAAACTGGTCCTGTCCTATCTTCCAGTCCTATTTTATATTCTCTCTTTCATGTATTTTAGTCAAACTGAATTGCTTCCTCTGCCCTCCTTACAAACTTCCTTAGATTGATTTATGTTATTTCTGATACTTGAGACATTCAGAAAACCTTCAGAACATCACACGGACCATGGATTTAGAGCTGGAAGGGACCTTGAGATCATCCAGTCTAAGTGCCTTGCTCAAAGTCACACAAGTAGTAAGACTGGGATTCAAAACAAGGTCCTCTCTTTCTTCCATCGCTATTTTTCAATTCATTCTCATCTTTTTTGATGAAATTGAGACAGAAAATGTTCTAGGAAATTCCAAAAATTATGTGGACTACTGCAAGGTGGACTCTGTGTAAGTGAATAAAAATGCTTTTTCAAGCTCAATAAGAACACCCTTTAGACAACTCCAGCAGTAGAAACGACATCATGAACCTCATCCTGTGACCACAGGGTTTTGAAATCTTCAGCTAAGTATTTTTTGAAAGCTTTTCATTCTACCTTGTTTGGAGACTGGGTATTCAGTATGGTGACATTAAATATATTGCTATTAAATTTTTATGGATCAAGATTATGTCTGAGCAATTATGGGCAACAGTTTATCATGATAATGCTCCAGTTCAGGTTTATTTGTTGAATTCTCAAGACTACTTTAAAGACTGCAATTTGTAATACAGGGATCTATCATCTGCAGGTCTATGAAAAATAAGCTTCTGATATGAATGCGCACACACACACACACACACAATAAAACTCACTATCAGGTTGTGTCTGGTTATTTGGTAGGTGCTAAATTTTTTAAAAATGAAATAAATTGTTGTAGCTTTCTGATAATCTTCAATGGCCAAAAAGTCAAAGATCCTTAGGAATAACCCTTATGCAATTTTGGGGGTGATTACTAATTATCTTTCTAATAAGACCCTCCATGCCTAGAAAAAAATGTGCATGGCTCAGCCATTTAGTTGATGCTTCTTTATTGAGAAATTATTGGTTCAGTTAATGTGGACCTTTAAATTATACTCTTGGATACTAGCTATTTCAGAGGTTCAAGTGAAAGGTAAACCACTTTCAGCTACACTTGACAAAGAAAGTGGCATTGTACCTGAAGTTAACCATTATTAATAGTTGATGAAGTTTGTTCTACAAGTATTTCTATAAGTTTACAAGCTGTTTATCATGTATTCTGACAACTGCAATTACCTCTCTCTCTCTCTTTTTTTTTTTTAACAAATATAGATTATCTTTCTGTAACTGTGACAGGAATGATTCTTTTTTTTTTTTTTAAAGCAATTGGGGTTAAGTAACTTGCTCAAGGTTACACGGCTAGTCATTATTTATGTGTGAGTGCTCATTTTCTGAGGCCGGATTCGATCCCAGGTCATCCCAACTCCAAGGCTGGCGCTCTTACTCACTGCGTCTAGCCACCCCTGGAATGATTCTTTATAATAGGTTTTTGGTAGGGTGTTTTCCAAATCCATTTTTGTCATTTTATAGTTTCAAAAAGTGTAAATTATTATTTTTGCTGTTAAGATCATTTGGGATTTACATAGTGTTTTTAGAGAGTTTGCCGAGTGCTATGAACTTGATCCTCACAACAACCCTGTGAGGTAGGTAGTAGAGGTATTATCTTTATTTCACATAGATGTTAAGTAACTTGCCCATCATGATAGAGGTAGTACTGGAGGCATGATTCAAATTCATCTCTCTTGGTTCCAAGTCCAGTGTTCTTTCCATTATTCCATGTTGCCTCTCAAATTTTAACCTATATTTAAGTTAAAAAACATAACTACACAAGTTTAGGATGAGGGGAAACCAGGGAGCAACAGTTCACTGGAAAACGATTTGGAGATTTTAGTAACCTCAATGAGTCAACAATGTGACATGGCAGCCAAAAAAAAATTAATGTGATCTTGGTCTCAATGAAGAAGACCATTGGTCCTAGTCAAGACCACAATCGGTTCTGGACTCCATATTTTAAGAAGAATACTGACAATAGTATATGCCTAAGAGAAAAATTCCAGGATAATGAGTGTACCAGAAACCAAGTCACACAAGTTACTAGTTAAAAAAGCTTGGGATGTTCGGGCTAAAGACTTATGGGGATTGAATAGCTGTCTTCAAGTATTTAAAAGGACACCAGTTAGAAGAATTAAATTGTTCTGCTTGCCCCTTGAGGGAAGAAGAAACAACAGGTACAAGCTGCAAAATGGCAGATCTCAGCTCAATTCAAGGAAAAACTTCCTAACAATTAGAGCTGTCCAAAAGCATAACAGGCAGCTTTAGAAAGGTAGTGAATTCCCTATCACAGGAGATCGTCAAGAAACCAGATGACCACTTGTTGGGCATATTGTGTAAAGACCTCTGTTTGGACTAGATGAAGAATTGGAGTTGGAAGAAATCTGCAAGATCATCTGGTCCAAGTGATTTTCACAGAAAGTAAGTACTAGTCCCTTTCCAAATCTGGAATTCTGTGAAACTGGTAAATTAAATACATTCTTGTCCTTTTCTGCCTTTATTTACAATGCCTAGAATGTTCTCCTAACCCCACCTTTTTGCTTAATTTTATCCTCAAAGCCTACCTCATCTGTTATCCTCCCTGACTATCTCAGATACAAGTAATGACTCCTTTCTTCCTTTCAACTCCTCTTATTTTCTTTACTATACATGTCATACTTACTCATTATTGCACTGTCATATCTATCTCTCCCTATCTCCAAAGTCATTAAAAGCTCTTTGAAGACAGAATTTTTTGTATGACCCACAGCACTAGCACAATGATTTCTACATAGACCGGTAGGCATTCAAATATTAAAAATTTTCATATTCCCAAACAATATCCTATCATCACAAGTGAATAATTCTGGGTCATTATTAACACAGTGAAAGCTATGAAAGCTAGGTCAATCATCTAATTTTAATCTAAGTTTATGTAATTTAACAAGGTCTTAAGCAAACTTCACAAAAGGTGTTACTTAGGGTTCTTTGTTGCCCACCTCTGGGAATTCCTTTTTGGGAGTCATTCGGATGGCAGATTGGTGTTGCTTCTTACTTCCTTCTCTAGGGGAAAAATTATGTAAGGAGATGCCAGGGGAACCTTGAGATCTTTATAAATATAGCAATAAAATCATTGTAATTAACAACAATAACTATCAAATAATAACACGAAATGACATTTATAGAGTACAGTAAGTTTTGCAAAATTTTTTATTTCCTCACAACAACCCTAAATATCCCTGCTTTACAACTGAGTAAACTGAGGCTTAAGAGAGATCAAGTGACTTGCCCAGGGTCACACACAGCTAACAACTGCCTAAGATAGGATTTTAATTCAGGTCTCTCTTTCCTCCCAGTATACTGACCTTTCTATTATACTACTTTGTCTACCTGGACAGTTACATACCACTTTATAATCTTGCCATTATGGGAAAGGAGAAATGGTTAGTAATTAAGTGACAAACTTTAAAAGGATGGTTATAACCTTTAATCTCAGTACCCCAAGAATCAATATTTGAATAGGGCAGGAATTAAGTGACCAGTTGTAAAAGGAAAGTTATAACCTTTAACCTTATTACCCCAAGAATCAATGTTTGAATGAGAGGTCTTATCCTGATTGTGGGATTTATATCCTGCCCTGTGTAAGTTCTATAACTGAGTTTAATTCCTATCCCCACCCCATTATGGAATCAAGGAGCTTAAAGACATAGTTATGTATTTCCATAGGAAAGAAGTTAGTGAGGTCAAGGAATTGACCAGGGACTAGAACCTGTACTGAGAGCTTATTCCATACATGCTGCAAGCTATCTTGAAGCACAGCTAGTCTGCATAGCTAAGAGTGGAAAAAAAACAAACAACAATTAGGTCTTGCCTGACACCTGTAAAATCACTTGGAACAGACTTGACTCTACTCTGGTTGTATTCCTTCTTCCTGCCTGTTTTATGGAAACTGAAAAACTCTATACCTATATGGTTCCTGTTTGCTTTCCCTGCCAATGTCATTAGTAATGGGAAACCAGCCAGAGAAAAACTGCCAACTAGAAAACTTATAATTTTTGTTGGTCTTAGGGAGCTGTTAGTACAAACATGGATTAAGGGGTGTCATACAGAGTTTAGCAAAGTTCTGTGTGTTAGGTCTGAGGGAAGTTTTTTTCTGAAGGATAATTACCCCGATCCTCCTCTACCAAACTCCTACTGCTACTTCTCTTTCTTTCATGTTCTAAAGACCTGTTAACACCTGAGATTATAGTTACATGTCAACACCCTCCTTCCCTTATAGTCAGTATCTTGCTATGCTGCTATCATCAGGTGTGTTTATATTTTTTAAGGTCCTATGTCATCTCAATCTGAGTTTAAATGTACTATAATTTTAAAAACAAACAAAAAAACCCAAAACATTATTACGCAAGGCGTTACTTGTCTCTCATTCTTTTTAACACTTTCCCTACCCCAGTCATAAATGCTTAATTGCAATTAAAGAGTAGGAAGGCCCAAAACTTTGTTATTTCTTTATGGATAAAATATAACTTCTTTTAAAAAATCTATTATGGCCAAATTGTAATCAGTAATTTAAAGATAACATAGGTAATTTAGGTGCTGTTACTTAATTCTTCTAATACTTTGAACCAAGATTCAAATTTCCTTTGGATTTAGGAGCCAAATTTGTTAGCTTTCAGGAAATGTATTTTAAAAAGGGGGGGAAAGGTGACAGGAGAATACTTTATCCTAGAGCATGGGCTCCCAACTCTAGGTCAATTAAGTTCAAAAGAAGATTCTCAAACCATTTCCTAGAAAACCCCAGAGTTGAATATGTTTGCCCAGAAAACTCCCTTCACCTATATACAGGGCAGGAAGAAGCAGAAGTAAATGAAGCCCAAGCTGCACAAGTATAGCAGCATCTGTGTAGTGCCCCAGTCCACTTCTTTTCAAACTATTTTGATAAGGAAACATAAAACACATACAATGAAGCAGAACCAAAAATTACTTATGTAGTTTTGGGCCATAAAACTGAAAATACTAAACATAACAGGGAACTAGCACCCAAGATTTTCTGATCTTCTCTTTAAATAGTTTTCATTTCATTCTTACCCCCAGAAACAAGACTTCCTCTACCTATAAGGCAATTTTAAGAATTAAGCTTCATAAAGTACTAATTTCAAGTGCTTACATTCAGAAATGGTAAGTGAAATGAAAGGGCTGGGCACAAGAAGTCAAAGATATAAGAACTTTCCTTCAGGAATTAAGAACAGTATCATTCCTCCATCCTAACATTCAGGAAAGAAGATTGGCATAAACAAAAAAGGAGGAAAAAAGGAAGCAAAAACTCAAAACCACTAGGTGAAATTTATTTCATATACCCAAACTGCTAGAGCTTATCATTTAAACCTCTACTGTCTAACCCACCCCTATCATCTTATCTAGTTAAGCTTCAGTATAAACATCACACTAATGACATGTCAGAAATTACATTTTCTTGTATAATGTACCCTGCATAGAAACAGTGAGTCCCTCCCTAGAATCCTGTATTTTCTAAACCAACAATGGGATAAAATAACCCTGTCTTCAACTTATTGAACTTTCTTTGAAATAATCCTGTCATTACCATTAAAAATAAAAAGACTAGGGGGCAGCTAGGTGGCGCAGTGAGTAGAGTGTCGGCCCTGGAGTCAGAAGGACCTGAGTTTGGATCCGGCCTCAGACACTTAACGCACACATAAACAAAAACCTAGCTGTGTGACCTTGGACAAGTTACTTACCCCCAATTGCCCTCCAAAAAAAAAAAAGCAAAAAAAAAAATTAAAAAAAAATAAAAAGACTAAATATTAAAATATTTCACATGTTGTTTTGGGGGCAGGGCAGGGGGGAAGAGCTGGCAAGCCAAAGCTCTGGTGTTGAGTTTGTTGTAGCTAAAGTACATAGGACTGATTTTTATAAATGGTGGTCTACTATTGGCTAAATGAATTATATTTAACTAATCAAACTAAAATTGAAGTGGTCTTATGTCAGTTAACACCAGTGCTTAAAATATGGCCATGGCCACGTCTTTTATATATGAATGCCCAGTGGCTAGAGGGCACAGTTCTAAGTCTGATGCCACATCATCTGGACAAGTAAGAATTGGATGAATAAGCTATTTATGTGTGTGTACTGGTCAGGGAGGAATGAAGAAAAATTAAATAGCATATTACAAATACAGTACTTGATCAACTGGAGTTCAACTATTAAAGGCTCCTTGAAAAACAGTGTTTAAAAAAACAGAATAATTTGACTGTCATAGAATAACAAACTAAGAGCTAGAAAGGGTCATATAGTCCAAATTTCTTATTTTACAGATGACAAAACAAGCTTTTTTTTTTCAAGTTAACCTTTTTTGAGGTTAAATAACTTGCCTAGTTATTTAACAAAGGTAGTAAGTGGCAGAACCAGGACTATATCTTAATAAGAACTTTGGGAAAGTAAAGTACACAGGATATACCTCAGTTTAAGAAAATCTAAACTAGTATCAAAACAAATAAAACAAAGTATCATTTCACATTAAGAAGTGAACATTCTAAAAGGTGGTATCTTCGATCATTTAAGTAGTTTATTAACTACTAAAGTTAAGTTTCAGGGAAAGAGATAAAGCTAAGGTGTGAAGGTTCCACTTGACAATGGAATATCAATCAGGTTTGAAAATAAAGCACTTCTCAAAGTGAATGGAAAATATTTCTAACATTTACAGAAAACTTTTCATATTCTATGGCACAAATCAGTCATTTAAAATTTACTTCACAATCTCCAGCAGCTCTACCAAATTCTGTCAGTAGATGGCCCTAGTGAATCTAACAAAGCTAAACACTAATAATGAAGAAAATTAGATTGTAAAATGTATCATACAATCATAAAATTTTAGAATAATAAAGGGATCTTAAGCTTAGTACCACCTTTAATATTACAGATAAAGAAATCCAGGTTCATAAAGGTTAAGTGACTTGCCCAAGGCCATGGTGAGTTAGTTTGTAGTTAACATTAATGGTAATAGCAACAGTTAATAGTAGTGGTAGTGGTAGTAGTAATAGTAAAAGTATCATAGCTAGAACTCGGTTTTCTAAATCTAATTCTGATATTCTTTGTATCACACCACACATTAAGTCTGCAAAAACATACAGATTTTAAAGCAAATAAAGGCAAATTTCCAATTTATTTTTTCTGACTGGACCTGTGATTTCATATGTGTAGGACACTCTCGATAAGGAACTTCATCTACCAATTCAAATCAGCACCTTCTCTGCAACTTACAGTCTTAGAGAGTTGCCTGGGGCACTGAGAGGTTAAGTGACTTGCCACACAGCCAGTATGTGTCAGAGGCGGGACTTGAACCCAGGTCTTCCTGACTCGGAGGCCAGCTCTCTATCCACTATGCCACGCTGCCTCTCACTTCCAATCTTAGAATATAAAATTACAGCCTAAAATTAGAGGGAAAGGGACATAGGGAAAATATACTTTAGGCTCAATTCAGAATATGAACTATTTCAAAGGCGTTACACTAAATAGATATTTCAGGTGAGAAAAACTACAAAAAAAATCTATTTCATTATTAAAATGCATAACTACGACTTCCATTGTAATGAAAACATTGTCATATTTCTGGTGTATTAGGCTTTTGTAAAAGTAAGCATTTACATATCACCAACTACATCTGTTTAGTGCTTTTAGACTTTATAGAATACTTTCCAATAAACTCTCTTACTTTAGGCTTCTAATAAACCCCATGAGGCAGAGACAGGACAGATATTAGTATTTCTCATTTTAAGATTAGGAAGCAAGCCCAGAGGTTATAAAAGTAGCAATGTCACATAGCTAGGAATTTGTCTGATTCCTAGTCTAGTGCCCTTACCACACCGTACTGCTTCTGTTTTGAAAATGCAAAATGCACTCTCCTGTCTAAATTTATTTGATCTGTCCAACTTATTAGGCAAAACAATATCTAGAATACAGGTATAATTTCCTTAAAGTTAATAACAACAATAATAATAATTAATAAAAGCATTTTAGGACTTTAAGGTTTACAAAGCACTTTTATATTATCTCATTTGATCCTCACAACAACGCTATGAAGTGTTACCATTCTCATTTTACAAATGAGAAAACAGAAGTTGACTGAAATTAAGTGACTTGCTCTGGATCACACAATGTGTCTGAGGCAGGATTTCATTCCAAGATTATCACTCTATCCCACTACATTACCCTGCTGCTTTTACAATGAAGATTAAAAGATATGCTGCTAGAAATATTTCAAGTCTACAGGGCATGATCATCTCTTTTTCTCATTATAAAGCAATAAATGAAAAATGCTTTGAATCCAGTAGAAAGGCATGTTATAGATATTCTATTGACATCTCCTTTCATACTTTATTTTCAGTTTGGCTGGTTATTTGGCATTTTTATGTGTTTGATATTTAAGTGGTTAGGTTATCTGAAGTAGGTAGGGGATCAGAGAAGAAGGGCAACTACATTACCACCTGACACCAAACAAAAATCAGCAAAAACAAATCTTTGCTAATGATACAAAGAGTTTAGGACTTTTTATTATACAGGGTGACCCAAAAGTCTTAGTACAATTTTAAGTTATTAAAGCTATGGTATAGGGCAGGCTTGTACAACCATATGTTGTGCAGCCCTGCTATAGGGGCACTGTATTCTAATTAGAATAAGAAACTTATCATTTTTATGAAAATAATTTATAACTAAATAAACTATAACAGAAAGCACAATAGCTTAGAGAAAGAATTATAAGGAGCAGGGCAGTCAGCTGAGGACACATTATCTTTTTTTGGCTCTTAACAATTAACTAATTCCAATCCTGCCTCTACTCAGATGCAGGACTGTCACTATTGCTAAAAAAAAAAAAAAAAAACAAAAAAACAAAAAAAAAAAAAAAAAAACATGCCACTAAATCATAACATATGAGGGAAAATGCTTTCAGCAGAATCTGAATTATAAAGACTATGTGGTGGCCTAGTAGAAATCTGTATAGTTGCTTAATAATTCAGCCTATATATTGGAAAAGTATTTTTAAAAGTAACAATTTATTTCCTTAAATAACATTCTGTGTAATCAGATGATCAACAAATATTTACTGACCACCAATACAATGGCTAGGATGCAAAGAAGTTGTCAGCAGATTCAGGACCTTTCAATTTTATTTGGGGAAACAGAACAGATAAACGACAGATACATGTGTGGGTAGTAAAAATAGTGTTTAGATTACTTCTGGCCTTGGAATCAAGAAGACCTGGATTCAAGTCCTGTCTCTGACATGTACTAGCTGTGTGACCCTGGGCAGGTCACTTAATATCTGAGTGCCTGTAGTGCCTCTCTAAAAGTATAAATTGCAGAGCAGGTACCAATCTGGTTAGAAAGAGTTTCTTCACCAGGAATTTCAATTTGTCAATTAAATCAAAGATCTGGTTCATAAGAAAAAATTTTCTAATTATTTATTTATTTTGGCCAAAAGATTGGCAAAGATCAAATATCATAATTGAGTAAAAGAGCGCTCATAGGAGGTGTGCCTTGAGGGAGTCAAAAGCACCATCAAAGAGGGAAAGGAATTCAAGGTCCTGGGAATGATACAGGTAACAGGCAACAAAAAAGTACATATTCCTGAACCAGGGTTATAATTAGTGAGTCAACTTATGTAGAGAAGTATTGGATAATTAGAATGGAACTAGATTGGGTCAGCTCTTAATTATAAGGTTAAGAATTTATATTTGATTCTCTCTGCCCTTATGGAAACCCCTTAAAGATTTTGGGCCAGGGAATGATATGGTGAATGGTGCTCCAGGAATATTAATTGGACAGCAAACTGCAGAGACTATTAAGGTATACTAGATATAGAAAGGCCTTGTTGGAGGTCATTATGATCCAGGTTCAGGCATGATGTAATAAAAACTTAGACAAGAATGGTAGCTATCACAGTAAGAGAGACCACAGACAAAGTAAGGTGACTAGAAAAGAGGGGAAAAGTCCAGAGAACTTTGGTGATTGGCTCTGAGAGATATGCAGGGAATGACAAAAGAGGAGTTTAGTTGAATAAAAATGATGGCACCAAAGAAAGTAAATCCAAAAGGGGATAAAGAGAAAGTTTAAGCACTGTGGGTTTGAGAATAAGACTGTGTCAAAGTGGGTAAGCTCAGTAGGCTACTGGAGATGAGAAACTAGAGTTTAGCAAACCATTTTTCTTCAAAGTCAGCATGTATCAGAAATGTAACATTTCAAAACTGAATAATCCCTAATGATGTAATAAAGTAGTTAGTTTTAGGATCAGTTATGTTACCCTGCCAGATTTGCATCAGTACAACACGTTTAAGTATTGGTTATACTATATTGGTTCTGAAACTACTTTCATTCGGTTGTGAAAACTCAATGTGCTTGTTTAAGAGCAAAAGCTTTAGATAGGTTTCTGCTTCTGCATTTTTGAGAAATTGTATATTGCATAATTTCAAAGTTTTAAAATTTTAACTAAGCGAAGTTTAAAAGATTCTTAGGTTGAACAAAAGAAAATAAAAGTTTACTGATGGCCCTTATCTAACAATTCTATGATCTTAGATCATAACAATTATTTGGGGGGTGAAGTCTAGGGAAATAAGTGCTTGAGTACCAAAGGAATCTATAAATGGGAGGCAAAATCTACTTTGCTTTATAGATATTTTCTAAAAAAAAAAAAAAAAGGCAAACCATATTGTGACTCTTCATAAACGGAACCATTTCCCCACTGACTGCCCTCAAAAAAATCCCATGTATTAAGATTTGCTTATAATAGGTAAGTAAATAATTATATTCCCTTTCATATGATAGAAATTCCCCTTTAAAAATACAGTTAATAATCTGAGACTTGTATGGTTCTTCATAAAGTATTTTCACATATGTTAACTGAGAGAGGTAGAAACTACAAATGTTTCCTTCACTTTACAGCTGGGGAAACCAAGGCTTAAGAGGCTGAGTGACTTGTCCAGAGAGTCTGGGCCCAAGTCAAGGGCTCTTTTCACTGCACCCTCTTCTTGCATTACGGCTCACACATCCTGTCACACAGTTCTGTATAAACCTGAACAAATGATTTTGTGCAGAACTTGCAGTCTCTTAAGATTTATACAAAAAAACCTGAAGAGAACCCATGCTAAATATTTTAAGTGAAAAATGTTTTAGTAATGTAAATACTTTCATTCCCTGATTTATCTATATAATGAAGTTGGATTGTCATTTGTAAGAGAGTCTTCAAAGTGGGGGATACCCACAGTATATACAGACCACTGAGGCCTCCCAAAGTTTGTTTCCAGGTTACCCAAATGCCTTACATGCAATGCTAAGAATCTGCCCTCTTAACAGAGAAGTGGCATGTGTATTTGCAGATTGCTATGCTGAAGGCTATGTTACAGCATTAACAGCATCTCTGGATCTTTTCTAATGGAAAAAAGCAGGAAGTAAAATCACCTCCAGATTATTCACTATTGCTACGGGGTCAGTAACAACTACATAATGCCTTCTTTATAGCAAAGGTTCTGGTACCACAAAATGAATTCTCTGGTCATAATTTTTTAAATTCTAGTCACTATCTGTGTTACCTTGGGCAATTAACCTCTCTGGTCCTCAGTTTCATCTATAAAATGAAGTGTTTGGACTCAGTAATCTTGAAATCAACTCCAAAATTCTATTGTAAGTTTATTTCTGGGAAAAGGGTTTCAATTTAAACAAAATAGATATCTACTAGGGAGGAACAACCTATGTATCCTTCTCTCACGTCCCTCACCTTTCAATACTGTTCTGTCCCTTAAAATGTTAAGTCTTACTTTCAGGACACTAGTAACATTGTTACAAAAGAAAGATACTTATTTTGCCTTTTTCATGGCCTATCCATTTCAAAACACTGGGAGGTAGGTGGTTCCCCAGTAAGATAATGCCACATCCACCCATCCATCTATCTCTCTATCTATCAGCAGTGAATTTATATAAAATATTTTTCAATCAATAATAGAAAAGCAATGCCTCTTATTCTTTTTAATGATGAATTGTTTAAAGTTTTTAGAAAAAATACTAAGATAGCTAAAACAGCCAAGAATGAAATTTTAAAGTATATTACTTTTACAATCTGATTATAACTGGCTCCTTCCCTTATTTTAGACCTGTGATTTTATTTGGATATGGACATTCCCTACATCAGTGAAGATTCATGACACTAATAGTCTTACCTTGGGGATTCTTAACTTAGGGTCTGTGTATTTTTTTTTCTGGAGGGGGAAGGCAAGGCAATTGAGGTTAAGTGACTGACCCAAGGTCACACAGCTAGTTAAATGTCAAGTGTCTGAGGCCAGATTTGAACTTAGGTCCTCCCAACTTCACAGCCAGTGTTATATTCACTGCGCCACCTGGCTGCCCCCATGTATTTTTAAAAATATATATTTTGATAACTACCAAAGGGATTCATAACACAAAAAAGAATAATTCCTTTTTTTAGAGAGTTACCTGGATACTGAAAGGTTAAAAGGTCACACAATTGGTATGTGTCAAAAAACAGGACTTGAACCCAGGTCCTTCTTAGCTCTAAGGCTGCCAAGCTAACCACTACTGTACTGCCTATCAGGACTGGCTCAAAAATGTTTTCATATGCCAGCAAATATAGCACAGGAACAAAACATTTAGAGATAGAAAAATAAAATATTTCAGCTCAAGTTAGTAATTAATATTAACTATATAGTTAACCAAAACAGCTGACCAAAGATACGTATTTCTGCAGTGAATGTCTGCAGGAAAGCAGTGTGAGAAAAAATATTTCATTTAAACATTGGCTGTTTAACTAAAATTAAGTAGTTCCAATGCTTCCTGCCCTCTAACCCCTAAAGATCACAGAATACCAGAGTTGGAAGGGACCTCAGAGGTAATCTAGTTCAAACTGTACCTGACCAAGAATGTCCTCTACAACATCCAACAAATGGTCACCCTACCTTTACTTGAAAACCTCTAGTGGGGAAAAACCCCTACCCCCCCAGGGCAACCTATTCCACTTTTGGATAGCTCTAAATTTGGTTACAGTAATACTTACTCTGAGCCTGCAGCCATTTCCAAATATGAAGTTTCTGCTGTATCAACCCCCAATGGGATCACTATGCTCATGACGTTCGTTTCTGATAAATTCGATTACTACGGAGTCCTATGCATTGGTATCCAAAACACTGGGGCATGCCAGCCACAGTGCTCATTGCAAACATCTAAGTGCATCCACAAACCCTGTTCAAAAGAAAAAGGAACAAAAAAAACTTCAGAAATACTTTCATACATTTTAAGTAACAGATACGGTATATAACTTATAACAGGTAATTAGCTTACAGAACGTGCACATGAAAGCATTGCAAAATGCTTTAAGGTTAACAGAATCCTTTACGTACTTCATCTCATTTGAAATAAGAAAATTTTACACAATACTCAGGATCAACTGTTACTTGCCACAAACAGTTACTTCTGCAGAGATAAACTGTTTCTTACTTCAACTTATCTGTATCTTTTTCAACTGAGTATTCAATCCAGGGGACTATCAAACAGGAGAGAAATATATTTCTAGGCCATTTTCTTCCTTAAAGAAGTGGAACATATAGTATAACATGAAAAGTAAAATAATTATGTGATAAAACGGTACTTTAAAGGAAGTATTTAAGATTTCATTTTGGGAGCCATAGTATAATCCTCCTATAACACTATCACCTGTGTTCTTTTTCCTCTTTAGAATATATAACATTAAATATTCAAGAGGGCAGCTAGGTGGCGCAGTGGATAGAGTGCCAAGCCTGGAGTCAGGCCGACTCATCTTCCTGAGTTCAATTCTGGCCTCAGACACTTACTAGCTGTGTGACCCTGGGCAAGTCACTTAGCCCTGTTTTTCTCAAGTTCCTTATCTGTAAAATGAGCTAGAGAAGGAAATGGCAAACCACTCCAGTATCTTTGCCAAGAAAACCCCAAATGGGGTCATAAAGAGTTGGAAACAATTGAAACAACTGAACAACAAAATATACAAGAGATGTGATCTGCACCTAATCCACAGTACAATTAAATGTTCCATATGTTCTTTCCTAACATTTTGACAAAGCAACACTAATAAAACATTCAAATCTCTGTGGCACAATTGAAAGCGCATGGGCTTTGGCATCCAAAAACCAAGGGTTAACATCTTGTTCTCTGCTAATCACTCATGACCCATTGATCCTGGATAAGTCACTTAATCACCCTGTAAATGAAGGGGCAGAAAGGCCCTTCTAGTTCTAACACCATTATTATCTTATGATCCTACCATTCATGTATAGAAGAAACTAATAAAGCAGTGTTTAAAATCTACAGGGAGTAAATAACCTCTTAACAACACAGATGAGCACATATTCTCCAAGTTGTGGCCTTAAAGAGCTGCCTGGAGGCACTGAAAGGTAAAAATGACTAGCCCAAAGTCACAACCCAGCTCTTTCTGACTGAGGCCAGTCCTCTATCCTCTATACCAAGTGGTCTCTCCAAGTGGTCTGCTCTCCATTAAAACACCTATACATAATTTTTGGTACATGAAATGATTACCAAAGGTCCATCCAACGATTTCTTCTGCTGTAATCGAGAACTGGATGGGTACTGTCTTAAGAGTACCATTTTAGATAAACCTACAGACATGAAACAACAGTTTAAGTACCTATAGTTTATAGTATTAGTTTATGTCTCTGCTATGTTATTCCCAAAATGTATGAAGACCTATACTCCAGTTAATAGACTTTATATCCATCCAGAAACTTGAAACAAAATTTAGAATGATTCTGAGGGAAAGATAAGCATGAAAAATGTAGTAAATAAGCATCAATATAGGTCTGAATTTACCAGGGGAAAAAAAAAGCTCTTGGTTATTTTCAAACTTTTTAGTCCTAGGGCTTCTATACTAAAACCCATTTCAAGTTTAGACATGGATATGGAACCAATATTTTTCTGATTTCAAAAGCACTGTCCCATGTTTCTAGATTATGTTATGACAGATTACATGTAATTAAATTAAAAAACATCCCTTTTCAAGATGGCAAGTATAAGAGTAGACTTAGAAATGATAAAAATTATCCCAGGTTCTTCATTAAGTATATACATTGCTAAGTTATGGAAACAAAATTTAAAATTTCTATAAGTAAATGAAAATCATGTGAAAAAAATTACAAGTATATACCATTAATTTTTTCCTTTAATCACTTAAAGCATTCAAAGTTTTGGGTCTAGTAGGTAATGTCTAACAAAACAAACCTTCCTCTGTTGGAAGTTGCTGAAGTAGGGTTTTTTTTTTAAAGGTTAATAAATCATCTAAAAGATAGAGGCAAAGTTCATTTTACACATTTATAAAGTTTATAAATGTTTATCAGAAGCAGAAACTAGAAATTTAACGATCTATTGCTTGAAGAATATACATGAGTTTAAATAACTGCATATTTCCTATGTCATACTGGTGTCTATGTAATCAGGATGGTAATGACTTGTTATCAAGCCACAGCAAGCATTTATTAAGTGCTTACTATGTGCTGGGCACTGTGCATACATTTTAATCATGCAAATGTACATGCTTGAAAGTTTTTCAGTCATGAAAGCTAATATGTCTTACTCTGGTCACATTCTTTACTTAGCTCTTCTTATGACGATGGGATATAATTGGACAAGGATAGAAGTACAATGTGGCCTTGAAACAAAAGGTAATTAGTGTATCTGACAAAGAACTTGTCTAATGAGTTAAATTATCTAAAATGCAATAATTGTTACATTCTGCATAAGGTCACTTTTATCCAAAAATATTATGATGATTAAAACTTTAAAACTCCTTGAAGAAGCAAACCTCTAGTTTGTTTAAATGGAAAGGCACTAGGATCCAGACTTACTTGGCTTTTAACCAAACGTCTTCTTTGTCAATTTAGTTCAAGAAATACCAAGTAGGTTACTATATCCAAATACATCCAGGAAATCTAGCTTGCTTAATATACTGGACCAGAAAAGTTCATTTGCAACAAATTTGTTAAATGTCTTGTCATTCTATTTTCTAAAAAAATAAAAATAAATGCAACAAGGCAACAAGTAGTTAGGAGAAAAGATGTAAAGAAGTATGTCGAAAAAGGTTAAGACACTCACTAGCAGAAGGGGTTAGTAGAAGAGTTGACAAGAAACCAAACAACTGCCCTCAAGGTAGCTACATCTTTATTCTTGAAAATAGAAACCACTGTTAACCACAAGTCAGCAAACACAGTGAGGAGAATAAATGATATCCATCAAAGAAATAATGTAAAAGGAAATACCATGAGATGGGTGGTAATTCTGAGGTCCAAGAAAGAATAAAAATCTTCACAAAACCTGTTATCCAGAATAGACCTAGAAACCAAGTGAACACAAGGCATTGAGCTGGTTTTCCCTCAAAGGACATAAAATTGAACTACTGACACAGTTACAAGATATAAACCTAAATGTAGCCAAATAATTTCTGACAAAGATTGAAGGTGATTTTTAAATAAAAGATATCTACCACCCTTTACAGAAATGAAAGCTAAACTATGCCACACAAGTAATAACCAAAATTAGATATTCAAGAAAAATCTGGGGGTAGGGAGGCCAAAGAAAAAGAGAATTTTTTGAAAGACAAAGATAAGACACAATATAAAAAAAATACCTAAAGTTATAAAACCAAGTTGATAAAATGGGATTAAAGGAGAAAAGTAGTAAACAGAGAGTATACTACTTTACTTTTATATACTGCACTTAACAGTTTACAAAGAGCTTTTTTTTTTTCAGCAACTCTGAGTCATGGAGAACAAGTAATTTAAATAAGAAATTGTGGTCCACTAAGGACCACTGTCACACTGCTAACAAACGCCAAAGCCAGAAGTCATTTTCAGATCATCTGACTTCAAGTCTAGGGTTTTTCCCATTACACTAGCCTGCCTGGAAATAAAAACTTGAGAAAGAATTAAAATAATTTTTAAAGACCAGAAGATACACCAACAAAATGGAAAGATTAAAAGGTGACAGGAAGGAAAGGTTAAGAATAAACCAAAATAGTACCAACAAATAAAATGTGAAAAAAAAAAAAAAGTTCTGAGGCTGTAAATCAATGAAAAAAAAAAACCAGCTCAAAAGATATTGCCATTAATAAAAGTAATGGCAATCTTTGAAACAGCATTTTTGAGTCACTCATTAGAAAACAACTTCACTGAATTTTTAGGTTTATTCCAGAAGAAAATGATAATTTTTAGAATGATATGCCAATACTAACAGATTTTCTTATAAACTGAGGGTTAAACTAGTCAGCACATGTAAGATGTAATTGACAGTGATTTTTTTTTTTTGGTTCAGAATGAATTAAAAGAACAAAAAAGCAGGAGACCCTAGGGTTTTCACAACCTTTTCAACCCTCTATTTCTTTACCTATCAATAAGGAAGTTGAATTACCTCATTTCTAAAGACCCTTCTTCTCATACTAAATTTCTAATTTTATGGAGCAAAAAAAAAAAAATTAATTGTTCAAAGCAGCTTAATACTCTCTGCAAGTACAATAAATACTAGATGGCTCATTATAACAAAGCATTGGCATAGTTACATGATACATACCTTAGGAAAACAAATAATTCAGCATTCGTGTTCCTACAATTGTTCCCATTATCACCTTCCTAGTTATCCTGTGGTTAGGCTATTACAGTGCTTCCTGAGTACTTATTTGCTATTTCAAAAAGACCTAACAGGATATCAAAGGAATGATAGCTGAGAGGAAATTCTACCTAGGACAAAAATCTAGCAGATGATAAAGTATACACTCAAGAAGTAACTACATTAAAAAAACTCTTCAACACCAACTGTCCAAAAAATAGGGGTGAGGAATTCAGGAGAAGAAGGGGAATCATTGCAGAGTATTCCAGCTCTTTGGCACATTCTATTAAAGCTAGATTTCTCTATACCAAGGCTAGAAAGGTTAATTTAAGACGAGTAAGGAACATTCTGGAAGGAGAGTTCCTACTACATATGCTCCAAATTCATGTAGGAGGAAGAGATTATTGACATGTCACTTTTCCCCTGGCTTTTTGGTACTCCCTCTCCTCATCCTAATGAAATCTGACTGTACTAAAAGGATGCTAGATTATTCAATGTACTCCACTCAGCAAATGAACTTAGTTTATAGTTACCTTGATCAAGGCTGGGATGATGAGATTAAGTACATGTTTTTAGGAACTTCCTACTTGCTAAAACTATGATCAAAGGTTTGGTCTAAAAATCAAAGACACATCTGAGCTTTTGTGCTTTTTAACCATTAAAATTCTTTAATACTCAGTGATTCTGCTTAAAGGGTACATGTTATAATATAAATAAAATGTTTTCTACCAACTTCAAGAAATTTAAAGTAGAAAATTATTCAGTGTTTTCATGAAATAAAATTCAATGTTCTCAGATTTGAAGGTATACACCACAGATTCTAAAACTGAAAAAAAATTGGTACCACAACTTTGTTAAAGTTAGACAGATTTTAATGGTACTTTCTAAGAGAGCTAGTCTTCCAGCAGAAATTAATCCCTGGAATATTCAGTTTACAATTCATATAACTTCTGAAAACATAATTTTAAATGTTAAAACAAATATTGAGGTTTGGAACTAAGGCAATTCTTTGTTAAAAGAGAAAAGGGGAAGCAGAGAGATATAAGGAGAAATCTAAGAAATATAAAAACAAAACAAATATCAATAAAAATCTATTTAAAAAACTAAGTCAATATTAAGGTATATAATCTACTGACAGTATCTATTATTGCCCAAGTAATACACACTTTAGTGACTATTCCATCTGAAATTTAAAAAATAAAATCTATACAAACTAGCATGAACATTTATTCTATACGTCCACATATAGTGATCATAAATCTTTAAAATCTTAACCTTATTTCTTTTGCTGACTCCATTTTATCCTCCAACCTCTCAATTAGAAGCAAGTCCTCCAAGATTTCAACTATGTTAGTTAAACCCAAATCTATCTCTAACCTCTTTCCAATTTTATTACTTATTTCCAACTATTTGTGGGATATAGATCCACTTATATACCCCACCATCACCTCAAATTCACACAGCCAATACTATATAGTCCAAGATCTGACTTCGTAGGCTTTCGGCCTCTCCAATTCCAGTCTCCCCTCTCCAATCCATCCTCTATATAGTTGTCAAAATGGTCTAAGGCACGGATTTGAAAATGCGACTCCTCTGCTCAAAAAATTCAAGGAGTTCCCAATTGCCCATAGGATAAAACATACATTTCTTATCTCTCCCCTTCTTAAAATCTAGATATCAGTTAAATTGGACGACAATTTCCCCAAATCCAAAAAACTTGCTTTCACACAAACTATTCTCCATTTCTGGAATGCACTTCCTCATCATCATGTCTCAGAATCTTTGTGTACTTTCCAAGCTTAGCTGAGTTATTAGCTTTTCCATGAAGTTCTCTCTCCTCTCAATTTTCCTTGTACTATTTGTATACATGTTGTGTCCTAGGGTAAAAAGTAAGCTCTTTGGGGAGGGTAAGGATGGTTTCCTTTTTGTCTTTGTCTACCTAGCACAATGTTTTCCCATAGCAAGCAAAAAATTTTGCTAAACTGAAAATGGAAATATATTCAAAATCTGCATGTTCTTAATCACTGAGGAGATGACAAATTCCATTTATATAGTGTTTTACAGACTTTACATATATTTGCTTGACATAGCAACTCTGAGTGAAGGCAGACAAGTATCACTTTATAGATGAAAAAATGCTAAGTGGTTCAGCCAAGAATCAGAGCTTAAACCTAAGTTTCTGACTCTTCACCTGCTTCTCTTTTCCCAAAACTATGCTGCCTCTTTACAGAGATTTGTACTATATATCTTGGATACATCTCTTCACCTGTCTAGGACCCAGTTTGCGCATCAGTAAAATGAGGATTTAGACTAGACAATTGATAAAGTCCATTCCAGCTCTAAATTCCAAAGATTTACATTCTACAGAATTCTCATGTTATTTAGAACATATTCTATTTAAAATAAAGGTTCCAAAATATTTTTCTCAGTTATTCTTTTTAAAAAAATGAGATCAATTCATGTTGAATGGAGATATGCTAACTCCATAGAAACAAGAATATCTTAGAGCAAGTTTCTTATAGAGTCCCTTGACAACTTAATGATTTCTCCTCCCACTCTGCCACTTCAATTCTATAATTACCTTGCCAAAAACTGATCCTTTACCAAAACTATCTTTCAAATGGTTTATCTTAAAATTAGCATGAGTGATAGTGCTTTATACTGAGATGACCCTACCTGCTTATGTGTAGAGGGGAGAAGAGTGTGGAAAAAAAGTATGTGGGAGAATTAGACTGATATTGCTTTATGTCCAATTATTATAAAGCCCTGTAATCTACAGAGAGGGGGCTGGGGAAAAGAACATCAACATAGTCCATGATTCAGCATTCTAAAAAAGGGAAACACATCAGGAGTTCAAGTGAAAGCATATATTATTCACTGGCTCTAGTGCTTGTCTATCAGCTCAGCTCAGGCAAGGAATACGAAGAAGAGCAGGCCACAGGAAGGTTAGATTTAAGATATAATTCATATTTTTACAGTTCTTCAAGTTCTACCAATGCTTTCTTCACAACAATCTGGGGAGGTAGGTAGAAGTTATAAACATGAGAGAGGTAGTGTGTTACAATGGATAGAGGCATGGTTTGAAGTAAAAAAACATAAGTATCCATCTGGATCTATCATTTTATTAGTGTCAAAACCTCCAATTATGTCATCTTCCTCCAAAGATATAGATCTGCAACTCGATAGAAAGTGATAGTTGTTTGGGGCACTGAGAAGTTGGTTAAGTTTGGCTCCAAAGCCCATCATGTCTAGCTATCTCTTAGAACAAACTGTATTGTTCCCATTTTACCCTTAAGGAAACTGAGGTTCTGAGGCATTACCTTAACAGGAAAAAATGCTAAAAAGCAGTGTAAGAAAGAATGCTGGAGATTGGGGGTGTGGTGGAAAGAGGAATAAAAAGAGTACTTCACTGGTCAAAGTTCAGGCTATGTCTCCCTTGAAACAGCTACCTGGTAGCCACTAGATGTACTGACTTGGCTTCCTTGTCACCAGAGAATGAAAAGGCCCACCTCCATGGAGCTGAGGCCTTTCAGACTTGGGTGACAAAAATAGAGATATGCTTCCCCTCCACTGTCCAATCACCACACTCTGCCCTGCTGACCAGGGCAGACCTTTTCTACATGGAGAGGAGGGGAGCCCTAACTACTCAAGCTACATGCTGGAGTATAATATATATCATTTCTGTGCTATGGCTAAATATCTCAACAAAGTAGAAGATGCAATTTAAAAAGCAGGGCAATATCCACTGGGAGGTCCAACTACTGGTATTTCCTTCTAAAAGAACACTCAAGAACTGAAAAAGACCAAACTGACAAAAAACCATGTGAACTTAGGAGGAACCATGGTGTAATTATTTTTAAGAACTGAGCAGGGTACAAAAGCCTAAATTTACCTCCAAGTGAGGCTGCGGAGGTGGGAGTCCTATAAACTTTAGAAAGGTCTCTCACCAAAGATGAAGGATTTGGGAATGGAGGAAGGTAGGAGATAACGCCAATCAGGACTCCCAGGTTCATAGCCATAGATCTTAGGCAAGAAAAACAGTACTATAAACTGAAGGAAAGATGTATGTCCTACTCTCATCCAATTCTTGAAGTCTATCTTATTAAAAAAAAAACAAAACAAAACCTATCAGCCAAATCCATAGGAAGATTAGAAATAAGTCATTGTTAAAGGCATGAAAGAAGTCTACTTGCCAGGCACTAGTGATAAGGATTAGGATTTAAGCATCAGAACAATTCAACTAGTAAACTTACCCTTAAAAAAAAAATCCAAAAACCAAAAAGCACACCCACCCTGATCCAACTCATATGCTTTTCCTGTTGTGATTTATAGTAGAATTCTTTTACAGTTATTACCAAGTCACCCTTTCAATACACTTAAGCGGGTGATGTGCTTTCAGGAAGCAAGGAAAACTGGAAGAGGAAAAGAAGAAACAGGAAAAACAAGACCCAGGCCCACCATGACACTTCTTAACCATCTTCCATGTTTTCCAACCCCATCTCTGAAAACAGTAATCAAATCAACAATACCACTCCTGTAAAGGACGTGTTAATCACTTGCCCAATGGCCCCAATCATCATTCCTTCTGACTTTTCTGTTTAAAACACTCCCACCCTGGTTATATCGCCTTCTTAAAGGAATGAAAAAAGAACAAAAAGAAAGAAAGCTACTTAAGGGCAGGGACTAACTTGCTTGGTTTCATCTAGATTTCCAACATTCTGCTGTGTTCTGTTAAAGACCTTTTAAATGAAGCCTTTCCTGCTCTCCCCAACACAGACACAGACAGACAGATACACACACGAACATACACACACACACGCTACAGCTTGCCATCAAAGAGTTATTAGGGAAGATGTGCATATTTAAGTTTATACGAAATAAATACAAGGTAATGGGAAAGAAGGGGTCTGCATAAGACTCCTATAGATGGTGGCTCCTAAGCTAAGATTTGATCCCTGAGCTAGGGATTTTAGGGTAGCAGGTAAAAGAGTACTTCATAGAAATGAGGCACAACAGGTACAAAGAAAGATCATTTTTAGGATGTATCATTTTTTTTAGTATCATTTTTAAGGAATACCAAGAAATCCAGTCTGGCTGCACCATGGCATGTAGGAGAGATCAAAGAATCCTGAGATATAAAGTATTAAGTGACTTGCCCAGGGTCACAAAGGTAGTTAAATGTCTGAGTGGGTTTTGAATCTAGGTCTTCAAGATTCCAAAACCAGTATCCTGTCTACCCCAAGATGTTGCCTTTATACAGAATAATATGTAATCAAACTGAAAGGTAGGTTGAAGCCAGGTTATAAAGGGCTTTAAAAGCTAAATAGAGTTTATATTTTATCTTAGAATTGGGAGCTGTTAGAGAGAGGTGACACTGATAGACCTAAGCTTTATATAAATTCCTTGGTAAGCTATAAGAAGTTACACTGATTGGAGAGAAAAGAGATTTGATAGAAAGAAACCAACTAGGAAGCTATTGTGATACTAGAAGAGGTGAAAGCCCCAAACTTGGCTTATGGTACTAAGTCATATCAAAGATGAGGAAGAGAACTTCTAAATACCTATCCATTTTCATCAGTCTTACATTTTAATAGCAAATATAATTTGCTATGTTAACAAAGAATTAATTATAGACTAAGATTAAGGGGAGATGCTCAAAAGGAAATACTAGTAAAGTACAAAAGGGATATTCTGAAAAATCACAGAATACCAAAGTTGAAAGTATCTTCAAGTGGCCATCTAGTTCAACTAATATCCCCTTTATAAAATCTAAGAAAAGTGATTTTCTGCCTTTACTTGGAGATCCACTTGAAACTCACTACTTCCTAAAGCTTTTTGGTTAGCTCTATTGTTAGAAAAGTATTTCCATGAGGTTAACAATCAGACTCATTATTATTGCTCTAATTCTAGAAAGTTTTCCTTATTTCTAGACAAAAATCTGCCTCTCTGCAACACACTGCTCTAGTAACCTTCAAGGGGGACCAAAGAGAAAAAGTTTAATTCTTCTACATAAAGGCCCTCGAAATATTTTAAGATAGTTATTATCCCATCTCCCTCCTGGACACAAAAACAAAACAATCCCTGCCTTCCAGGAGCACACATTCAATATGGAAGACAAGCATAAAACAAATTAAATGCACAAGGTTTTTTTCTCAAGAAGGGGGGGGGGGGGAATAGGGACAAGGGGACAACCTTAGTAGCTAGGTAGGGATTCCAAGAAAGATTTCATACTGAGGATGCCAATTTGCATATGTACCTCATGTCCTCAATTCCCTTCACCATCCTGGGTCAACTTCCTCTGAACACTTCTCTCCCACCCTTCTAAAAATGTGGTATCCAGAACTGAATGTAATACTCTAGATAGGTGCTCAGCTTGGTAATGGAAGGGAGAAGGGAAGAGTTGTTCCTTTTCATTCATTCTATATATCATGTTTCTCTTAATGCAATCTAAGGCTGCATTTCTGGATGCCCTACCATTCAACTATTTGAGTTTGAACAATTTTATACAGAATCACAGAATTCCAAAGTTAGAAAATCACATGGAAGCCATCTAGTGCAACCTATACAACTTCTACCACATATAAAAAGGTGCTATACTTCCTTAACTTAAAGACCTCTAGGGAAGGGGAACCTGCCACCTGCCACTGGAAGCAGCCAATGTCACTTTTGGATAGCTCTTATTATTAGAGAAGTTGAATTTGACTCATATTGACATTGCAGTCTACTAAGAAATCCCATATCTTTCTCAACAAAAATATTATTTATTCACTACTCTTTCCCTCCCCTTTACCTATGATACACTTTTGAATCTGATTTTTGGAATTAAAACAATGGAATTTTACATTTACCTTTATTAAATTTTACTTATTAGACTATCCCAGTGTGACATTCTGTTAAGATATTTCAGAATGCTATCATCCAACGTGTTATCTATTCCTTCCAGTTTTATGCCATCCACTGATCTGCTTAACACACCACAGCAGGCAGCATGGCACAACAAAAGCAGTAATTCCAGAATCAGAAGACCCTGGTTCAAATTCTACCTCTGAAACTTTTTATCTATGTGAACTAGGGCAAGTCATTCAACCTCCCTGAGCCTGTTTTGTATCTGTAAAACAAGAGGGCTGAATTAGATGACCTCTTGAAATCTATGCCAATTCTAATTCCATGATTCTATGATGCATCTATGCCTTCATCCCAACCATCAAGGACAGTTCTTTTTGGCATTCCAATAAAGACCTCACTCCAAGATGATATAAGACCCATTAATGATGCATTTTTGGTCCAGTTATTCAATCATAAATAAAAGCACCAAAATTCAATCATCTAGCCCTCATCTCTCCATTTTCCAAAAGGATAGTGAGATTGTCAAATACTCTTCTGAAATCTAACCATTTTTACAGCTCTCCTCAAATCATCTAATAATCCTGTCCAAAAAAATAAATTTTAGACTAACACAATCTGTCATGCCATCAAGAGATAACATTTGAAACAGACCTTACTCTTGTTTTGTTTTTGTTTTTTGCTTTTTGGAGGGGGAAGGCAGGGCAATTGGGGTTAAGTAACTTGCCCAAGGTCACATGGCTACTAAGTGTTAAGTGTCTGAGGTCAAATTTGAACTCAGGTCCTCCTGACTCCAGGCTATTCCCTGCACCACCTAGCCAACCCATAGACCTTACTCTTAATGTGAAATACAAAAATAAGAATTTTTTCCAATTAACAAACCATTGTTACCTTTACCCATTAATACTTCTAAACTTCGCTTACCCTACAGACTACAGAACAGAAATTAAATACTGCATATTCATGCTTAGTTAAGAAGTCTTAGAATAGCCCTTTGTAAATGAAGGAAAGACGTGTATATATAAGACCTAGAATCATTCCCCAATACATGCAGTCAAAGATATGAACAGGTCTCAAAAGAAGAATTAGAAATTCTTAACAACCATATTAGATATTACTTTCCAAATATCCGCCAAAAAAAAAAGAGAAATATAAAACAACTCATAAGGTTTCACTTCACACCCAGCAAACTGGCAAAAAAAATTGAAATAATATTGGAAAGGCAATGAAAAAACTCTCTAATCTCTCTCTTGTTGGTGAAAAGTTGAACTGGTCCAACTACCCTTAAAAGCAATTTTAAATTATGCTAATAGCAACAACAAATCTATACCCGTTGCCCCAGAGGTTCACTCCTAGGCATATATCCTAGGGAAGTGAAGGGGGAAAAAAAGAAAGGTTCCATATACAAAATTATTTATAGCTACAACAAAAAGTGATGGGAACAAAGTAGATGCCTACGGGACAGTGGATTGGCTAAACAAGCTGTGGGGCATTAATATAAATATTAATAAAATATTACTTCCCTATAAGAAATGATGAATATGAAGAATTCAGAGAAGCATTAAAAGAGTTGTATGTACTGGCACAGAATAAAATAGGCAGAGCTGGGAAAATATGCATAATGACTTGACTACAATGGAAACAGGAAACAAAATTAATATAAAGCAATTATAATGATCAAGGGTGCTGGGAAAGAGATAATATAATGGGTGTTAACTGATAATCCTGATCAAATTTGCCAGCTTTTCCTCCTCTATTTCTAAAAAAACTTTTTGTTGCAAATGATGGCTCACTGAGTAGGGAAAGGAGAGGGATATAGTTGGAAATTAAGGTGATATGAAAAAGAAGAGGTTTTTGAATGAAAGGAAAAAAATGATACATTATTGTAATATTTAAGGCCTTAAGTTTTCTTTTCTTGGAGAGCTTTTCCACATTCTATATTTACTAATGAACAATAAAAGGGAAAAAATAGGGCCAAAGAGTAAACTTTAAGAGCTCTAAAAATAAGTCTTTAATTTAGACTAGAAAAATGAATTCGTCCACAATGTGAGTGCTAGGTCGATTTCAAATTACGCAGCTGCCACAATTTCCCAGGTTGCTATTCAGAATGGTTATGATTTTAAAGGGCTATTTTCATATAGTCATATCCATTATACCTCCCTTTAGCTTTGTCAGTCTTCTCTTGGGATTTAAAGAAAAGTACAGCAGCAGTGGTTAGTGCCTAGATATATATGTGAAATAACTAACTAGGCCACATCATGCCATATAACATGTTGCAACTGAAAATAAGAATTTATCTATTGCCCTTAACTGCTCAGTCATTAATTTTTCTTAAAAGCCAACTTTTGCCCTTAAGAAACTGAAATAAACCCCTTTAGAATTTGTCAGTAAGAAGCATTTATAAAGAACTTAGTATAAGCAAAAAACAGTCTGCCCTCAAGGAGCTCAAATAATGGGTGGAACAATACACAAAAAAATTAGTTATAAACAAGATATATACAGAGTCAAAGGGAAACTCAAAAGTGAAGTCAGAAAAAAAACTGTTGCAGAACATGGGATTTGAGCTTATTTTAAAGGGAAACCAGGGAAATTGAGAGGTGAAAGTAAGCAGAGAACAATCTGGCTATGGGGACAGCCAGTGAATAGGCAAGGATTAGGGAAATGGCCTGTCCTTGGAGAGAAATAGCTGGAAGGGAATAAAGTATAAGACTGGAAAGGCTGAAAAGAGGCCAGGCTGTAAAGAACTTTAAAGGCCAAAGAGAGAACCTCATAGTTGATTCTGGGTGTAATTAATAAAGAGCCAGTGAAATTTGTTGAATAAGAGCATGACATGATCAGATATAGGTTTTAGAAAAAAATCATTTTGGCAGCTGAATGGAGGATGCACTGGAGTAGGAAGAAACATGAAGCAGAGACCAATTAGAAAGCTATTGGAACAGTCCAGAAGAGATGGGATAAGGCTGTAAAAATTGAGAGGAAACATATATACTAAAAATGCTTTGAAGTTCCCTGCGCATATTAGTTATTTAATAGTTATTTGCTGACTGATTAATTGCTCTCAACGTCTTTGCATAACAATTAAGAGTCCATCTCACCTTCCTGGGAGGTAAAAATCTCTTACTTCACTCTTTTTCCCCATCTCACCTCCTCCAATTCTTCTTTAATCCAATATTCATTTCCCTAAAACTCACTAATCCAAATCCTACAGCAAATTGTTACACATGAGAGAAAAGAAATCAGGGCGACTAAATGGTGCAATGAATAGAGCACCAGCCCTGGAGTCAGGAGGACCTGAGTTCAAATCCAGCTTCAGACACTTAATACAAAAACTAGCTTGTGACCTTGGGAAAGTCACTTAACCCCAATTGCCCTCCAAAAAGAAACAAACAAAAAAAGAAATCTATTTTCTATTCAGCGGTCCATTCACCAAATACTGAAATTCCTCTTGTACATTTTCATTTCCCTAACCTGTTGTCTAATATTTAGTAAGTCTTATCCATTTGTTTTCAATGTTTCTTTCATCTATTTCCTTTCTTTTCACTTTTGTGGCCACAACCTCAAGCGTAGGCCCTGAGAAGTAGACTATTATAAAATTCCAAATTCTTATCCTTCCAACCCATGGCACTGAAAAGTTAATTTCTTTAATCATCCCTTTTTCTATGCTACTCTTCAATCTCAAATTCTTAAATGGATCCCCATTAGCAAGAAGATAACATCCAAACTCCTTAGCCTAGAAGTAAAGGGCATTCAAATAATGATTCTAATATAATCTTCCATCCTTATCTCACTATTCCCCAATATGACTATTCTGCTCTAATAAGGCTCAACAAATCTTGTTCAAACTATGGCTACACTTTTTCATACTGGCATAAAACCTAGGACACCCCTATCTCCTCTCTTGCTCCAACACACCAATCTAAATCTTTCATGAAGACATCCTTGATCACAAGATGAGGAAACCTTTTTTTATCACTGCAGGTTGGCATCTTCATTGCCTTAAAGTCTTAAAGGATTAGAGTACTAAAACTTTAAGTGACTTGCCCAGGTCACAGAGTCAGTATGTGTCAAGAATAGCACTCAAACCTAGGTCTTCCTGCCAGTTCTTTATCCATTTCAACACAGTACCTCACCTTGATCATACCAGCTATAGAGCGTAGCCTCCTAACTCCCATAGTACTTGTACAAAGTACTCATTTAGAACTTAAATAGTTGGACTGGGGATTAAGAAGGGTCCCTAAAGGCTAGAGAGCCCTCCCCTACTTTAGTTCCCAATAGCTACCACTCTGCTCCTCATTGAAGCAAAGCCTTGCAGATTTGTAAATGTATTTCACTATATATTTAAATATACCTATTTAAGTAATATAATTAAGTTTACTCTTTCAACATTGGAAAAAATATTGAAATATTTTCAGCCCAAATTTTAAAAAATCCAACTGTTATAGTTGGCAACAAATTCTATAAAAAAAAGAAGATATATACCTATTCATAAAATGGCCAGGGAATCTGAATTCTCTTTTTTGTCCCAATACAGGTTTCTCAAAGAGTATATAAGCACTGATTCTTTAATCCCAAAATTGCAAAACTAAAAAATATAATTAGACTCATTCAATAACAATGCTAAACAGTGAACAAAGAAGTAATGGTACTGTTACCTTTGAAAACCCTGTTTTAATGCCTTATCCTAATGTGGAGGTGACTTTGGTCTTGTAAATCTTGCCAATGGAATTTAATTTCTGGCACATTTTTTTTTTGCTTTTTGGAGGGCAATTGGGGTTAAGTAACTTGCCCAAGGTCACATGGCTAGGTTTTTGTTTGTGTGTGTTAAGTGTCTGAGGCCGAATCCGAACTCAGATCCTTCTGATTCCAGGGCCGGCGCTCTACTCACTGCGCCACCCAGCCGCCCTTCTGGCACATTTTTAAAAGCTAGGGAAGCAAAGTAAAAAACTGTAGGCAAGAAGTCTAGCTAAAATAAGGAAAGGGATCACCCCCATTTTGGACACAACTTGTTTTCACCCACAATAAATCTATTTAACTGTGAAGGGGTAGTAATTGATGTGGTTGGAAGAAATGTCCATTATGACAATAGCAAAGTTCCTCGGAAAAGGGTTTATTGCTTGGTTATGTCTGACTCTGTCACCCATTTGGGGTTTTCTTAGCAAAGATACTGGAGTGATTTGTCATTTCCTTCTCCAGCTCATTTTACAGATGGGGAAAACAAGGCAAACAGGGTTAAGTGACTTGCCCAGAATCACACAGCTATTAAGTGTCTGAGACTGGATTTGAACTCATGAAGATCAGTCTTCCTGATTCCAGGCCCAGTGTTCTATCCACTGTGCCACCTAGTTGTCCCCTGAAAAGGGGTACCTTAAGCAAAAAGAGAGAAATTAACTAATTTCTATGTGAAACATAACTGTGCTTAGTAGTAGTACATAAAAGTTCTAATAAGGTCTGTGAAAATTGTTCTCAATGAATTAACTCTTCTTCCTTCTCCTCCTAGACCAAAGGGCAACACATTCCAAAGAGTAAAAGAATAGTAAAAAAGCAAACAACTAAAAATGCTAAGGATCAGGCTCAGCTTTACTGTTATGGAAAAGTCATCACTGATAAGGCTCCTTGTGAGATTGTGAAGATGTATGGAGTAGTTCTAGACATTTCCCCCTCCTTCTCACATAAAAACAAGGAAACACCTGCATTTAAAACACAGGGACAAAAAGGTGGCAGGCAATATGAAGATGAGCATTTACAATGGAAAACTGAGTAACTAACAAGAAAATCACACAAGTAGAGCTGGAAGAGAAATTCTGTCCTTTAATCTACAGGACTTGCAAATAGTTTTTTAATGCTTCTAAATGACCTCCAAAACAGAAGCAAAAATTTACAATAGTAAATTCTCAAATCATATACATAGAAAAAATTTCAAGTTTATCCTGAGTTTAAGAAAAGAAAAAGTTTTCTTTATGTATGTACTCTAGAAAATGTGGAACTTCATAAAATAAATATGCTTTTCTGACTGGATCACAAGTCCAAGTAGAAGCTTCCCTACAAGTTCATGGCAGGTGCTATTTGCCTAGCTCCCTGCTATAAATTACTGAAAGCTATCATTCTTAGGTTCATCTGTAAAATAATCTAGAAAATGTATCCAGTTCCCTTACAGATCTAATGTATTATTTTTAATATCTATATTAGTATTTTAAAATTTTTAAATAAAAATAACCCAGATATTAAATTGCTAGCATTAAATCAATTTTTTAGTTTTAAAAATACTGTTTACATCAAATAAAAAGGTTTTTCCTAATTAGTGAATTTAAATAAATTTTATATTAAAATCCATCTTGTTGAATCACTATTCTTTCATAAAAATTAGACATTTTCAACGTAAAAATTAAAAAAAAAGTAAAGTTACTCCTTCAACTTAAATACAGTATCTAGCATCTAGTTCTGAGGATAAAGGTATTTTTAAATTAATTTTTAACAGAAAATCTATTGTTACATGAAAATACAGAAAAAAAAGCTGACATCCTCCTCCATTTTACAGTTTTTGGCGACAGTCAGAAAGCAAAAAGTTTAAAGTGTCAGAAGCATGATTTATATCAACTTTCACAACTTCAATCTTAGTATAATATATACCACACTGCCTCTCTAAGAGTGATAATAATTCTATAGACATCATTTCAAATAAGTCTCTTTAGTCATGCCCTCTCAGTGCCTTTTGCAAAACAATAAAACTTACAGTTGCCAATCATGTTAACATTCCCAGATTCAAAAGTTGTTTAAATTAGTATTACACAAAACTGCTTATGAATAAAAGAATGCATAGAGGGAAAAAAAAGACAAACCTACCTAACTATAAGCCAATTAACACATTATTTCCCTTCACAAACTCTTCTGTCCAGCCAATCTTTCCCATTGGCTATTCCTCAAACTTGGCATTCTATCTTCAATGTCCACATTGATAACCATTGCACAGGTTATCTTCCAAGACTAGAATCTTCTCCCTCCTCATGTTCTACTTCTTGAAATACCTATCTCCTTTCAAAGTAGAATATCAAGGGTCACCTCCTTCAAAAAGAACCTGGTACCCAGTTGTGAGTTCAAATATGACCTGTGTTCAAAGCTGACTTCAGACACTAGTGTGATCCCTGGACAAATCACCTAAAGCTGTTTGCTTATCAACTGTAAAATGGGTATAATAATAGCACCTACCTCAAAGGGTTACTGGGAGGTTCAAATGAGATAATATTCAAACACAGGAGGCACTATATAAATGCTTATTTTCTTCCTTTCTTTTCAAAAGGCCTTTCTAAATTTTTCTAGCTGTTATTAATGTGTTATTTCTCCTTTCGTCACTGTACTTATTTTGTATATATTCTACATTTACTTATCAATCAACATGTTATAACCCCACATAAAAATATAAGTTCCTTGAGGATAGGATCTGTTTCATTTTTTGTCTCAAAACCAGGTATTCAGAAGGCACTTAACCCATGCTTGTTGACCTATACATTTTACATATTTATGTAAACTGAATTGTGCCCTCTAAGCAGCTCTGTATATAAATCTATTGTCATTTGTTAAAATCATTTACAGAGTGGGCAAACATTAAGTCTTATTACATGTCTTGTATAACAAGTCTTATTAATGCTTTGCATTAACATTCCATTCTTAAAACTCCAAAAACAATTCAGCAAACACCATCACAGTTCCTCGTGTGCATTATAAAGTTTAAGTAGGACATCATCCTGGCCTTCATGGAGCTTACATTAAACCAGAGGGATAAAGTTCCAGTGCACTCCTCCTCCCCACCCCGCCCCCACACACCAGAAGCACCAGAGAGCCTGGGAAGATTTTTAAACAGGGGAGTGTCATGACCATAGAGAGCTAAATAAAAGATTAGTAGGGCAGCAGTAGGAAGGATACATTATGAAGGGATGTATCTTTTTAAGAAGCCTGTCAGAAGGGGAAAAAACCTATTAAAAGTCTTTTATTAAAAGATATAATATATTCAGGGAAATAAGTTTATATTCGTAATACAAATAATGTCAGTTCAATAACATTCCTTTCCCTTCTCACCCAATAAAAGAGGTTAGCAAACAAGGATTTGTTTCAAGTATTCTGCCCAATATTATTAATTCAATTTCTTATTTTTCAACTTCTTCAAAGCTGAATCCAGCAAATCCTAGAGAGTTACTGTGGCATATGTCAAAAATGGTTGTTAAGAAGTATCTGAAAAATGTACATAATAAAAGAAGCCAAAGCTATAGGGTTGGGGCAGTGGGGTCAGTTAGAAGAGGAAAAAAAGAAATATCCAAAGTTGAATTAGAAAAGGAATTTTTACTGTTAACTTCAAGAAAGTCTATACAGACTTTCCTAAAGTCTATTTTGTTTCTCAGAGATTTTGCTTTAAAACTGCACTAAAACACACACACACACACACACACACACACACACACACAATTAAGCAACCAAACTTTTCTGAAAATTAACTTAAATAGAACAAATAAGAATTCCAACCAGCCTTTCCTCACTGCGTCTAAAACTTGGTTGCCACAATGTTCTAACTAAAAAAATACTCTGATTTGTTTTTCCCATGGATCAGATGTCTCAACACTCCTCCAGAAACAAGTTAATTCCTCCTAACCTTTTGATAAATCACTCTAAAAAGTTCTGACTACAAATTAAAGTAATAGAGTTCCACAGTCATAGCTAAATATCTATAGCTATAGATACATTACATTTCAGGTAGCCCCTGAACAAAGAAAGATCCATTGTAACGTCTGATATTTTTAATATTAAGTTAAATGCTTTTTAAAAAGGAATTTAAAACAATATATCACTTAGTATTTTACATTTGCAAATAAGATTATCAGAGAAAACCAGGAAAAAATAATTTTAAAAATCTCAAATCTGTTCTTTTAAATTCTATGATTAAAAAACAAAAGCCAACAGCTAGGTCACTAGCTTTCAGACCTCAGTATAATTTATAGCTCTCGATATTTTGTTTATTTCTGGTCAAATAATGCCAAATATTTCACCTGGATTAGATGTGACTAAGGTCACCCTCACATAAAAAGACAAGACAAAGACCTGTGAATATATATCAGTGTATAAGCTCAACTCCTTTGAAAAAGAATATATTGATTTTGGAGAGTAAACCTTAGGTTTGTGGATCCTAGGATTCACAAAGTTCAATCACCTATCTGACCAAAATTAAATGTATGCCAGGTGAATAAGTATAAAATGATTTACAAAGTATAAAGTTTTTTAAAAGTCTTGGAAATCTGCCAGTGTAGAATATGGTTACATAAAATCATTCTACAGTGTAGAATATGGTTACACAAAATCATCTGATATTTTATAAAGGTGAACAATGTCCAAAAATCTTTTTAAATATAAAAGTTTTATTCTGCTAAAGGGTTTTTAACTTACACTTTATAAATTCATTTATTTCAGTTTCACAACTACTATAGTTTTGTTCACTGCCTTCAATTTTTTTTCTAGTCTAATACCACTCATAGAATATTAATATAAGAAACACTATGGAACCCACGGCCATTTTCTAGTTTTGTAGATAAAGCAGGCCTCATATCTAGATCATGAAACTTAAAATAATTCATTATAACAACTAAAATGTACATTAAGTAGTCACTAGGCTTATAATGGAATAAGGTCATTTTGAGGGAATATGTGGGCATTACTAGTGTCATAGAGCTTAGTTAAAGATACTCATCTTCCTGTCTCAGGACAGAAAATAAGTAGTTTGTGTCCAAAGGCTTATCAATATATTTCAGTTCTAGAAATAAAATGAGCACAAACATTTTCAAAATTAACATGGCATGATTTTCTGACAAACTAGATTCTAAAATACCAACAATTTACAGCATTTAGTTATGTTGTAGCTAATATTTAAGGGCTATATAATAGGTCATATTGAACAAGTTGGAGGGAGAACAAAAATTTCATTATTTTCTGATCCCAAATTTGAGGTTTCCAAAATACTATGCCAAGTATTAAAACCTTATTTTTGTACTTATATAATAATAATAAAGATGATGATGATTCTACAGGTCAAAGATTTTACTTAAAATAGAACATGTAAGCTTTGTTTAAAAACAAAATACACAATTAAAAATGCATAAAATGCTACAGGAAAAGAACAGTAATAAATACGTTGTAGAAAAACGGAAATTTTTACACCTGATTAAGTAATAAATTTAAGCTTGTTTGTGTATCTCCCTGAAATGCAGGAGACAATACAAATTCAGGCAATAGGATTAAGATAGGAAATAACATCTTCCCCAAGATTAAAATATCAAAGGAAAATCTAGCTAAATGAAAATGTTTAACAAAGATACTTTTTATATAATCTCTACTTCCACTCACTCCAGTAGCAAATTGACTGAGATATATACTTGTAGTTCTTTCTCCTCCTCCCAAGAAAGGTTAACGAAAATATTGCCATACATGTGCCTCTCCCATCCGTAGCAAAAAAACTATTAAGGCTACCTGAGCCTGATTTGGGGGGCAAAAGTGGTGTCATTTTATTTCCCTCTCATGAATAACCAACAAAATTTATCACCTGAAACACTGCACTGTAATTTTCAGCAAAAGAATCATTTTTGTAAATGACTGGAAAAAAATAATCTTTTCATGTAAACATAATAAGTCAGTAACATGCTGCAGACAAACGCACTGCATGGGGTGTGGAGGACCCGAGCTGATTAGATTACCACAACATCAGCCTGGGGCCGCCATTTTTAGAATCTCTAAAGGACAAAAGAGGGAAATTGCAGTTTTTAGTTCACATCTATAAAACTAACGAAAAAAGTGTAGCATTTCATATCATTTATTGATGTCTCCTGCCTATGGTTCAATATACCTCACTTCTTTCTGTTCGGAAAGACTGCAGAACCCCCAAATCTTACATTATTCTTTCCTTTTAGAGGATGTAAATAAACAGCAGAAACTCCACTCTAGACAGCCAAGGATAGTTTTCCCTTTTAGCATGGTTTATATTATTAAGAAGGCTGATTTAAGTAGAAACTGAGTTCTAGGAAAGAAAGGTTGATGGAAGATTGAATTGTTTTTTTTTCCATCCCCCTTATTTAATATCAACAGAGTAAACCGTTTGTTTCTCTTGTATGCTTCTAAAAGGATTTGTGCTTATTTCTTACTCAAAAAGCTTTCTTTCAAAAGCTGCCACACCGTGGGTTGTATGCCCTTAACATAACACAGGATAAAACAAGAGGCTTGTGGGGGGAGGGGACTGGAAAGAAGGCTGGGTATGGGGGGGGGGGGTGACTACCATAGGGGCGGGTTTACCCTCTTCCCTAGGGGGCGAGGATCTGTCTCGTTCACACACATACACACACAGGGACACATACAAACACACACCCTAAACCCTAAGGCTTTCTTCCCACTCACCTCTCCCCCCACCTCCACCTGAGTAAGAGAAAAAGGTATAAAGGAACTGGTGAGGAAGAAAATAAGGCCTATGCAGTTTTTAACACTGGCAAGGGATGCAGGTGGGAAGGAGGGAAATTTGGCAGCTGCTGGTCTCCTCCAATACAAATCCAACTAAACAGTCACCCACCGCCCTCCGCATCCTGGGGGCCTGGACCCGCTACCTGTGAGCGGGAGTGCGCTCCTTCCCCAACTCTCACTATCAAGGGGGTTTAACTGCCAGTTCCCCCTTCCCCAACCCCAAACCCCGCCATATTTCTCCCTTTCCGGGAGGGGGGTATAGAAGGGGGGAAGGAGAGTAAATTCTGGAGAACCAGCAACGTCTCGCATCCTCCACCCCAGGAAGCCGGGGACCCCCAGGTGGGATGTAGATGAAGTCTCCCCTTCTTCCTCCTCTTCCTGGAAACCCAAGCCTCCCCCTGCTTAAGCCCCCAGCCCCGAGAACTCCCACGGAGCCCAGAACTGACCTGTGATGTTCACAAACCAGGCACCCGAACCCCGTTATTGGGCCGACCCCCGAGATTTCTCTCCTGACGACCGCGACCTGACCCCGCGGCAGTGGCGGCCACTGCGGACTCGCGGGGTAGTCGGCACCGAGCTCCACACACCCCCTCCCCAAGCGGCAGCGGCAGCGCAGGCTCTTCTTCTTCACGAGTGACTGGAGGAGGAGGTGGATGAAGAGAAGCAGCAGCAGCAGGAGGAGGAGGAGGAGAAGGAGAAGGAGGAGGAGGAGGAGGAGGAGGGGAGGAGCGGGGGCAGTCAAGCAGTCAGCAGGAAAGGAGCGGCGGCTGCCCGGCTGTTTCAGAGTCTGTGCCACCCCCTCTACTGCCGCTGTCCGGGCTCCGGCGGTGTCTCCGGCTCAGCCCCCTGCGCCCGCTCAGTGTCACTGCCTCTCGCTCTGGGAAAATGGCGGCCGCGGCCGCGGCGGCGGCGGCGGCGGCAGCAGCGGCGGCGGCGGCGGCAGCTGCACGGGGCCCGCCCGCCCCGCTCCGCAGGGGCAAAGGGGGGAGGGGACGAAGCCGGCGGCCGCCATCTTGCTTTTGGGCGGCCGTCAGCCCCGGCCGCTGCACTGAGGCTTTGAGGTAGGGCCGAGGGGTTGGGGAGAACCAAGGGTGACTTTTTCTAAAGCAGGTGCAGCCGTTGGCTACTCGAAACCGATCGTGGTATTTGGGAGAGCTCTTTTTGTTCAGAGGCGGGAGGTGGGGGTGGGGGTGGGGGTGGGGGTGGAGAGAATTAGGGTAGTGAAAAGGCGTCTTTTCCGGAAGAGACCCAGAAACAGGGACGCTTCCGCCACTCTAGAGAGAGGAATAGGATACTACCATCCCTAGGTGGAAGGAAAGTCTCAGTAGCTTCCCAGAGCGACAGTCAGCACTTCACTGTCCTTTAACTGTGTACCAGTTCCCCACCCTCTTCGGTGGCACCTCGGGCTTTCTCCTTCCCTTCCCCCTCCGCCCCCTTCCGGCCTCAGCCAAAGGGCGAACCCGGCTGGGGTTTCACTCGACGCCCACTAGGGGCTGATGGGGCTTAGGAGGCTTCAGTGCGCAAGCTCCGGACACTGGATAAAAGCGGAGTTGGTTGGGTCTCGAGCTGTCTCGATGGAGGAGAAAGAAAAAGAAGAGGCCGGGGGGTAGAGAGACTGCAAGAATAATACGGCCACCGTCAACGCTGCCACCATGTTTCGGGGTAAAAAGCCGCTACCATCGGTGCTGCCGCTGCTGCCTCCTTCTCTTGACCCCCTGGGGTTAATTCCCCGCCCGCCTACTGGACAAAGTCTATGCGGGGAGGGGAGCGGGGACCCCCATGTGGAGGCGATTGAACTAGGCCTAGGGTCCAAGCAGGGAGGGGCAAGTGTAGATTACCTAGACAAAAGATAGGGTAAACCAGGGAGCGGCACTAGGGCTTCCCCGTTGGAGCCGCAGGGACTGGGCGGTGCTGGCCCCTGCAGTCGGGGGTGGGGGGTGGGGGTGGGGGGGGTTGCTTTCCCTGAAATGGCGGTTTCCGCCTCGCCCGGTAGCGACCCAGGGAGAGCTTGGGGAGCGGAGGTGGGGAGAGACAGAGATCGGTCGCTGCAGCCAATCAGCGCATAGTTAATATAGTCAGGTGACGTTTGATTGGTTGGTGATGACCTCATGCTGCAGTAGCGGGCGGGGCCGGAGCTGTCCGGGGAGGCTGGTGCAGAGGGAGAAAGGGAGAAGTGGTGATGGCGACGGTTGCTGCGGCGGTCGCTGTGAGACCTAAACAGTGGCGATGGGGACCTCAAGCTTCTTCCTTAACCGGTTCCTCCTGGCCCCGCGCGAGGTGAGGGCCCTGGCTCGGCCTCAGCGAAGCTTAAGGCACTAGCAAGGACGTGGAGGCATCTTTTCTCCCGTCGTATTTGTAACTGCGTCAGGGCAAGATGGCGCTGGGTCTCCCTGGGGCGCGGGGGGAGCGGCACGTCCGCGTCCTCCGCCGCCGCAGCGCATGTGACCGGGCTGCATTCCTGTGGGGTTTGGCTGAGACCCAAGCAAGGATGGGGGAGGGTGGGGAAAGGAGATGGGTGGAGGAGATCTTGGTGGTAGTGGCGGCGGCTAGAAGAGGAAGAAATGACTGCTGGAGAAAACTTCCCCTCCCCCATACTGTATAGCCTCTGCAGGCCCAGGGGGAAAGTCCCTGGCCTCACATCCCTCTTGGGGTGTGTCTGCTGTTGGACGAGGTGAATTCTTGGCGCTCCACTTTCTTTTATACCTTTCTCCTTCCAAAGTGTGGTTACATAAAGGCGGAAGGCCCTGTGAGTGCGGGTAACCCGTGGGGGAGGTGCAGTCTGCAGATGCTAGCAAGATTCGGTTTGGCACTAAGGCCCAATTTGAAGCTTTTAGTCTCCTTTTCCAAAGAAATGAAGTTCCTGAGGTCAGGATAGAAACTTCGGACAGATTTACAAGGGATTAAATGAAATTCTATAAGTAGTATGAGGGGTGGGGAAAAGAATCGGCATTAATGCCTCTTTTAATTGTTAAAGTTATTTTTTAAAACTTAGATGAGAAATGGGGCTATTTATGGAATAACTGGATTAATAACCGAGTTCCCTTACCCTTTTGTGGGTATGAATGTATGGAGGTGAAAAATGTGGGTGGGGACCGGGTTATCCCTGAATGGTAGGGTTTAATAGCCATTTTTTAAAAACCCACAGAAGGAAGTTTCCTTTTTTTTTAAGGTGTAAGTAGTGGTAGTTTTGTCCTGTATAATAATGTCTGTCCTTTATGTATCTTAAGAACTTTAAAATAAACCTAATGGAATTTTGCCTTTGTTAGTTCAACAGTGTTATTCATTTTTGCACACTTCGATGAAATTGTGAAATTCGAAAACCATTTCACTTATGTGTTGTTATGGTAGCATGCCTAGACTAGTCTTGCCACAAGGTTGGTATTTTGAAATCAACATTGAGAGAGGTTTAATTTGATAGGTGAGTATAGTCTATGGTAGTTTTGGAGCTCCCAAGGGATTGATATCTTTACTGGATCTAGAGTCAGTAATTTTATTTTGGGTTATAAAAAGCTTGCCAAACTTAGTTACTAATTTGAGGTGGAATCTTGTATGATGGGGAGTAACTTGGAGCTGGTTAACCTGTAACTCTTAATATGCATTTATGCTACCTTGAATGGTGTTAATGGGTTGTATGAAAAATATGTTAGGGATGCTATTACATAAATAAATTTGGGGTGTAACTCTTTTATACTAGAACAACTTAAGTTTGAATACCAACTGAGCACTGTCACCTTAGAAATGCACAACCCATTCATTATTTGGCTTAGCTCCAATTTGTGGCATTTATCAGAATAGTCAAGTGAAGAAATAGAAGTGATTCTTAACTTTGGAAGAGAAAACTTGTTGGGAGGTAGCTGTAGTCTACTGACATTTCCAAACCATTTGCAATTTGATACTCCTTTCCACTACACAACTCTAAAGACAGCTGAGGAAAAGCTTTATTCAAGATTTAGACTTCAGAGGAGCTGAAGAGAGGGAACTCAAGGAACAAAACTTTTTTAAAAATTGCAACTTGTAACCAGAGTAGTGGTACACTGCATAGCTTTAAGATGAGAAACACTCTTAGCTCAGTATTGTCTTTTTTTGTTTGTTTTATTGAAGTCTTTAAATTCTAATGGTTGTAGATTATCTTTGCCTTTGCCTCATGAATCATTGAATATCATACCCCTTCACCTTATACTGTGCATATTTAATACGTAGCGATGTCTGAAGTGTAAACATATATAGTTCACTTTCCCTTTAAAATCAAGTGGGTTTTTTTTAAGTGTTTCTTTAATAGCATGGTTATTTTGACATAGCTCTAACCAGGCAACCTTGAGTCCTACTATCAGGTGTAGAAAATAAAAGCTATGGAGCCATAAGTAAGAAGCTGCTGAATGAAATCTGGCTGATCTTCAGAATACCTCCAAGCTTTACCATTTTGCCCTGATGATGATAGCTGGAAAACAAGACTTGATCCAAATTAACCTCCTGGTTTCTTTTGTAGGTATCTGTCCTTCAAGTACCAATGATAGACTAAAATTGAATTGCCTTGAAAAAATAAATTTGAACCTTCAAGATCAAACCAATTTATTCTCTCTTGCCTTCCTTCTAGTAGTAGTAGTAATAGTAGTAGTAGTAGATACTTATGCTAATAATTTTATTGTTTATTTATCCAGGTATATTGTTGTTTGGTCGTTTTTTCTTTTGTTCTGTTCTCCAATTTTGTCTGATGAATCATGACCGGTTCTTGGCAAAGGTACTAGACTTGTTTGCCATTTCCTTCTCCACCTCATTTACAGATGAGCAAACTGAGGCAAACAGGGTTAAGTGACTTGCCTATGGTCACACAACTAGTAAATGTCAGAGGCCAGATTGGAACTCAGGAAGAGGACTGACTCCAGACAAGGCACTATGCATAGTGCCATCTGGCTGTCCATAGTTATACAGTTAATAATTATTGGGGGAGCGGTGGTGGTAGAGAGATTGGAACTTGATACTCTTGAACAGCATCTTTCTCTAAAACCTTTATTGTAATAATTCTGCTTGAATTAGATTTCTTCAGAGTTTTCTCGATTAGTGTGTGTGTGTGTGTGTGTGTGTGTGTGTTTGTAATTTCTTGGTTTTAAAGTGATAAGAGGTAGGTAGGGAACTTGACCTCAGAAAACCTACTGTCTTCTACCTTCTTGCTTACTCTTCTTTCACCCTTTGGCAAGTTAGTTAACCCTCTCCAAATCTTGGTTTTCCCATCTTTAAAATGGGGTAATGTCTGATCCCTACTGTGCAGTGAAACCCAAATTAGATAAATTCTCAAAACAGTGTTTTGTAAAAAATAGGTGATGTGCTAGATAATGTTCAATTTGGAACCAGGAGAACTTGGGTTCAAATTCTGCCCCCAAAACTTTCTGTGTAAAGGACAAATGATTTAACTTTGCTAAGCTCCTTTCATTGAAGGTGTTCCTCCAGGTTTTCTTGAGGGTCAGATAAGATAATGTATATGGAGTGTTTTGTAAAACCTTTGTAAAGGTCTTATGATTGTAGCCTACTATTATTTGCCCCTGCGTGTGTTATATCATCTTCACTTCTATTTGAGCTAACTTATTCAACTTAAGTTGTTTCTCCTTTGCCTTCCTGAGGTTTGCCATTACCATAAATCTGTTGTACTTCATTGTTCACAACACTGTTGTGTATATGCCATCTAAATTTAAAATTACTGAGTTAGAAGCTTTGGAATTTGCTTACAATCAAATCACCTTCTGGTTTTCCCCACATTTTAGCATTTATTCAGCAAACATTCATTTGATGCCTGTTTGTGTAAAGTGAATGCTAGCAGATGGAGTGAATAGTTGGAAGAAAGTAAAACTAGATACTTGACTGCAAGGACCTTAAAGTCAAGTAGGGAAGATAAGGTGTGTATAAGTGACTATAATAAAAGTATTGCTTGTGCTGTTAAAGCTACTAGCTTGAATCACTTATTGAAGGCTTCATGGAAGAGGTGTCATTTATATATCATTATCTCACTTGATACAAGTTAGTACTTTTATTATTCTCGCTTCACAGTTGAGAAAACTCATGCAAACAGAAGTTAATTGACCTGTCCAGACTCAAACAAGTGGGGCCATATTCAAATTCAGATTTCAGTGGTCTGTCCACACCTAGCTGTCCTTTTTGTGCTTTTGTACCTTTTTACAAGTGCTATTCTTAAAATGTTTCTATTGATCTAAATTTACTCCTATAGCACTTTGCTCACAAGGTAAAAAAGATCTTTGATATTGGTAGTGCAAGTATTCCGTTTTACAGATGAGGAAACTTAAGGTTAAAGTAATTTGCCACATATTCACACTGTCAGAATTTGAACCCAGTTTTCTTAAAAGTCCAAGTCAAGTGCTCTTTGCATCACATATCCTGTAAGGTGGGAATGAGAGTAACATTTGTAATCACTATGTATTTGTGCCATGCCGTGTCTTTATGCTACCTGTTGGGAATTATATAATTAATGTAGAGGCAGCATTGCACAGTGACCCGGGGTAGGGAACCTGTGGCCTCAAGGCAATATGTTCTTTGAAGTTTGGATTCAATCAAAGAGCTGCACTTGAGGACCTAGAACACACATAGGGCCTCCTGGCTCCCAGTTCCTCACCCCTGGATTAGAGAATTGGCGTTGGAAGACAAATTCAAATCTCCCCTGACAAATACTGGTTTTATGACCTTGGGTAAGTCACTTAACTTTTCAGTGCTTTAGGGCAATGCTTCACAACTCTTGAGTTAGAGAGAAAGTGTCAATTCTGTGGTGGATTTTCATCCCTCTGGAGTTCCCTATACCAATGAAATCACAGATCTAGGTGTTGTTCCTATAATAAGTACAAAGTCACTGCTTGAACTGAGGGACTTGTCTTCGGTTTTCAGCTCCTTGCAAATGACTCTTCAACCTGCATGAAGTTTAGCTTCCCTTGTGAAATACTATGTTGCATTTTTAACTGTCCCCAATGAACCTTTGGCTAACAACTCAAATTTAAAATGTCCCGAAATCAACCTCATAATCTTGGAAAAACTGTCCATCCATCTAACTTAACTGTTCTGATGATACCATCCCTGACTCTCAGTGCTTCTTCCAGGGTCAGTAACACGGTGTTACTGTTTTGAAGACAAACATTCTAATATGTCTACACCTACTTCAACTACTAACATTCTTGCCCAGACCCGTTTTACTTCTCAGTGAGATTGTAATAGCCTTCTAAATGACTTTCTAGTCTCAAGTCTTTTCCTTACTTACCAGCCTGCCATCCTATCATATACACAGATGGCTTGAAGAATAATTTTCTCAATTTAGGTCTGACAATGGTGGTGCAGGGGATATAGTGTCAGTCCTGGGTTTAGGAGGACTTGAGTTCAAATCTAGCCTTAGATGCTTACTAGCTCTTTGACACTGGGCAAGTTGCTTAACCCTCTTTGCCTCAGTTTTCTCATCTGTAAAATGAGCTGGAGAAGGAAATGGCAAACCACTCCAGTATCTCTGCCAAGAAAACCCCAAATGGGGTGAAAAGGAGTAGGACATAACTGACATGACAATAATAGCTAATATTCACTAGCATAAAAATGTTATGCTGAAATCTTGAATAAAATACAAATTGGTCATTCCTAGCATTATAGGCCCTCAATAATTTGGCTCTAAGTTAGAGAAGATTGTAACAGTCAGGTGGTGAAAGTCAGCAAGTATAGACTTCCAAGAAATTTGACAGTGATGTGGAAGAGAGAAAATGAGTATCTTGAACACTTTCTGTATGACTAAAGATTTATTCCTTTCCTGGACGGAAAATAGTGTCTTTTTTCTTGGGGGTTCAGACATTTCTGTGGTAGTGACTAATTCAAGAAATGTTTTTTGTCAACTATTTGTCAACCAGACCCTATAATAAATGACCTCACGCTATTTTTTCTAGTTTCTTTTGTGTCTTATAATTTTTCTGTCCTGTATCTTGCAGTCTCCCTGGCTATTGTCTATATGCCTTCATCAATAGCAGTAGGTTTAGAGTCTGGATTTAGGTTCAAATTCTAGTTTCTGCTGTAATATGTGTGACTCCAGGCAAGACTTTTAACTTGGGCCTCAGTTTCCTCATCTGTATGTTGTAGGGTTAAGCAAGGTGGTATCTGAGGCCGCTTTAGCTCATAAATCTTATGAAAAATATTCTCTCACCTCTTCAAATATAGGTTTGAAATATCATAATTGAACTTTAGAATTGTACATGAGAAAGAGGTTCTAAGTGAGGAGAATTTGATGTTTTTTTGATTTGAGTAAAAATATAATTTGCCTTTTCAAAAATTCCTGGTCCTAGTTAAACAAGATGTTATTTTAAAACGTTGAATGTTTACAGAGAAGTCAAAGTGACCAATAAGTAAATCATTTCTGACCTCAGAGAGCTTGTTTTTTACTATAGGGAACCATATTCAGAGATAGAATACATATAGAGGCGGCTAGGTGGTACAGTGAGTAGAGCGTCGGCCCTGGAGTCAGAAGGACCTGAGTTTGGATCCGGCCTCAGACACTTAATGCACACACAAACAAAACCTAGTTGTGTGACCTTGGGCAAGTTACTTAACCCCAATTGCCCTCCAAAAAGCAAAAAAAAAAAAATACATATAGATTATGAACCGGACAAAGTTATTGTGTGGGTGTGCAACATTTAACTACCAAGGGAGTCAAAAAGCTCTTGAAGGAGATGGCACTTAAGTTGAGCCCTAAAGGGAAATAGAAATTCTGAGGAGGGAGCATTCTATACGTGGGGGCTAGAAGAAAGCAATGAAATGTTTGTTGTCATTAGGAAAAGAAAGAAGTGGGCCATTCTGATCGGCTCAACCAATAGGGAGTAGAGTATAATTACCATGGATATGCTGGAGCTAGTTATGTGGAGAACTTTAAATTCTAGATAAAGAGTTTGTGCTTTATCCCTAAGGGTATAGGGAGCCACTCAAACTTGTTGAGCAGTGAGTGATGTGTTCAGACCTAAATTTAAGAATATTAATTTAGCAATTCACTATTGTCTAGGTTGGAGAGAATAAATTCAGGGACTTAAGTTAGGAGGCTATTGTAATATTCAGGTGAGAGGTCATGAGACCTGGACTAGAGTGTAATTGTGTGAGTAAAGATAATGGGATAGTTAAAAGAAATGTTGAAGAATCAGAATTGACAAAACTTGGCAGCTGCTCTCATATGGGGGTTAAAATAAAGAATCAAGAATAATGCCCATGAGGGAACCTGAGTGGCTGGGAAAATTGTGGTGCCCTAGTCAGAAATAAAAAGCTTGAGAGGGGTGAGTTGGGAAGAAAAACAATGACCTTGAGATGCCTTTGGGACATCTGGGTTGAGACATAATTTATTAGAAAGGGTAAGGGCTGAAAATATAGATTTTGGGACATACATGCATAATATATTGACTTTGATTTTTAAAAAGGGGGGCTGTGCATGGGGGAACAAGACATGGCTGATGAACCTGTCAAGGCACCATAGAAAGACTAGTCTGACAGGTTGGGAGGAAAATATGGTCATATCTAGCATACTATCATAATATATATATGAATGGGGAGCCTGTCTTGGAATCAAGATGGGTTCAACTCCAGCCTTTTTATGCATCCTGATTCTGTGATCCCAGCTAAAATTATTTTTTACCTCTCAGTGACCTGAGCAGTTCTATCAACTACTCTGCATGGCAGTTATAAATTCATATTGGTAGGAAGTTCTGTATGCCAAAGAAATCACAAGTCTATACTCTACCCAAAAGATTAACTTTCTAAAAATTTTGTATAATTGGGGGGGGGCGGTATTTACATGTAAACAAATTTTTTAACTTTTTTAAAATTTTGAGTTCCAAATTCTTCTCTTCTTGAGAAAATAAGCAATTTTGATATAAACTATACACATGTAGTCATGCAAAACATTTCCACATTAGCCATGTTGCAAAAGAAAATGCAGGCCATAAAAAACAAGGTAGTAAAGTTTTAAAAGTATGCTTCAATTTGTATCCAGACGCTATTAGTTCTTTCTCTGGAGGTAGATAGCATTTTTTCATCCTAAATAGTTTTAGAGCATTGTATTACTGAGAATAGCTAAGTCATTTGCACTTGATCATTATACAGTATTGCTGTTACTGTATACAGTGTTCTTCTGGTTGTGTTCATTTACCCTTGCATCAGTGCATTTATTCCCAAGTTTCTGAAAGCATCCTGCTTGTCATTTCTTAATGGTATAGCTGTATTCCACCACAATCACATACTACAACTTGTTCAGCCATTCCCTAGTTGTTGGGTATCTCCCTCAATTTCCAATTCATTGCCATCAAAAAAGAGTTGCCATAAATATTTTTGTACATATAGGTCCTTTTCCTTATTCTTTGGTCTCTTTGGGGTAGAGACCTAGTAGTAGTATAGCTGAAAATTATGTGTTCATATCCTTTGACCATTTATCAATTGCAGAATGACATTATAAATTTGACTCGGTTGTGTGTGTGTGTGTGTGTGTGTGTGTGTGTGTGTGTGTGTGTGTGTGTGTGTGTGTGTGTGTGTGTGTGTGTGAATGTAGAGATATAACTTGCTGTAAAAAGTTCTGCTTTCCTTCTAATCTTGGCTACATTGGTTTTGTTTATGTAAAACCTTTTTAATTTGATGCAACCAAAATTATCCATTTTACATCCTATAATGATCTCTATCTCTTCTTTGGTGAAAATTTTTTCCTATTTCCATAGATCTGACAGGTAAATTATTACATGCTTCCCTGATTTTCTCATTGTATTATATTATCCTTTATGTCTAAATCTTAGGCCCATTTTGACCTTATCTTGGTGTACATTGTGAGATGGTCTAAATTTAGTTTCTGTCAAACTGCTTTCCAGTAATACTTGTCATATAGTGATTTTTCTTCCCAAAATCTTTCATCTGTGGGTTTGTCAAACACTAGATTGTGGTCATTTACTACTGTGTATTGTGTACCTGGTGTGTGCCACTGATCCATCCACCTCCCTTATTTCTTAACCAATACCAGATTGTTTTGATGATTAGTGCTTTATAATACAGTTTGAAATCTGGTGCTGCTAAGCCACTTCACATTTTTTTCATTGATTCCCTTGATATTCTTGACCTTTTGTTCTTACTGATGAATTTTGTTAGGATTTTTTTTCTAGTGCTATAATACAATTTTTGGTAATTTAATTGGTAAGGTACTGAATAAATAAATTAAAAAGACCAATTTTTTAGGAGTAGTTAGGTGTTATTTGTACAAATGTCACTGAGCATATGGGGGGAAATTAAATAACTTGTAGAATTACACTTTCTACACAATAAAAGAAACTTTTCCTTCTCCTGTTTGGTTAAAATAGCATCAGTTATAGAAGTTTTTTTTTTGTTGTTGTTGTTTTTTAAGTGTTGGAAGATACCCTCTAAGTGGGAGACATGACAGGTTATATTATTGCTGTGTTGGGTAAAGCTACATGAAGCAGATGTTAAAGGCAAATTCTCTTAAACCCAAAAAGTTTGCTTTTCTTAATAAACTAACTTGTGATTGTGTCTAATCTTTGGTCATCAACATTCCTGTATCTGAGATCTTCTGTGGTCACTAAAAATGTCTTCTAATATTTTATTGGGTAAAGAGATAACAGAGATGTATCCTAAGCCTCCATAAGGATCAGTTCAAGGTTTCCCAAACATCTGTGATCTTTTGATTACAGTGTACACCTTTGCTCCAAATTTTTAGCCATTTCACTAGTGATGGAAATGCAATCTGAAGCTTACCATCGAGTTTCTTATCAAACCTATTTTTCCATGATATTCACAAGACTCATATCATTATTCATTTGTCATTTATAAGTTATAGTCTAATCTTGTATTTGTACAACCTATTCATCATGCCTGTAATGGATCCCCCAACATCTCTGCCTGTAATGGCTCACTCAACATCCCTCACTACCCTCAGAATCTTTTTCTTCCTTTCAGGATTCAACTCAAGTTTCACCTTAGCAAAACTTTTCACTTCTAATATTTTCAGCATTATATAGTAGAACTAGAATACCAGAGAATCAGAATTGGAAAGAAATTCAGAAACCTAGTCCCACACATTAGCACTTAAATAAGATCTAAGTTGTAGTTATCTCTGTCTTGACTTAAGGCTCTTTGGAAAGGGAACCTAAGATCTAGAATATATCTACAAAAATTCCTTCAAGCAAATGGATCAGAAACATGCCTAATCAACATTTCAGTGAGCTAGAATTATACCTTTAATTATTTTGCTAGACTATAATTGTGGAACAAAGGTCAAAATACACTCCAGGCTTAGTGAACAAACTAAACTTACTCAATTATGCCAAAAACTACTTATAATAAATGCAGTGATCAAAAAAGTATTTTGAAAGTTGTCTAGCTTGGAAAATAATCAGAATGATAATGTGTATCTCCCAAATTACTTCCTCCTAAAATGTTAGCTATTCCATAATGCAAATACATAGTGCTTGAGTTACTGGTCCATTTTAGAAATACTATAACATTGAAGACCTACAGGACTGCCCCCCCCTTTAATTTTTCAGATGTTCTCAGTTCCTCTCAAGGGAATCTCTAAACCTCAGATGGGAAAGATTTTTCTGATTCAGGTTTGATGTACATAAATATACCCAAAAAAGAAAATTTAAGAAACTGAAATATTTAAGATTTAGCAGAGTAGAAATTGTGCAAAGCTGTATAGAAGTTGGGTCAGCCAGGTGGTGCAGTGTATAGAGTGCTGGGCCTAGAGTCAAGACTCATCTTCAGTTCCAATCTGGCTTTAAGACTTACTAGCTCTGTGACACTGGGCAAGTCTCTGAACCCTCTTTGCCTCAGTTTTTTCATCTGTAAAATGAGCTGGAGAAGGAGATGATAAATATTAAAGAAACTTAAGTAAGGTCACATGTAAAAAAAGTAAAATTGTAATTCAAGCTCACATCTTAGGATGATAGATCTTTCTATTATGCCATGTTGTAGTTTGCTATTTACCATTCCTATAGCTCAATGTCAAAAAAAAATTACTACTATTATTTGGACTGGACCTTTGATTTCATTCCTGTAGGGAGCTTATGTTGAAGAATTCACCCTGCTAATTAGTACAGTGGATAGAAGGCTAGACCTGGAGTCAAGAAGACTTGAATTAAAAATCTGGCCTCAGACATTTTACTAGTTTTGTGACTTTGGGCAAGTCACTTAACCTCTGTTTGCCTCAGTTTCCTTTACTGCAAGGTGACAGTATTAGCACCTACCTCTCAAGATCATTGTAAGGATCAAGTGAGAAAATGTTTCTAAAGAGCTTAGTAGAGTACCTCGCACATAGTAAGTGCTGTATAAATTGTTTATTATTCCCTTTGCCCTTCCTTAATCAACCCCTGCTCTGCAACTTAGTCTTGGGTAGAGTGCTGAGCCTGGAATTAAGAAGACCTGGGTTCAAAGCTACTTTTAAGTATATGACCCTGGGTAAGTCACTTAACCTTTTTCTGCCTCAGTTTCTTCAATTATAAAATGGGGATAATAATAGAATTTACCTCCCGGGGTGGTTGTGAGGATCAAAATGAGGTAGTTGTAAAGCCCTTGGCCCCAGTACCTGCTTGTTGTAGGTGCTTGAAAAATGCTTATTTCCTTCCCTCAAGGGTGTTTAGTCTGGGGACAGGTTACAGGACTTTTTCCCAGGTTCACAGAACCAGGATTGTATAACAGAATCCAAATCCAGATCCTGCTGACATGGGGAGTAGGCTGTATCATTCATCTAGTTCTGCTTTTCAATAAAAATAATCATTTAATATTGCTAAGCAGAGCATCACACAAAAATGCTACATTCAAACATATGTTTGAACTTATATTTGAACTGATACCTAGGTATCACTTGAAACCTCACTGATTCTTATTATTGCATCTTAATATGGTCATATAACTTTCAAGTGAAAGTTCTGCTTATTTTTGTTGAGGAAGAAGAGGGGGTAGTAAGTGAGGAATGGAGTGCTTTGGGGTAGTCAGCCCAAAGTCAGAGGGGCAAAAGATATCATGTAAGAAAACTGTAAGGTAAAGTTGATAATGAGGGGGAACAGATGGAACAATGGATGATTTAAGGGGCAAGTTCTGGGCAGAAATTAGATTGAGTACAACTAGAGAGCTTGGCAAAGGAGGAGAGCCACAACAACTCAGATCAACAACGTGTTTCATCTAGCCTCTTTATCTCTACTTAGATGACCACTGCCTTCAGTTCTTCCATCTAAGGATTTGTATCCATCTTTTACACAGCCTCCAAATGCTATTCTTAAATCACATGTCTGTGTCATTCCCATGTTCAAATTCCACTGGTAGTGCTATCTTGACTGCTCTCTACTACTGAGCCAAATTGGATTTTTACTGTTCCTTACGTGACAATCCTATCTTCATTAACTGCCCTCGTATTTGGAATGCACTCACTTCACCAACTTTGTAGAAACTCATTTCCTTTAAAGCTCAGCCCATAAAGCCTTTACCATGTATTTATTTTATTTATTTACATACATGTAAGTGATTTTTCTCTATAACTCAATGAAAACACCTTGAAGGCAAGAACTAATGGATTTTTATCTTTGTATCCTCAAAGCCCAAGTTAAGTGTTTTAATTTCTTAATAATTGGAGAAGAAAATGAGGAATGATATGGAAGGGTTTGAAGGTTTGCAATAGAAAAGAAGTAGCTTGTGACTTTTATTGTCTAAAGAAGGGAAGAGGTGGTGATATTGAAGGATTAAGACGAATAGGGGTGGTTTGAAATGGCCACTGAGGAAAGTGTGGTGGTGGTTCAGGGACATTTTCCCTCTGCTAGGAAATGGAGAGAGAGAGAGAGCGCGCGTGTGCGTGTGTGTGTGTGTGTGTGTGTGTGTGTGTGTAGACAGATAAAGTATGTGATGTTTTGGAGACTGTATGTAGTCCAGGGAATAAAATAAAAGCATGTGTGAAGTTGTTAGCTTGTAGGCCTTAAATATTAAATACAAATTTAGGACTTTTCAGTAACTAGTGGGGAATCATGAATGTTTTTACACAGTAACATGATCAAACTTTTTGTGCATTAGGAAAACTAATTTTTTAGCCATGTGGAGAAGCTCTAGTCTATAAAACAGGGAGACCATCATAGGAGGTTGGTATCTGGTGGAGAGAAAAAAGAGGCCTGAGCCATGATGTTGGCAGAGGGGATGGAGATTAAATTTCAGGCTTTAGCAGCCTGTTAGTTTAATGGGATATGAAGAACTTGCCCAGGCCAAATGAATCTCAAACTAGAATTTTGAGGATAAACTTTTTGTGCAAAAGGTTTTAATTTTAGGAATCGCTCTCCTTCCTTCTGTTTTGTGAGAAATGCGAGTTCACCGGCATACCTGTTCTAGGGAGCAGTGAGGCATATGTGAAGAAGTTAATATATTGGGGGGGTGAGTGGCTAGGTAGGTGCAGTGGGCCTGCTGTCCAGTGGGGCCTATGAGGAAGTCAGAGTATCAGGACTGGGGGCGGCTTTATCCTAATAGGATTCCATGACCTACCTTACATCTAGCGGTTTCTCAGGGAATAAAATAAAACATAGTATCTATGTTGCAATAGAATACTGTGTTCCTCAGCACCTTTATTAAGGGGTATGGCTCCTATCAAACTTTGAGTAAATTATTGTTTGACAGAGTAAACATGTATCTTTGCAGACGGCATATTAAAAACTTCAAAACAGGAGAATCCCCCATGTAGATACTATTTTTCCTAAATGCTGACATATAATGAGATAGAGTGCCTGACTTGGAGTTAAAGAGGCACCTGCCTCACAAGAATTGCTGTGAGAAAAAAAAGCTATGGAAATACTATTATATAATGTGATAAAATTCATCCATTATTCCTTTTTCACAATGCAGGGCTATTTTCCCCTTCCGCAAGAGCTCTTAAACTGAACAAATAATGTAAGATTTAGAGCTAGATATTCTTGGCTTAGGCTCTTACTCTTTTTTAAAATAGATTAAACCTAGTATTTAAAATATTTCATGAAGGGCACATTTTAGCACATAATCCTTTCCTTCAGCTTTATTCTGTTAAAACCAAGAAGCTTTTAGTACAAGCACTTTCTCTGTAACTGTCCTATTAGATTTGCAGGGCTTCTTAAACTTTTTCCACTTGTAGGGCCTGAGGGCATGTGCAATACAAAGTGTGAGTGTTTTATGTTCAGATGCAACATGGACAAGCCCTGTCAGAAACATCTCAGATTTATTACACTTTTGATTTTTAATTGATTTTTGGTCATTGCAGGTTCAGAAACCTTTTACTGTTGCCAAATTTTTCAAGACCCCCATATAGGATCTCGAGACCTAGAGTATAGAGGTTAAATTATTTCCTTAATATCACACGTCCAGTCCCTAGCTGAAGCCATTCAGAAATCAATAAAAGCTAATTGGTCCTTTCTGAAATTCATTTTATGTAGAGACCTAGTATCTTAGTTTATTAAAGTTTTTTTCTGTAACGTTAAAAATACTATCCTCGGGGCAGCTAGGTGGCGCAGTGGGTAGAGTACTGGCCCTGGAGTCAGAAGGACCTGAGTTCAGATCCTGCCTCAGACACTTAATGCACACACAAACAAAACCTAGCCGTCTGACCTTGGGCAAGTTACTTAACCCCAATTGCCCTCCAAAAAGCAAAAAAAAAAAAAATACTATCCTCTTGAACTGCCTGTCCTTTTGTCAAAGGGATTGCTGGTTAAATAGAGTGTGTGTCTGTGTGTGTGTACACACCTTATGAAATTGCTTCTCAGTATAGGGTTTCCAAATAATTTAGACCTGGAAGATATCTCAGAGGTTATCTAATTCCACCCTTGTTTTATTAGATGAGGCAAATGAAGGTCAAGGAGGGGGGAAGTAACTTGGTTAGCTAGTAATTTGGGGTATGAACCTCCAGATTCTTTCAGCTAGTTATACTTACGTAACTGGATAAAGTGCTGGGCCTGGAGTCAAGAAGACTAGTATTCATTAGTTCAGATCTGGCCATAGATACTGACTAGCTGTGTGACCCTGGACAAGTCACTTAATGCAGTTTGCCTTCATTCCTCATCTGTGAAACTAGCTGGAGAAGGAAATGGCAAACCATTCCAATATCTTTTCCAAGAAAACACCAAACGGGGTCACAGAGAGATGAACACAACTGAAAAAATTACTTTAAAAACTTCTATATTTCCATTGTGAGTTAAATATTTGCTGTATAGTTATACTACATTATATATTATTTATATATTTTACTTCTATATTTCTACTGCCTCTTCTCCCTCTTCTCTCATTGTTCCTCCACATTACTAATTGATTCATTTTCCTAATGTGCAAGTCGGATTAATTAACTCTTTTAAGTTGTTCACCTCTCCTCCTATACTTTCCTAGCCTTATACTCTCTTCACCTACCATCATACTCCTGTAATTTAAACTTACAGCTGGAAAACACATTGGAAAAGATTTAGTTTAAAGCCTTCATATTTAAAGAAGAGTAAAGAGCCTCGGGGCAAAACAAGTTGCCCAGAGTCGAGTTGCAAGTTAATGGTAGATTCATTCAAATGCCCCTTTGTCCATATACATCCCACACTGTCCTTTGGGAATAAGCCTGCTTTTTCCCACTACTACCATATGGTTGGGTGGGGGGAGGGGATGGTGCAGCAAGGGGGACAAGTGTTATTACTTTTACCAGCCTAAAGGAAATTGAGAGTTGCTGTTTCCTTGGTTTGGTTTATTTATGCAGAATGAGATGATAGTGCACCCCTTCCCCAGAGTGACAATCTTCATAGATTGTTTCTTTGCAGTTTGTAAAATCTCCTAACAAATTGACTTTATTTTTTGGCTACCCAGAGTCATAATTAATCTTTTAAAAAATAATTAAATCTTGAGAGCTTAAATGTAGAAATCTCTAAAGTTTTCCTTTACTGCACATTTAATCAGTTGTTTCCCTGAGTGTTCTTTATAATGAAAATAGATGTTTTATGCTAGTGATATTTTCCCCCTCTCAAATATTAAATGTGAATTGTGTAGCAAATACTTACAGTTTTTCAGTGTTAAAATTTAATTTTGTTAATCTTGAAACAAAATTTTACTGACTTTCTAATCCTTGTAGGTATTCTAGAGCTATTGGACCAGCCTTTTTGGCTTTTGTCAATTTATTTCAAACTCAAAAGTGTTACATAGACAAATGAGCTTGAAATGCATCCTCCCAAGTGCATTGCAGCTGTTTCCTAATTTATTTTTGCCAATTCTCAGTGGAAGCATGGTCCTTTGTTTGTTTTAAGTAGGACATAGGTAAAAGTAGAAGGATTTTTTTTTCCTTTATCTTGCTTTTTTCTTCCCTTTTTTTGAAGGGGGGTGGGTGGGAGCCACAGCAACATTGGGGGGGGGGTTGTTCATTTAGAACTATTTTGGGCCAGTATCCTATTTTTATAGTACACTTGGGTTGGAAACTTTAAGAGGAAAGGGTCCTGTACTATATCTTTGGAAAAGTACAACTATATAGCAAGAAAAGCTAGACCGACCTTATCATCTACCAGTTCAGAAAAATGTGAGATCTTTTGGCCACAATGATTTTTCATACATTACAAAAAGGCATAATTACAAAGTTAAAATGCTTTGAACTGTAGTCCAATATTTTTAACTGTATAAAATATTCCAGGTTACCAGGATCATTAAAATACTTTGCTTATGACTTACATTATTACACAGCAAGCTGGAAACCAGTGATTAATTTTCATGAGTCCAAAGAAGTTTCTACCTAATGCTTTTTTAAAAGACCATGTGGTAGCTAAAAATTTCATTGCTAGCTCATTTCATGTGTTCCACAACTAATATTGTGAGCATGGAGTTTAATATGTTATCAGAATTTTCAGGCTAGACTTCCTCTGATAGTCTTGATACTGCTGTCTTCCTTGTGAAGAAACTGATTTTCACTGATTTTTATTTTTTGAGAAGAATGTATTTAATTTGAGCACTGTCAGCACTCTCAATTTTATTCATCCATGATTTTTGTCACTGAAAATGTACCTGTAAACGTGATGAAACTGCCTCCTAAGGCAGCCTATTCTACTTTTGAAAGTATTTATTTATATCAAGCCTAAATTTGCTGCTTTCTAACAGAATAAATGATCTTTCTTCCACATTCAGCTTAAACTCAGCAACCATGTCTTTCTGCTCCTCCACCCATAAGTTTCTTCTTTATGTATGCCTGTGTCTTTGTGTTATATACATCATGGTTTTGGTCCTCTGATGTTCCCCAGCTGGTCAGTGTCCTTCCTAGAGTGTGGCATGAACTGAGGAGAGTGTCAGATGTGGTCAGAACACATTGGCCTCTCACCTTCTTACTCACTGTTCCAGTAAAACTTTTTTCAAACAAAGCTTGTACATGGCATACTTATGTTGGTAGACTTAATACAGTTTTATCGTTGGTGGTTTGTGTACTTTACACTGATGAGTAGATAGGACAGTGGAAAGTACAGTGGCTCAGGAATCTGGGAACCAGGGTTCAGATCTTACCTTTGGATATTTAATACTTGGGTGACTTTTGGGCAAGTCAGCTCAACCTGTCAGGGCCTTTGTTTTTTATTTGTAAAATGAGAGGGTTGGGCTAGATAAACTCCAACCTTTACAGCTAGATCTTGATGTGATACTATCTTTTTAATATGGCTTTTTTTCCTCCCAAAGACAATTGTATTTATTTGGTCATAGTTTTTCTGTGATATTTTGACCTACAACTGTTTTTAGAACTCCACTTTGATTTCTTATACCTAAATATTTAGCCACTGCAACTATAATCAAATGAACATGAGAAAAAAAATTGAACCTCTTTGTTTAAGGAAGGCAAGAAGAAAAAATTGGGGCAGCATAGCTTAGGACATATGTTTTTACAAACTTCTAAGGGATATGAAATACTTAGGTATATGAAGCTAGGCTTTCTTTTAACACAAACTTCTTTAGACCTCACAGAACACATTTTCAAAGGCTTGTATATAAGAGGCACCCTAATATTCAAGCAAGCTGAAAACAAATGGAGTTATGAGAAGTAGGAGTAATTTGTTTTGTGGAACTTGTGGAACTAGTAGAACTAGTAGAACTCCTTATACTTCTCTTGCTCAGTCCGGTTCTTACTGTCTCCCTTAAGGTGGTGGTGTTTTCTCAAGTACTTTGAGCTTCTTAGAAGAAAGACTATTATAAAAACAAAGTAATTATTATTAACAACAAGATCTTTTCTCAAGTTGCGTGGGTAACTCCCTTAAACATCAGTCTCACATAGATAATGTACTGACTGGATAGATTCTCGGCAAACTGGTTTGTTCTACCAAAATGCTAATGTTTTATAATTTAAATCTCTTGTCATGTTATAAGCTATACAGTGTTACATGGTGAGAGAGAAAAAAATCCTTTCTAATGGGTCTTTGTATGTTACAGCACAAGGCTTTTTTTTTAAGTCTCACAAACTTACAGTCTAATAATAAGCAGAGTCACAGGGACTTTAAAATAGGATTTTTTTTTTTAATATGGCATAAAATGGACAGAAAGAACTGGCCTTTGAACACCAACAGCAAAAGTGCTCCCCTGGGTGGTACGTGAAGGGGAAACCATTTGCTTCTCCATGTTTGTGCCTCGTTACCCATTTACTAGCAACTCTTTGTTATTGCCCCAAATTCTTCTTGGCCTGCTGATGTTTGGCTGACGTAATAGATGATTCCAGAAGGGATTACAGTAGAGCTTGAACTGACCGTGTGTTCTTCCCTGTTCTAGGGCTATCTAGATAATTTTACAAATAAGCCATACTTAAGCTGTTGGAGCTGTAAAACTGGAATCTTTTTGGAGAGCTGCAAAATAGTTCATACCTAGTCATCTCACTATTGAGCTCATGTGATAATATGAGGGTCTTACTGACAAGAAAAAAAAGTATCCAAGCTTGAACAAATACATGAACAAGAAAGAGTTTCAAAAGGGTTAGCTATCTCTAACTTTTATGAAGAATCTTTTCCTACACTGAGAGTCCCAACTTTTTTTTCTATGAGAATCTGCTCTGTCCCTCATCTAAATGTTTAAGATGTATGATAGTGGGGATCAAGGGGGGGCGGAAGTAGGATCTGAAAGGTGAAGAAAGTTCTTGTTTGAGAAGGGATCGTTGTAGTAACCTCCTACCTCTGTTTGGAGAACATTTAAATTTTGTCAAGGACGTGAGCCACAACCCTCTTATGAGCATTTCAAGCTTTTATTTTTAATGTTCAGTAGTGTAAAGAGTGCAACAAGAGGCTGTGGCTCCCTGTTGACCCTGTTTGGACCCTATCCTAGTCTAATCAGCTTTTATTTCTTAATACTTGCTGTTCATTTCTAACATAAGGATCCCTGTGAACCCCATTTTATAATATAATGTTATCTATATTGTATTTTATTTAAGTATTTCCCAGTTGTATTTTAATTTGGTTCAGCAGTATCGCAGGTGTTATAGGCCCCTGTATTTGACTTCTCTGAACTAGAATTATCTACGAGGTAACTTCCAACTTTAAAACTATGATTCTGTATTATAAATTTGCATTAATTTATTAGAGATTTTAAGTGTCATCTTTTTGGCAAATTTTGTTTACTTTTTATGTATCCATAGTGCTTTTTGTTGTATAAAAACCTTTATTTTCATATCTGTTTGACTCTAAAATCCAAATCTGGAACTAATTAAAAATCTAAAAACTCATAACTCATTCTTTTATAGTGCTTTGTACTTTAGAAAGCCCTTTCCTCACAACTCTGATAGGTGATAATAACTCACTTGTATAAGAATCTCAAAGGTTTACAGTGATGTTTTTTCAGTAACTGTGTGTGAGAGAGGTATTGCAATTATTATAATTCCTGTTTTACAGATAAGGAAACTGAAGTTCCGGGAAGTTGTGATTTTGCTCTGACTAGTAGGTAATAAGCCAGAATCAGAAAACATTGGGTTGTATTTGGAGTACAACAGCACTGGAAAAGTGAAAGCAGTCTCATCTAAGAGTTCTGATTGTTACTCCCATTAAGCATTATTATAAAGTGTGTTGAAGGAAAAGTGTTTTATAAAGTTAAATAAAATTATAGGATCTTACAGATAAAAGAGATGCTTGAAAATTATAGTCCAACCTTGTAATTTTACTAATGATAAAAACTAAGGCCCCAAAAGGTTATAACAATGTCTTGGTTTTTATTATTGGTGTTTTTAATAGAGGCTATCTTATTCAAATTTAGAGGCAGCTTAATGATGGCAGACATAAATCTCTTATATAGATTTAAATTTGAAAGTCGATAGATACATTAATATAAAAGGAAAGATTTCCAGAGGGTGAGTAGGCATTCTACATCAAAAGATAATGAAAAAAATGCTTACAAGTAACGTCTCATTTTTTCATCATTTGGAAGGACATTTATCCAAAATGTTACCAGCCTAGGGAAGGTTATAAACCATTCCAAATTTTATGTAACATTTAATATTTTTCTCACAAAGGTTTTGTTAATGAGAAATACTTGTTTTTCTCTTTTAGAGGAAGTATTTATCTCTTTTACAGAAAGAAATTAGGAAGTCCAAGAAATTGTCTTCTAGTTGGGAATATCTTCTGCATAAGTTTCTTTTATCCAGGAGCCTAACATAAGCTAATACCAGAGAGTATCAAAACACTAATTTGCCAAGCCAGACATTACATTATGAGAGTTGAAGGGTTAATGCTCTTACCTACTAATTAAAGTCCTAGCAGTTTTTAATAAGGGCTATTATACAGTATTAAATTTTGCTAGGCTCCATAAAATGATGTGCTTTTAACTACATGAAATACTTATTTTAGTTAACCCTTATAAACTTAAAAGTTACTGGTTATAAATTACTCAAGTTTGTTAAGGGTAAGTTGATGTCTTTGGAAGTGATCTCCATAGGAAAAGTGCAAATACTCTCTTTTCCAAACATGTAAATGTAGCAAAATAACAGTATGGGTCAAGACTATTCTCTAACAAATTGTGGGAAAGTAGGTCCTAAATTTTCCTAGCTTTCTTACTGTGCCCTAGAATATACCCTTTACATTTATATCTTTTAAATATACCCTTTACATTGATATCCCTTAAAATAACATTGGAAATATTTAGCCTCTACTGATCTTTTAAGTTTTATCTTAATTATTTATCTTAGCTAAAATTCAGCAATTCTGATGACCAAGATGTGTGATATTTTATGAAAATATTTTCCCCAATCCTTTCCTAATTAAAAAGACTTTCTTCCAAAGGTTCTGAATTTTCTATTCCCACAGATAATGTGAAAACATCTGACCTTGCTTTAGTGTGCACTTCAGTCAGGATAAGAGCAGCAAAAAAGACTTTTAGTTATGATAGGGAAAAGACCATCTCTAGCAGATGATGTGGAGAAAACAGAACAACTCAACTGTTCTCATCTAACTGAGGGGATGATTCTTTTATATGTAAAGACACCAGGGGCAATTAATTTAATCTCTCCAGACCTCAGTTTTCTCTTAAGATTCCTTCTTATAAGGCACCATGATTCTGTGAAAAGATATTGGTTGACAAAACACTGAAACTGCCACGGTTTGAGTTCAAGTGACTAGGCCTAAGCACACAATATCCCAGATAACTGAAAGGAATGGTGGATATTAAATTTTTTTTTTTTAGCCATTTTCAATGTTCTTTGGAAGATTCTGGATTATGAGAGATGCTTACAGAACCAGCAAAGAGCAAACATTGTCCTTCTTTTGGAAAAAGTCTATGAACTATATGCTAATGAGCTTAACTAAAATTCTTGGCAAAATTTTGCATGTTAATTAAGTTGGTTTTGTAAAGGTACCACTAAACACCAATTTGATACCTTCATTAAGAAATGGGCAACTAGATGGTGCACTGGATAGCACATTGGATTTGGAGTCTGGAAGGATCCTGCCTAAGACACTATCTTTACTACCTGGGCAAGTCACTTTAACCTCAGTTTTCTCATCTGCAAAATGGGGTGGGGATAATAGCATTACAGAATTGTGAGCATCAAGTAAGAATATCCTTAAGAACTTTGCAAACTTTTAAGCTCTATATAAATGATAATGTGTTATTATTCAAACAGAGCATACTAGCTTAATCTTTCTTTAAAATATACACAGAATTATATTTATAGATGTATAAAATGTTAGATAAGGAAAAGGCTTGGAGGAGATAGTTTATGTAGATTTCAGTAAAGAATTTGGCCCCTCATGCCATCTTTTTGGATGAGATATAGGGATGTGGACTAGAAAGTAAAATATAGTTAGAGGGATTTGGAACAGTTTAATTGACTAAAAGCAAGGAATTAATGTCTCCATACCCTCTCAGAGGGAATTCTCTAGTAAAATGCCCCAAGAATCCATCTGTTTTTAATACTTTCATCAGTGGCTTTAATTAAGGTATACCTTATGTGTTTATCAGATTTCTGTATAATACTAATAAGGGAAGGATAGCCACTTTGGATAATAAAGATCCAAGGACCAAATTATTTAAGGTAAAATTTGAGAAAACTGTAGAGTTTTATGCTTGAATTAAGAAAGTCAGCTTCACAAAAGTTCAAGGATGGGTTCAGTTTGGCTAAACCAAAGTTTTATCTGAAAAAGATGTTGGAGAGTTTTTGTTTTTACTGTAAAATAATGGATATGGTTATAATCACCAAAAAAGTTCATGCAGTCTTAGTTTGCATTAAAAGAGACATAGTAGGGGGCAGCTAGGTGGCATGGTGAATAGAGCACTATCCCTGGAATCGGGAAGACCTGAATTCCAATCCGGCCTCAGACACTTAACACAAAAACTAGCCGTGTGACCTTGGGCAAGTCATTTAACCCCAATTTCCCTACCTTCCCCCCTCCAAAAAAATAAAGCAAATGCTGCCATTTGTTAATGGTAGTGTAGATGGGATTGCAGTTGATAAATATTAGTTAGCTTCTGGGGTTTCTTCCAGGCTCAAAATCTGTGTTCAGATATTTTTATCATCTTAAGAACCTAGGAGCCAAGAAGATCTTGGGGATAAAAGTTTATAAAATACATCCTTCAATTCAGTAATCACATTAAACTAAATAGAAGTTTCAAGGTTAAATGCTAGCTTCTTATTTTATGAGAATAAATATAGCATCAACAAAAGTAACATGCATGCTACAATCATTCAGTATAGCCCCGATTATTATAACTTGATGGATGGTTCCAAACATTGCATTATTACACACAAAACATGTGATTATGCCTTTAGGGGTGACTTACTCCATTTCAGTTCTGTATGCTTTCAAACTCAGTATAGTTTACACTCTTTTATACATTTTTTTCTCCTGGTATGCAAAGCTCTATCCCTTATTTATGAAAGACTTGTTTCCACATTGTTTGTAGTTTTAATTCCCTGAGGCCAGTAAAATTTGATCAAAATTGTGTGAATGTTTTTCTAAGGTATGCATTTGGACACAGGTTAATTTTCCTCTGCCAATCCATTAGAATTTTCCTGAGCCTAATTGGTAGCTGTAGATACTGTGTTGGAGTGGGTAGAATTTTTATATTGCATGTAGTTGTTGAGTTAGAATTTCATTAGCTTTTTTTTTTCCATTAGCTTTTAATCCTTGAATTTGTTTTCAGTGAAAATTGTAGAGTCAGGACTATAGGCTAATTTCTGCTGAAACTTGCCTAAGTAATTCAAAACACTTACTAAAGGGCAGCAGGGTGGCAAAGTGAATAGAGCACTGGCCCTAGAATCAGTAACCGTGGGCAAGTCACTTGACTTATCTGTGACTGATTACCTATCCATCCTCCCTCAAAATTTACTAAATACCAACTATACCCAAAGTATTGCAAGCAGATTAAAAACTGAAACAGAACCCTTTAAGAGTGGAGTGTGGCACAATAAGTATAATACAGAGTAAGGTGTAATGGGGTTGGGGGTGTAATTTGAAAATGTCCTGATGAGAAACTATTTTAGGGAAGTATCAGCATTTTCAGCTCGAGAGGTCATGGAAGGTTCTTAGAGGAAGAAAAGTGAACTTTAGTTAAGTATTCTGAATGGAGAAAGTGAGAATGAGTACCCTAGGCATAGGGAAAAAAAATCTTTGAATTCATAGAGGCAGAGATGGCATTTTGGGGGTGTCGTGGGAACAGGGACAACTAGTAGTGCCAAAAGTTTGGCTGGAGCAGAACATGTGAAGAGGGGGAGCAATGTTAAATGAGACTGCAAAAGTAATTGGAGATAGATTATAGAGGGCCTTAAATGCATGAGTAAGGAATTTATATTTTATCCTAGAGGCAATAGGGAGCCACTAAAGGTTTTTGAGTAGATAAATGAGATGGTGAGTATCTTAGTTATTTTGATCATAGTATAAAAAAATGGATTAGAGGAGGAACAGACCAGAGTTGGAGAGACTAGTTAGGAAACCCTTGTAATAAGTTGTACAGGCAGGTCTCCACTAGAATGTTAGTTTTGTGAATGGAAAGAAGGGGAAAATTTGAAAAATGTGGAGTTAACACTAGCCATTTTTCATCAGGGATCCACTAAAGCATCCTTAAGAAACCAGAGCCAAAACAGTCACTAAAAGTGTCCCACATAAATTTGAGTGCATAAATAATTATGCTTATTTCTCCATTTGTGTGAATGATTTATTCTTTTTGATCTGAAAAAACCTAAAGAACAGCAACTATCCTATTTTGGGGGGATGATACCAAAATAGAACCTGGCTAAATATTTGAGATACATGGAAAACTAAGCAGAAAGGTATTTTCATCACATTAATGAGCACAGTCATTTAAATTTTAATTGATTGAAGTGGTAAAATAAGGCTAAGCCTTTCATTAGCTCATATGTACCAAGGAACTTTTAAGTTCCATTTACCTTCCCAGCAGTCATTTGAAAGGCCTCTGTGGTACCAGGCTCAACAAAGTTGAATGAAAAATGAAAGCATAAGAGCAATTGTGAAAGTCTACGAGAAAAGAGTTAGAAATATTATCTAAGCAAACTTTGCTTACATCATTATTGAGCCTATAATCTTTATCCCTAAGGAAATTTGTTGAATAGAATTTGTGATTCAATTTTGTGGTAATTGCCTTTGTATCCCACTTAAGTGTGTAACTCCTTACCTGTGGAACAAATGAATAATACTTCACATCTATAGAATATAGTTTGTAAAACATAGTGGTTATATTATCCCCATTTTACAGATGAGGAAACAAACCCCGTTCATGTAGTGTTTAAGTAGTTCTCCCATTTTGTATAGCGTTGTCAGGTTTACAAAATGTTATCTCCACAATACCCCGTCACATAGGGACTGTAAATATTATTTGCATTTTATAATTAAAGAATGTGAGGTTAGGGGCGGCTAGGTGGCGCAGTGAGTAGAGCGTCGGCCCTGGAGTCAGAAGGACCTGAGTTCGGATCCGGCCTCAGACACTTAATGCACACAAACAAAAACCTAGCCGTGTGACCTTGGGTAAGTTACTTAACCCCAATTGCCCTTAAAAAAAAAAAAAAAAGGAATGTGAGGTTAAAAACTTGATGTTCACATGGTATTGTTCTGACTCCAGTGTTTCACTGCTTTACAATACCTTTTGTTTTAAAAGTTGAAATATACTTAAGTATTCACAGAATCTATGAGTTGGAAAGGACCTCAAAGTCTATCTAGTACAACATATGCCTTAAGCAAAAATTAAATTGATAACATCACAAAAAAATTAAAATGATAACATCCCCCTCTAGGGGAACATGAAAAAGTTTTTTTGCACTAAAGTTCCAGACTTAGGGAAAATTTAGGCTCCACAAATAAACTGACAGCTTCACTATACAACATATCACTATAGCAAAAAGAACAAATCAGAATTGGAGAGTTCTATTTGACTTGAAACTTTTAGATGCTACACTATTTAATTTGAAAAATCCTCCCTTGAAATCACAACATTAAAAAAAAAATAATGAAATGCCTCCATTTGCTACATAGCTGCTAAAGTGATTTTTCTTAATTTTCACAATTCAAATGCCTCCTCCTATCTGAAGGTTTTCCTAATCCGGGATCGGGCCTTCCATTGTGCCTAGCACTTAGTAGGCACTTATCTACAGATGGCTACCTGAATTAAAAGACTTAAGTTCACCTATGAGGGAGGAGAGAATTATTTTCCCTAGCATTTTTTTTAAACAAATGCTTTATTAACTTCTGTTTTACATCATTCATTTCCGCCAGATTTTGAGTTACAATCATTTCCCCCTGTTATTCCCCTACCCAACCTCCCAGAATAGCAGTCCCACAAGATATCCCTTCCTCCAATCTGCTCTCTCCCATACCCCCTTCGACTTCCATTAGAGGAAGATGAATCTTTGTGTCCCAATGCCTGCACATCTTATCTCCCAATTACAAGCAAAAGAGTATTAATAATAGTATTTATATATATTTGAAACATTTAATGTTAAGACTTCGAATTTCAGATCCATTTCCTTCCTCTCTTGTCACCCATTCCCTCTGGGGAGATAAGTAATTCAGTATATGTTGTACATGTCTAGCTATGCAAAACATTATCATAGATATATTGTACAAGGCTGCTTATAATTCCCTCCCACTCATCCCACCCCCCACCTGGTCCATTCCCTACATGATCCTGTCCCTCTTCTGTAGTGGGTACTTCCAACCTCCCCTCCCCCCAAGGATGCCCTCCCATCCATCATCCCTCCTCTCATCCCCCTTCCCCCTATTCTGCTGCAGGTTGAGATGTCCCATTTAGTATGTATGTCATTTTCTCCCTGAACTAAATTCAATGAGAATGTGGTTTTGCCTTTTTTGCCTTCCAATTCTCCCCCTCCCTTGCAACCACTTCCCCTTGCTTCTTCTACATGAGATAGTTTACCCTACCCTGTCTCTCCCCATCTCCTCTTGCCACTTTCCTCTCTCACCTCATAATTTCATCCCTTGAGTATTCTCCCTTCCCAAAAAATTCAACCTATGCCCTCTAGCCATATATAACTGTAACCATATACACACACATTCACATATGTATTCATATGACCACACACCCTTCTTCCATCATTTTCATAGTGAGAAAGATATCATCAGTCACAGTTATGGTTTTTCCATATAGGAATGTAAATAGTTCAACTTTGATAAGTTCCTTTTGATTTCTTTTCCCTGATTACCTTCTCAGGCATCTCTTGCTTCTTGTGTCTGGATGTCAAATTTTCTATTCAACTCTGGTTTTTTCCTCAAGAATGCTTGAAAGTCCTCTATTCCACTGAATGACCATATTTTCCCCTGAAACAAAATACTCAGTTTTGCTGGGTAGGTGACCCTTGGGTTCATTCCCAGTTCTTTTGCCCTCTGGAATATCATATTCCATGCCCTTCGATCCCTCAGTGTAGAAGCTGCCAGGTCCTGGGCTATTCTGATTGTGTTTCCACAATATTGAAATTGTTTCTTCCTGGCTGCTTGTAGTATTTTCTCCTTGATCTGGGGATTCTGGAACCTGGCTATAATATTCCTGGGAGTTTTCTTTTTGGGATCTTTTTCAGGAGGTGATCGGTGGATTCTTTCAACCTCTATTTTGCCCTCTGGATCTAAAACATCAGGGCAGTTTTCCTTGAGAATTTCTTGAAGGGTGATTTCTAGGTTCTTCCTTTGATCATGGCTTTCAGGTAGTCCAATAATTTTTAAATTGTCTCTCCTGGATCTATTTTCCAGGTCAGTGGTTTTTCCCATGAGATATTTCACATTGCCTTCTAGTCTTTCATTTGTTTGGATCTGCTTAACAGCATCTTGATTTCTCATAAAGTCATTAGCTTCCATTTGCTCCAGTCTAACTCTGAAGGAATGAATCTCCTCAGTGAGCTTTTGAGATTCTTTTTCCATCTGGCAAATTCGACTTTTTAAGGCATTCTTCTCCTCATTGCCCTTTTGGGCCTCCTTTGCCATTTGAGTTAGTCTATTTTTTAAGGTGTTGTTTTCCTCAGTCAGGCTGTTGACCCTCATTTCATACTTTTCCTGCATCCTTCTCATTTCTCTTTCCAATTTTTCCTCCACTTCTCTTATTTGATTTTTAAAGTCCTTCTTAAGGTCCTCTATGGCCTGCAACCCGCTCATGTTTTCCCCTGGGGCTTTTGGAGCAGGACTTCTGACCTCACAGTCCTTTTCCCGCTCTATGCCCTCAAAATAGGAGTCTAGGGTTGCATTTTTCTGTTTCCTTTGCCTTGGCATGTTGCCACTTAATTACTTGACTTTTGGGCTTGTTGCCACACTATGGCTTTAAGGCCAGCTAGAGGAATTTTCGTCCCGAACGTGTGGGGGGCAACTTCCATTTCTGGCAAGTTGTAAACCCACCCACGACTTCCACCCTAGATCACAATCCAGATCCAGGGAGGTTAAAGCAAGAGTGATTACCCCCCAAGACTGATCGCTGGATCTCCCTACAATTTGCAGGCCAGGAGCTGGAGCTGCCTCTGAAAACTACAAAATGGCGTGTCTCCTCAGTGGCTTCTAGCCCCCAGGGGAGGGAGCCGATGCATTCCCCAAAATACTGGTCCCAAAGTCCATAGGACACTACCCTCTTACTTTGTCCTAGGCATGTCTATGTTGATAATTCTGGAGTCGCCACAGCTGCTGGTGTTCTGGGGTCTCTCCAGCCGGCTGCTGGCCCTGCTGGCCCTGCTGCCCTGGGGCTAAAACCACTCACACGGGCCTGGGCTCAGCTCCCTGCGCTCTGCACAGGCTCCCAGACTGCTGCGCTGGTCCTTCCTGCAGGGCTGCTGGGCTGTCCTCAGCGGGAGGTTAGCTTCTCTGTGTTGTTCTGTGGGTGCTGGGGTTCCAGAAGTTGTTCAGAGTCCCCTTTTACATAGTTTGGGGGGAATGTGGGGGCAGAGTGGCTTGGATGAGCTGTTTCTACTCTGCCATCTTGGCTCTGCCCTTCCCTAGCATTTAAATTAAAGAACATATATCAAATTAATAAACATTTTATGAACCAGAAGAGCAATTGACTGATTCCTAATATACATGTTTTTAAAGCTTTATTTCACTTTGCATGAGTCTCACCTCAACTATTACTGCTCCAGTGTCCTTGGGACAAACCATTTGCTCTCTGAGCCTCAGTTTCCTGATTTATACAATGAAAAGTTTGGACTCCATATCCTTTAAATAGACCCATTCCAGCCCGGAGTTATGTGATCTTAATTCAAAAGGGAAAACAAAAGTATTAATATAATTATTTTCAGTAGGTTGCTAGTAAAGCCAAATTTAACATTTGGACATGTAAAACATAATATGCCTAGTTGAAAAAAGCAATGGTATGTATGTATAGTAGTTGGAGTTTTAAAGAATGAGTCCACATAGTTTTGTTTTTTGTTTTTTGGTGGGTTTTTTTTTTTTTTGACTGCACTGGTTTAGCTGTTACTACAATAACAGAATTGAATGAAAGATACATTGTTAACTTTCTTGTGAGAGTCACTCTAGTTTCAGCCTTGTAAAATTTCCAAGTTTGATATTACTTTCCATTTCATTAATGGTGAAGGGCAAGGTTCTGTATTCTGTCAAGAATGAATAGAAATTATGTATCTTAAATTAGGATGATGACTTCCTTGAGTAATTTACAGATTTCCTTGAGGTCAGGGAATATTTTTTTCCTTTTGTCTTTGCAACCCCAATGCTTTGCATAGCCATAGGAGGCAATTCCTTGGTAATTGAGTCTTCACCCTAGTTCAAAATTTCACCACCTTTCACTTGAACTATTACAGTAGCCTCCCTATTTGATCTTCCTACCTCTAAAATTGGGTAGCCAAGTGGGGCAATGGCTAGAGAGCTGGGCCTGAAGTCAGGAAAACTTCAGTTAATTCAGCCACATACTACTTTGGACAGGTCACTTTGCCTCAACTATATATATTCCTCAACTATAAAATGTGGATTATAGTACCTACCTTGTTGGGTTGTTGTGAGGATCAAATGAAATAATATTTGTAGAGTGTTTAACATAATGCCTAGCATATGTAGTAAGCACTATATAAATAACTTTGTGCTTTACTAAACTGCCCACTGACCAAAGTGATTTCCTATTTAAAAAACAAAACTAAACAAAAAACCCTCCTGTGGTTCCCTATCACGTCTAGGCTCAAATACAAATCCTATTTTAAAACCTATCATAATCTAGTTCCAGCTTATTTTTCCAAACTTACCACAGATCATTCCCTTCTATCCAGGCAAATTAGCTTACTTGCTTTTTTTGCATATGTTGTTCCATCTCCTTAATTCATTTATTATCTTCATAGCTTTTCACCAGCATGCTTTCACTCTACTCACCATAAGCTCTTGAAATCCCCTAACTTCCCTAAAAGCTCAGCTCATGTACCATCTCCTATATAAGATCTTTCCTGTTGACTTCTTTTCCCTAAATGACTTGGGGGGGGGAGGGGAGGGAATAGGTCTTATTTTCCTACTACTTAGCACAAAATAGACTATGCATGCTGAATTGTAGCCCAGAGAATTCATTGATCAGTGTCACAAGGGGCAGCTAGGTGGCCTAATGAATAGAGCACCTGCCCTGGAGGCAGGAGGACCTGAGTTTAAATTCACCTTCAGACATTTGACCCTAACTTTGTGATCTAACCCTGATTGCCTCAGCGTAGCAAAATAGTGGCAGGGGTCATATTTTGAGGCCAGCCCAATCAGTGTTTTTTTTCCTTTTATACCATGGTACCTACTTAATATTTGGGTGGGGAGAGATCCTCCTTCCCCCCCCCCCATTTTTATAGTCTTATATCAGAAAGTACAATCTGCTGGTGTGATTTTTTTTTTTTTTTAGATAACAGCTTAACCCACAAATCAGGTGCTTCATTTACATTCCAGGTTAATTGTCATCGGGGTTACAATAATAGTTTTTTGGGTTGTTTTTTTTTTTTAAACAATTGGGGTTAAGTAACTTGCTCAAGGTTACACAGCTAGTCATCATTTATGTGTGGGTGCTCATTTTCTGAGGCCGGATTCAATCCCAGGTCATCCCAACTTCGAGGCCGGCTCTCTTACTGCGCCACCTAGCCTCCCCTAAGTAATCCATATAATTTTCATTTCACTCATTAAATAGAAGTTCCAACACTCTTGTAAACAGTGGAGTATTTCAACTGAGAGGGTGATATGTATGATCTTGAAAATTAAGCAGTGTATCAAAGATGTATTGACAATTGAAACTTTTATCTGATAAACAGTGCCATTACTGATAGTGACCAAATAGTACGAACAGTTTTCAAAAGCATAGCAGACTAAGTGACTGTATGAAAGAAACCATGTCTCCTTGACTTAGAAGACAAATGGAACTTAAAATGTTTTTACCTCAACCCACAGTGCACAAAAGCTTTTTAGTCAAATGTTGATTAGAAAGTAGGAGGATAGGCACACTTGTACACTATTGATGGCATAGTGAAATAGTTCAAATTCTGAATGTAATTTTGTAGCATTGTGAGAAAAGTGATTTAACATTTCATGCTCCCTAACTGGTCCTCTTTAGTGTACATCTATTCCAAAGATGTCAAAGACAGAAGCAAATGTCTAATATAAAATCAAAATATGCATAGTTCACATTGATGGCAAAAAATGGGAAACAGTGGATGTACATCAAGTAAGGAATGATTGAAAAAGTGGTATATGGAATACTGTGGTCTAATAAATCTAAAATTCAGAGAAAAATGGGAAAATTTATTAACAGTGAAATGAGAAGCAAAATGTTAATATGAATGACTACAAGCATGTAAATAAAAATATTGGTGAAAGGAAGCTGAACTGAATAATTGAAAAAGTAATTATAAACCTGAGTATTGAAACTCTCATTGAAGAGAAGTAGGGGGACAGTGGCAAAAAAAAAAAATGTATATATGTTGTCAGCTATTACCTATTATAATTTGTTGAAAGGGAGGGTTCTATTTGAGATGGAGGACTATTTTCAGTCATGACTGATAGAAAAAACAAAAGACATCAGTAAACTTTTTAAGCATATAAAATTATGGGATTTATCAACAGTTGGTATGTTTTAGGGCCTTCTCAATTAGCTATGGGGCCCTTTTAACCCAGAAGGCAAAATAAAGTTCATTAGCAATTGAATTATTTGGGAAAGCTATGTCTTTAAATGGAAAAGATGGTCTTGAATAATTCTAAAAGTTACATTATATTAATGATTTGTAGACTTGTATTACATTTTCCTTATTTTTGAAAGCTAGATTATTGACAGTGTTGCTAACCATGTGTATAGTTGTAACAATTTATAATCACTTAAGACAACAGTTCAGTTCTAGCTATACTTAAAACATCCTCAAAAAGTTTTTTGCCTTTAAAGTGTGTTGATAATGCTGGATTCTCAAAGGTAGTGCCTGCAGAGAGCAGGCTGTGACAGGTCCTACCAAACCAGAAAGGCTTTATGTAAAGCCCATTGACTATATCTGTGGTTAGAGAACCAGTCTAGATCCTCACTCAGTTGGTAAGAGTGATGAATTTAAGCCCCCTGGGGTTATTAGTAAGAAGTAATGGGACTATTTCAGTGGAATTAATTTTACTATATAGAGCTAAGGCTAACATGGATAAATTTGAAAAATCACTATCAGGAGAATCAGAACAAAGGAAAAAATCTAGGCACATCTACATATGTATACTACATGACATTTCTTCACATATTTGAAATCAAGGAGCAGTTTTTCCTATCAGCACAACATCAACAAGGAAATCAGATTTGTCACTGGTCAATCCATGTCATAGATTTGAAGATTTAAAAAAAAACACAAAACTATTCCTAAGGGTCTTAAAATGCATAAGTGAATTTCATACAATACCTGTTTTCTACATGAAAAGGAATGTATTGACATATCTAGTATCCTTGAAAGTTTAGTCACACACTAAATTTTTAAAGAAAATTCCATTATTTGGGAGATTTAACATTACATTAATTCTCCTTGGAAAAAGTGATTCTATTTCCAGTTGTACAGGGAGCAGCATGAAAAGTTTAGACTATCTATACTCCTGGGTTTTTGGTACACTCCAGGATTCGGTTTAGGCTATTTTGTTGCTTTTTGTTGTCTCAAATCGTAAATAAGAGACAAGAAAAAAGATGAACACATACAAGTCCATTTTAATGTTCATAATTAAGATTGGGCTACAAAGGGTATTCAGACCTCCTTAAGTAACAATATATGTGTTATTTATCATGCCTGGGCTTAGCACCAGAATTGTGCATGAACTGACCCTTTGCTAATCTCTACAGTGAATGGTGGTGGCTCCCCTGCCCCCGTTGGAGGAATAGGAGGTTATGGCTGACTATAAAGAACACAGAACTTCCCTAACACAAGGTGTTTGGGGTGGGGCTGAGTGAGCCTTCTTTCTCTGAGTGGAGAAACAGTTTAATTAGGCACATTGTTCTTAAGGATAGAAAGTTTCTTCCTCTTGTTCTTACATACAACATGCCTTTGGATCAACATCAATCTGAAGCTCAGGATGATAGGTGTAGTGCCATCAGAAAACTCCCATATATAATAAATGGTTATGGATTTAAGGTTGAAAAGGAACCCTTAGAAGTAATCTAATTAAAATTCTTCCTCCATTTTACAAATGAAGAAACTAAGCTTCAAATTGAATTCAAGGTCAAACAAGCAGGGAATGGCAGAACCAATAAACTCCTTAGTAAGGGATATAAAATTTTTTCTTTGTCTATCAATTCTAGACCCAAGTCTAAGAACCCTGTTTCATATCTATTTTTGAGGCTAAAGATTCAGATTGAATACCTGGTTCATATAAGTATGATCTAGGACTAGGATGTGGGAATGGAGCTAAGTAGAGGAGCAAAATTCTCCAGAACCTTTGTTCATTTGGGGTTTGCCAAATCCTGTGTTACTTTGGCCTCCTTGTATTCAAACTATTTCACTGAACAAAGAAACATTTCCAGAGCTGTGTCCAGTTTTGGTTGCGATCCCTTTTCAAAGTCTGTAAGTTTTATATATATACTTTTATATATAAAAGGACTGGAATGGACCTTTTTCTGTGGAACATCCTTGGTAACTAGGACCTCAGTTTCAAACCATTCTGACCCATAGAAAAAAAGCTCATTTCTCTACACTCTACTTTGGTCATCTCATCTTTAACCTGTTTTCAGTTCTCTACACCTATGTTCCTAAGTCTGAACTTTTTTTTAAGCTGAAGTTCATATTTCTCACTGACTGTTGGACATCACTTAAAAGTGTTTCCCCGGTACCTTAAACTCAACATATCCAAAACAGACTGCAATCTTATTATGCCTTTAACTTTTACTCCCAGTTCCCTTTTTCTACTAATGGCATCTCTCAAATCAAATAAAGCTTTAAAAGTCAATTCTCTCTCTCTCTCTCTCTCTCTCTCTCTCTCTCTCTCTCTCTCTCTCCCCCCCCCCTCTCCCTCTCCCTCTCCCTCTCCCTCTCTCTCTCTCTCCCTCCCTCTCTCTCTCTCTCACCCAGTTATTTACCAAGTCCTGTTGGATAAACTCAAAAATTCTCACATCCTTCTATCTAACATTGCCACCATTCAAATTCAGGTCTTAACCTCTCACCTCTACAATGTAATAACCTGAACTGGTTTTCCTGTTCTCAGTATCTTCCAATTCATCAACACCATTGCTAAAATAATCTTCCTAGTGCATGGGATTGATTCACATTCCTTCTGTAAAACCTTGATTGCCTATTATTGCTTTTAGATTGGCTTCACAAAGCTATGTTGAAGGGGGACTTGGGCACAGATGAGTACAAAGCCACTGAGCTCCCAGATAGTAGCATTTAACAAATTTCTTATTGATTGAATTGGTTTTTGGGTTTCTTAATAAACATTTGTCAAAACATATTGTGTGGCATTCTTATATCCCACTCTTGAGAATTGATGGAAAAAAACTGCCCACATTTGTGCAAGAGGAACATAGAGCAATATAATAGAGAATCCATATTCCCTTCAGACTATTGGTGGCAAACCTTTCTCACGCTTCAACATTTGTTGAATATTCCCCCCTCCTTTTTTTTTTTTAAATACAAGTCCAGAATCAGAATCTTCTATCAAGCTACCCTCTACTTAGGAGTTGGAACATATGTCATTTGTAGCAGACTAAAACTAGCAGTTCGCTTGGTTGCTAAAGTGTTACTTTACTTCTGAGTTGGCAATCACTAGGTCTGGAGGAGCTGTGTAGGGCGTTGACTGAGGCAGCTTCCTGTGTCATGAAGAAGGACTAAGCTCAGTGCATGGGAGAGGCAAATATGGAGAGCTGGGGGAGGGGAATTTTAGGAACCCAGAGGAAAAGGCAAGCAAAGCCTTAGTTCACCAACTTGCTGAGAATGGAACTATCCTACCCCCTTTTACATTTTAAATTCTGCTTGGTAGGATTGCTGCCCACTCTTAGTATTTTCTGACTGAAATGGCCCCAAAAGCAGGAAGCAAAGTGGTCATTAGAAAGAGCAGTGTTTATAAGAGCTGTGGTTTCGGGGCCCCCCGTTAAAGAGAGAAGTAGGAAGCTCCAAGGACCAGACTTTGCCAGCAATAAACTAATGCTGCCTGGTCCTGGGGTCAGAGGGGGTGAGGAAGGGAGGAGACTAGTCTCCCTAGAGGGAAAGTTAGACCCTGAGATGAAGAAATACCTCAGTTATCCTCACAATTTGGCCCCTGACTGGCTAGACTCTGGCAGGATTGCTAAAGGAGTTGCCTGGGGTAAGTGAGTCATCTGAAGCTGTAATGGAGAGGAACCCTCTAAAACAGGATTCCACCAATGTTTGTCTTCCTTCCCTGAAAAGGAATGGCCCAGTCAGTATTCCCTGAGACTGCAGAAAAGGAAAAACAGCTTTTTTCAATTCTTCCATTCAGATCATTTCAGAGGTCCAGATTTTCGGTATTCAGTTTATTTAACCTCTAATATGCCCCTTCTTTGATTGTCACTCAGTCCTCCTCACATTACCCCCATTCTTCATGAAGAACTGCTTCAAAGAAGCAAGATTGTATTTTTTCAATACTACTACAGATGGGGGGGTCATTTAAGAGTCCATGCTTCCATTGGAACCACCTTCAGGAAATGCCTGTAAGGAGGTCATTGTGACCATTACCCTAGAGGAAATAACAAAGTGCCTTTTTTTTTTTTAAATATAGTATGGTATAGTGGAAAGAGCACTGAACTTCAGAACTATCCTAGGTTCAAAAAAAAAAACCCTCCTACTTTACCACCTGTGTGATTGTGGATAAACCATCTAACTTCTCTGGGCCTCATTTTTAAAGTGAGGGTTGGACTAAATGATTTTAAGGTCTCTCTTAATTTAAGTTCTAGGTATGTACTACATATAATAGGTACCACATTTTGTATGGCCTTTTCCTCAGGAAGTTTACAATCTTCAGGACCCATTACATTTTGGGAACATAGAAACTGACCCACAGCACTCCTCCAGCTTTTGCCTCAGAGTTATGAAGATAGCATTCTGGGTATACCAGAAGCTGCCTGATCTCCTCTTTTTCAAAGAGCTAATGCCAGCAGAAGACACACTTTGGTTTACAATGCTTTGTCTTGTCACACCAGTTGTCCTTCAGGTAAGTGTGTAAGTTACTTCCAAAGCCACTGGATCACTTAGAGAAAGGAGCAGAAAAAGAAAAAACTTCATTCCAGCATAAGAATCCAGACTAAATTCACCATTCACTCCATTGTTGACGCTTGGTCAGTAAGTAGTATCAGAAGTGCTTGTTGAAGCCTTGATGGTTTCTGAGAGGCTTGTTGGCAGCAATGTCACCTGCCTTAGGGTCATGAAAATCTGGACTCACAGCCTCTTAATACTGAGTGACCATGAGTTAGTCACTTAAGTTATTAGCAAGTCAGCAACTCTCCAAAACTAAATCATAAGTGACTGATTATGAATGAGTGGTAGGAATTTCAACACTGATTAAATCATAAGTTTAGACCAAAATAAGGGAAAAGGGCTTCTGAAATAATAGTTTTGAATTTTTTTTTAAGGGAGGGGATGACTAGATGTCAAAGTGAGTAGAGCATTGGCCCTGGAGTCAGGAGGACCTGGCTTCAGATTCGGCCTCAGACACTTGACATAAAAAACTAGCTGTGTGACCTTGGGCAAGTTACTTAACCCTAATTGCCTTCCCCTCCCCCCTCCAAAAAGAAAAAAGTGGAGAAGGGAGGAGCAAGTTTTTTGTTCTTCAGCTGAACTAGCAACACATAATCTCTGAAGTTATATTAGCTGTTTCATGGAAAATTTATATGAAAATGTGGACCAGAATTGCCCACAACAACCTCTGTGGATGGAGTATTCACATTGATGGTGGAAAACTTGGTACCACAACAATATCAGCCTGTGCTAGCTAACCTGTGGGTGTTTTCTTTTTTCTTTGATAATTCATTAGGGGATTAGATGAAACTCAGTTCATAAAAGTGGAGGTAAGCCCATGGAAAAAGAACAAATCCCTGAGCTTATGACTCATTACTCAGTTCCCCAGGTCTTGGGGACATGGGAAGTCAAGTTAATATTTGCTAGCATTTCTGTTTTCACTTTAAGGTTTGCAAAATGAAATCTATATTGTCTCATTTTTTTCTTCACAATAGCTCTGAGGTAGTACTGTTATCTTCTCAGATGAGGAAATTGAGGCCGAGAGATTAAGTGGCTTGACCAGGGTCACACAGCTACTGAGTGTCAGAATTTGAACTTAATTCTGTGAGATGTAATACAAATGACTTTAAAGTTGAGCTATGTTAAGTGGAAAATGGGGAATTTTTACAACCAGTGTCAATGTCTCTGATAAAGACCTTATTTCTAAAATATGCAAAGAACTGAGTCAAATCTATAAGAATACAAGTTATTCCCCAATTGATAAATGGTCAAAGGAACAGGCAGTTTTCAGAGGATGAAATTAAAGATATCCATAATCATATGAAAAAATAAATCACTGTTGATTAGAGAAATGCAAATCAAAACAACTCTGAGGTACCTCATCTCACTGGCTAGATTGGCCAAAATGACAAAACAGGAAAATGATAAATGCTGGAGAAGATGTGGAAAAATTAGAACACTAATGCATTGGTGGAGCTGTGAACTGCTCCAGTTGTTCTGGAGAGCAATCTGGAACTATGCCCAAAGGGCTATAAATACCCTTTGACCCAGCAATACCACTTCGAGGGTTGTATCCCAAAGAGATTGTAGAAGTTGGAGGAAGACCATATGTATAAAAATATAGTAAGGTCTTTTTGTAGTGGCAAAGAATTGAAAATCAAGGGGATGCCCATCAATTGGGGAATCGTTTAACGAGTGGTGGTATGTAATGGAATACTATTGTGCTATAAGAAATAAGGAGCAGACAGACTTCATAATAACCTGGAGAGACATATAAACTGATGTTGAGTGAGAAGAGCAGAACCAGGAGAAATTTGTACTCAATTACAGACATAATGTATGTGTGACGCCTAACATTGATAGAGTGGACTCCTCAGAAATGTAAGGTTATAAGACTTCCAAAAGACTCACAATGGGAAGAGATCCTCATCCAAAGAAAGCTAGAGTCTGAATGCAGATTGAAGCAAACTCCTTGCTTGCTTTATTTTTCTTGTTTTATTGTTTACTCTTTTGCGTTGGTTCATTCCATTGGTATAATCCTTCTTTGCAACCTGACTAATGTTTAATGTGAAGATATTTGAAGATCCTGTATTTGATTGCATGCTGCCTTGGGGGAAGAGGTGGGGGGGATTTGAAACTCAAGGGATTGTGAAACTGAATGTTGTAAACTAAAAGTAAATAAATTAATTTTAAAAAGAAAAACAAATGCCTCCCTTGACTTAAAGACATCTAGGGGAGAGAGGTCTTTTTTTGTGTTAATTGTGCTTGACCATTAAAATCGTTTGAACAGAGTATTTTGGAATTTGAGCTTTTAAGGTCAAACACTCCTTTGAATAAGAGGAAGAAAATAATATGAATAAACATGCCCACCAATTGTTTAAATTTTAATTTCATGAAAATCATTGGAAAGACAGATGCTATTTCAGTCATTTCAAAGTACATCAAATTGGCATTAGAAGACCTATTTTAATCTCAGTGCAGTTATTATAAATTGTCGTATACAATGGATAGCAGAACGTGTTTTTATGGTCAAAACCTGGCATTTAGCGCCCTCTAGTGTAATTCTTTTAAATAACAAACCCCACCTGTCCAGTGATACTAATAGTTGGTATGTTAGTTGGAAGACAATATTATCAATTCCAAATATTGGGGGGGGCGGTGTTTTGTTTTGTTTTTGTTTTTTTGGAGGGCATTTGGGGCCAAGTGACTTGCCCAAAGTCACACAGCTAGTAAATGTGTCAAGTGTCTAAGGTCAGATTTGAACTCAGGTCCTCCTGACTCCAGGGCCAGTGCTTTATTCATTGAGCCCCCAAGTATGTTTTTAATGATGGTGTAAATGAAAATTTTTTTGTTTAATCTTGTGAACTATTTAAAAATATTTTCTTACATCTGAATTTTTAAAATTTTTGTATGAATATAGTATTTATATTCTCCAAAAGTAAAATTCCTTTGGATGAAACAAGAATATTGTGTTTCTCAAGACCGAATGATTAAAGGCAGAAATCATCGCTCAAATTTTCAGCTTCATTATCTTTTTTTTTTTTTTTAAAGCAGTTGGGGTTAAGTAACTTGCTCAAGGTTACAGGGCTAGTCATTATTTATGTGTGGGTGCTCATTCTCTGAGGCCGGATTCGATCTCGGGTCATCCCAACTCCGAGGCCAGTGCTCTTACTGCGCCACCTAGCTGCCTCTTCAGGATAAAAAATTATGTATTTTGCAAACCCTAAAAATCAATATTTAACTGAAAGATGATGATTGAGTACTCAATTCTATGTGCGTGAGTAATAACATTTTTATCTTTCTCTGCCCCCCCTCCCCCAACTATATAGTGCTAGGACGGGGGAGAGGGGAGATGTCATAATCTCTGAGTTCATGGACTTAACAGTGCTAGGGGAAAATGTAACTGTACAGATCTTTAAAATTTGCAAAATGTTTACTTCAAAATCACTTTTTGAGGTATAAATGCCTCCATTTTAAATAGGAAAAAACTCAGAGCATCTAATAAATATTTTTGGATACTTGATAAGTGGAAAAATTGGAGAATCTGAAACATAACATTAGAGGAGTTGGGGGCATTAAGATAATAGGGTCATATGACCCTTAGCTTTAGAGATCATCCTGCCCAAACCATTCATTTTTACAGTTGAAGATTCTCCTTGTATCTTCCTAGCAGTGAGAAATACTCTGGCTTACAGTAGCAGTTAAACACATTATAAAACCACAATGAAAAGAGCCAGTCTGACCCACTATTTTATAAACAAAATAACTAAACATGCTTGGCCTTTGAAGAAATCAGCAAGCAATTTTATTGGTTATGCATCCTTTCTTTACAAAGTCCTTTATTTACTATGACATCACAAATGGCAAAAAATACTGCTTCTCAGATCATAAACTTCTTGAGGGCAAAACCTAAGCGTTACCTTTATCTATATCCCTCCTAGTGTCCAGTAAAGCCTTGTGTTACAGGTATTCAAAAATAAAACTATTTCCTTTAATAATCTAAATGCTACCATGTATTTGGCCAAGTTTACTGACCACAAAAGTGAACTTTAAAAAACCAGCACAGTAAGAACCATAATAGTGATGTAAATATAGTTTCTGGAGAATGTTCCAGTTAGGCCTGAGTTACAAGGATTTATAGGATATGTGTATTTACTGGGTTGTTTCTGTTCCTACTCTGTGTAGATATACCCCAGGGTTGTAGACAACTAGATCCAGATTACTATCAATAATAAATCCCCTGAAGTCTTAGACCATTCAAATTGACAATGCAGATTTCCTTTGGACTGGAACCAATAACCTTATTTTACATAGTTATTATGTCAAGTCGTGCATATTCAAGTACATGTTACCACTTAAGAGGTTTCATTATTTACACTAATCACTAATCAGGACTTAATCTGGATATAGCTGCTTAATGGTCCTTTTCCTCTTCTTTTTCCTCTCTCAGTGATCTCATCAACTTCCAAGTCAAAGAAGAAGGCACTTAACTCTGAAGTCCTGGACTGGGTCCAAATTCTGTTTCTGGTGTTTACTGATACTTTGATCAAGTCACATAACTTCCCTGGATCTCAGTTTACCTATAAAAGGAGGGAGTTTGATTACATGGCCTCTCGGGTCTCTTCCAACTCTGATTTATGACCTCTGCAGTTGACTCCCAAATCTGTCTGTCCAGTTCTTGTCTCCTCATTCCAGTCCTGTATCATCAACTGCTCAGTGGGTATTAAAAAGCGGATATCCCATTGGCACCTCACAATCAACTTCTCCAAAACAGAACTCATTGTCCTCTCTTCCACCCCCCCCAAACCCTGCACATTACAAAAGCCCCCGAACACTAAATCTCTTCCGTCTTTAGTCTATCCTGATAGATAAAAAATTGGTTTTCCTAGAGAAGAAAAAGTCTAATCATGTCACTCCCCTACTGACAAAGCCCCATTGTTTCTCTATTGCCTCTAGGATGAAATACACATTCCTCTAATAAGCATTTAAAATCATTTGCAATCTTGTTCCCATTTAAGTTTCCCAGACTTGTTATTCTCTTTTATTTGGCATACCAGGAAAACTGACTTGTTTACTATATCCTATACATAATATTTCCTCTTCCCATCCCTGTACCGTTGCACAAGCTATCTCCCGTATCTGGAATGCACTCCTTTATCTCTATCTTGGAATCCCTAGCATACTTCAAAATAGGTTAACTGCTGTTTGCTACACTAGGTCTCCCATGAGCTCCCTAACATATATATCTTCACCATCACCCCCACAATAGAATGCAAGTTTGTTGAGGGTAGAGTTTCATTTCTGTCTCGTGTCCACAATGTAGGGAACGGTGGATTGGATTATTCCAAACTGCATGTAATAAAAAAACTACCTACCTTTTAGATACAGGAGTTCTAATCATTTATTACATTTTAGCCCACATAAAACAGTGCCTGACACAGTAAGCATTTAATAAAATGTTTATTGAATGAGCACATAAATACCAAAGTCCTACCAAGATGCCTCTAATGCCTCATCAGCATCTCTAAAATTAGGTCAGAACACAATCTCTGATGGGTTCTACGAAAAAAGAGAGACTCTGAATATGGGCCTGGTGATAAGACTGTCACTCCAGGATTTATGTAACTATATTCAGAAAGGTCATCACCAGAATATTGGGCACAGGGTGATGAAAGTTTTTGGCCACAATTCAACAAACATTTTAACATTTATTGAAGGTAGACAAAGATGATCCATTCAGTAGAGGATGGTCCTATCAAGGCAATTAAAGATACTTTTTTTATGAATACCCAACTGAATCATAATGGTTATTACATAGTGAGGATTATGGGTCTCAGTATTCTTTCCCCATATAGTTGCAGTACTGCTGTTACCTAATTTGCATTTTAAAAATGTTTAGCTTGATCCCATCTAAATACTAGATTCCTTTACAAATGGGCTGGGGGAAAAGCAAAAAATGAAACACCCCTCTTTGACATGTGTCCCTTTCTTCCCCGCTCCCCCCACACATCCAAGGCTCAAGGCCCCAGGAATAAGAGGAAACTATCAGATTATTCTTTGCAATCATACTGGTCTTGATTTTCTCATTGGATCCTGTTAATTTCTCTTTTGCCTTATGTTAGAACTCTTGTGAAGCAAGCAGCAAAAATGCTTTAGGTAAAGGGACAATGAAGCTAGCTGCCAGCTGAAGGAACAATCCAAAACCATACAGCTATTGACAATTTTTTCTAGGACTTAACCTCCATTAAGATTTTCTGGACTGACTTCCTCATTTGTCCAATTAAGGGTTGAGGATAGATGACCTTTGAGGTCCCTTCTAAGTCTTAAATCTATGACCCATGAAAACTTTATCAGCTATGTCACCAACTGGTGAAAACCAAGTTGTTTTCCATTAGAAGACCTCAGCTGCTCTTATTTATTCTTCATGGGTTAAATCTAACTCCCAAACCCTAGAGCTGGGAATTGGAGTTCTGGCTATACAAGTATATAAAAGATCTGATAGTCACAAAAGAGGGTTTTTAGAGTATGAAGATTCTTCGTGTGCTCATTGGCCAACAAATTCACTGTGTGCTAGCAAAAAACCCAAAGCCCCTGCCTATCTTGGCATACAAGCTCAGTACCCTTCCAACAAACCCTTTCTTTTCTAACACATGTGGCTATTCATTTATGCCAAGTATGTGGTCTCTTTTATGAATTGTTTTCTTCTTTGAATTGCACTTTCTTCCTCCTTCCCCCACTCTCCCTAACTGAGCTTTGTCCTCAAGAGCTCAGCTCCCTCCCAGTTTACACCTTAACCTCATTATAGGAGCCTAGTCAATGCCAAGGCCTGTGTGGGTCGAAGATAAGGGTAACATTCATGAATCTAGCTCTAAATTATACAGTTAAAGCAAAAGACAGGAGTGTGGAAGAGGCAGAAGTTTTGAGACAAGTCACTTTTTTTCAGGTTCCCATGCATTAATTTTTCTAATCTTGTTGTTCAGACAGTGAATGGAACTAGAAGCATAACTAATTTTCTCTAACATTAGGAGAAAATACATCTAAACCAATGAATTTCCTAAACAAACACTTGTTGCCATTTAAAGGCTAGTTAGTATCTGGGGAGATGCTGAAACAAGTCTCACAGTCCATTGGTATAAACAGGCATAGTAAAAACAAAACTAAAAAATTCTCATTCCTATGCTTAATTTAAAAAGTTTGCAAATAATAGAGGAAGTTAATTTGGGGGTCCTGATTAAATTTGGGTATATAGGCTTTTTGGGTATATAGGTATTTGGGTATATAGGCTTTAAGAAGCTAGATATATGGTAGCAAAATCGGGAAAGCCAGTGAAATCAAGTAATGTTTGGACAAATGGTCCATGAATGTGATGATATATTATAGTATTATAATCAGTAAATAAGAGGAATTCAGATAACAAAGGGAAGATCTGGTTGAACTTCTGGAGAGTGAAACAAAACCAGGAAAATCACATACCCAGTAACTACTGTAACATAAAACAAAAAGAAGAAACTGAACTCGGAATAAACATAATGACCAATACTGAATCCAGAGGTCAAATGTCTATGGATGGTAAATGGAGAAACTATTGGTTAATTTTCCTTGACTTTTTCTGTATTATAAGGGAGGATTGTGGGGTAAAGGGGGAAGGTGTATATGGGTATACTGGGAAGCTGTTGTAATATAGAAACATAAGAAAATCTTTTTTTTTTCTTTTTGGAGGGCAATTGGGGTTAAGTAACTTGCCCAAGGTCACATGGCTAGGGGGTGTGTGTGTGTGTGTGTGTGTGTGTGTGTGTGTGTGTGTTAAGTGTCTGAGGTCGGATCCAAACTCAGGTCCTTCTGACTCCAGGGCCGGCGCTCTACTCACTGCGCTACCTAGCCGCCCTGAAACATAAGAAAATCTTAATGGAGGTTAAGTACTAGAAAAAACAGAATCTATGATATCAATTAGAAGTGGAAAGATTCATTTCCTGTGGGCAATGAAGTGAATGTGAATAGTTGAGGAGTATCTATCAGGTTTTGTTAAACTGGTAATCTTGAAGGAAATCTTTGAGAAAAAGTTTTTTGTCAAAATATGACCTGGAGTTTATTCAAATAATCACAACAAAATACATCATTTAAGTTACTAATCTGGCCTAGAAAGATTCTGGATAAACTGGAACAATTGATAGAAACAAACTGAACAGACCTAATTGAAATAACTTGGCAAAGTAAAACATCTATTTCCACGAAATTTGAAATCACATTTTAAGTAAGCCCTATGTATTTCTTAAAGGAAATATTTTTAGTGTTTTCTAATACAAGGTATGGGAGGGGGAAGGAGAAAGCCCATTTCTATTAAAAGATTATATATGTTTTCAGGGAGGAAAAGAAAAATAGAAACAAACTAAAAGGATACAAAACAAATTCAGAGGAAATATTTTGAGACAACTTGACCAAATAAAACTGACCCAAGGGCTTTTAAGGGTATTTCAGATGGAGTATGAACTTCCTTCAATGCCATAGAGTAATTTCCACTTTATGAAAGTTTTTTGTTTCATGGAAAGAACTCTAATCCTTTCTTAAGTACACGGGATATGAATTGATCCCCAATAAGCTTTATCATGGAATTTTACTGTCCTGATAGAAATAGGTATATAAATGAAAACTCAGTGAAGGATAATATTTGTGCCCCATAGTCAATTCAAACATTTAGTCCCCCTTGGAAAAGGAATACAAATTCTTAGGAACAACGAAAACTTTCTCTTTTTAGACAGTTTTTCCACCCCTATGTCCCTTCCATCCCTGACAACCCTGGAATAGTTTACTCAATCCAATGGTGACCAAATTTTTACTGCCAGAGAGATACAGGAAGCTCCAAATTCTGGACAGTTCTAGCATTCAGCTGTCCTAGCCAGTGGCATCTGCAGTCAGAAACAGATCTTTGGGAGATCAAAATAACTGGTTTCTCTAGTTTAATGAGACAACCCAATCTTAACTTCTCCCCCTCCCCGCCCCCATCTGCTACCTCCATCTCAGTTCCTACTACACCACCCTATCCTGAGTGCTTTGGGACAAAGAAACAACATGGACCCCTGGTGTCAATCAGTATTATGTGCCTAGCATTGTTCTAGGAGGTGGGAATACAAGCAAAGAATGAAGCATTTCTTTCTCACAATGGGCTTATATTCTAATGGGAGATACAAGTATATGTAATTAAAAATAAACAGTATAGAGGTACAATTGATACATGTGTATATATGTATACACGCACATATATATATATACACACACGTGTGTGTATGAATGTGTGTATATACAGCAATCAAATAAAAAGGTGATTAGGAAAGAGGAAGGGTATCAGAAATTGAAGAGATCAGGAAAGGCTTCAAGAGAAGATGGTTCCTAAGTTGTACCTTACAGGAACAGAGAGAGACACTTCTCTATGAAGTGCAAGTGAGGAAAGGATGCATTCCAGCCATGGGGGGAGGGAAGGGATTACCATTACAAAGCTATGAAAGGAGTGATGGAGCATCTCAAGTGAAGAACAGAGAGAAAGCAGATTTGACTGGTTGTCAGAAGGTGAGTAATTTCTAATGAGGGTAGGAAGTTAGGTTTGGGCCAGATTTTCTAGAACTAAACAGTAATTTAGATTTATTGTATAGGTAATAGGAAGCCATTGGAGTTAAGCTGGGTTTAATAGGAGAGGCACATTGTAGCTCTACACTTAAGGAAAATTACTTTGTCAGCAGTGTACAGTATACAGAGTAGAGTAGAGTGGAGAGAGATTTGAGACAATTAGTAGGCTAATCATCTAGGTCAGAAGTTATGAGGGTCTGAACTAAAGGGTTAGCTGTGCCAATAGAGAGAAGGGGTTGGACGCCAGAGATGTTATGAAGGATTGGATATGTGGGAATGAAGGGGAGTGAAGAGTCCAAAATAATGCCAGACTTATGAATCTGGAAGGATGGTGGTGACTTTGGCAGAAATAGGGCAATTTGGAAGAGGTTACAGGGGTGGAGAAGCTGTGTCCTTGAGGTCACATGTGGCCTTCTAGGTCCTCAAATGTGACCCTTTGAATCCAAACTTGAAAGAACAAATCTCCCAATAAAAAGATCTGTTCTGTAAAACTTGATAAAAAGTTGATTTCAGTTTTAGGAATACTGAATTTAAGACGTCTTTGGCACATTCAATTTGAAATGCCTAAGAGATAATTGATATAGGACTGAACTTCAAGAGACAGATGGGTTGGATATGTAGATCTTGAAGTTAATGTTGAAGTCAAGGGAATTCAACCAGCATTTAAGTGCCTACTACAATACACCAGACACTACACTGAACTCTAGGGGTACAAAGAAAGTGCCACCCACTCCCACACCTGCAAACAATAACAATTATAGAGAGTTAATGAGATAGAGAATTTAGAGGAGGAAATAAGAGGGCCCTAGCATAGAACCATGGGGAGTACCCACAGTTAGGGGATGTGCTATGGATGAGGAGTCATCAAAAAGAGCCAAATTGAAGTATAGGAGAGAATGTTGCCAACAAAAAACGGGAGAGTATCCAGGAAAAGAGGGTGGTCACCAGCTCCCACCAATATCTTTAATAGTCATCCACAGGACAGAATTAGTTCAATGCAAAGGTCTTTATTGAAATAGGATATCATTTTAAAGTAGCCATACAATCTATTTCCTCTTATAAAACTGGGGCATACTCTCCTAAACATATATTCCACTCTTCTTGTGGGAAGAGTGAGAATATCAGGATCATGTGTGAAAAGACCAGATAAGCATATGAAGGGACAACTCTCTCCTTTGATACTGTGTAGCACTACTGATGTCTCCTCTGTCAATAATCCCAGTGCTGCTCCCCACTGCTTTCACTAAATATGTAGGCCCTGAAGAATGCTTCCAACGGCATGGTTTCCCTAGACATGTGACTGTGAAGTTTTCTATTCATCTAATCTCAGCCTTCTTTGGCTGTAATGCCTTGTCTCCTTGAGAGAAGGAAGGGTTTTGTTCCTATTTCAGTTCAAAGCTCCAAGTGTATTTAGAGCCCTTTAATGAGGCAATAAACCTTGCTTCTGCCACAATACCAGCAAAAATCTTTCTGGGGTGGGGGGTGGGAACAACAACAAATCATTGTGATTTTTCTTCTTTGAGAAGTGGCCGGTCTTCCGTTTCCAGATATATTTTTTTGCCCAAATGTCCAAACTCCTTAGGACATTGAATAGGGTTCTCCAGGTATACTCAGGTTTAATCTTTGAGCTAAACTTCCTGGTCTCAGGGTCCTTGTTTCTGACACTTGACCCAAATTTTAGTTTGTATTTCCTAACACTTCCATATTTTAATCTCTGCCCATTTCCTATCCAGGTAGTTACTGCTTCCGAATAACTGTCTAAAAGCTCTAATTTTGGGGATTTTGAATCATTTAAATGGTTCACTGTTCCCTAATTTATTAACTTGAATTCACCCCTCCTTTCTACTTCCCTACCTTAATGAGTTGAGATGTGGCCGTGTGTGTGTGTGTGTGTGTGTGTGTGTGTGTGTGTGTGTGTGTGTGTGTAAAGAGAGAAAATTTGAATTTTTTCTAAAGGTTTGTGCTCACCTTTACCTTTTTCATTTGTGTAAGTCAATTTCCATAGAACAGATTTAACTCAAGGTGAGCGAGCGCGCGCGCACACACACACACACACACACACACACCACAGCAATTTCCTGTGTAAAGGCCCTATATGAATCCATTAAGGAAACAAATCACCTTCTAAAAATTACCAACAATACATCAACAATGCACAATATCCTGGATTGCAAAACATTTCCCTTATGCCTAAAATGGGCACATTTCAGACTCACAACCCATAGTAACAACTGATCCTTACCACAACCAAAGAGGAGGAGAATTGGACAGAGAAAGGGTGATAATTTGGGACCCCTCTCTGGTCACAAATGCAAGGCTAAATACCTTGAACCAACAAGGCCTACTCTGGAGGGAAATAGAGGTGCTGGTGGTGGCTGAAAATTATTCTTTTGCCCCAAGAGCAAAATGTACACTTGGGAATGGGGGAAATGGAGAACAGGCAAGATCCTGCTGATCCTGTTGAGACAGTGCTTGTCACTATATTTCTGATACCTTCTTAAAATACGAATTTAACTAAATTATTCTGTTTGCTGAATTGCAGTGAATAAATCCAGCAAAGGAAAAATAAATGTTTTTCTGTTTTGAGAAGGAAATTAAGCAGGAGACAGGAAAACTACATTTAAAAGGTGTATGCCCCACCCTCTGACGAAGACAGGGAAATAGGAAAGTAGTGATTTGCGGAAGTTAGTAAAAATTGATGTCAAAAGGCTCTGTTTCTGGTTCCAAGAACAACTTCCTGTCTTGTAAGAACTCCCTCTTAGGCATGGAAAGTACTGTGAATAATTTTGCTGATTTGTACCTTATGTTTAGGAAGTATGAAATTCAAGAGAAGAACGATACATAAGAATGAAAAGAGTCAGAACAGAACTTGTCAGGTTACTTACTTCTTAAAAGCTGGTGCCTTTTTTCGTTCCTTTCCCACCTTAAAAAAAAAGTTAAAACTTGGTAGCACTGGTGAGATAGAATAGCATCCAGAATCAGAGGTTTCCTTGGGGGAAGCTGGTAGAAAGCCACCTTTCTTGAGATCGGAGTGCTTTGGGTTCCTCACCCTTTTCCTATCTTAGTTTTCTTCAAATAAAAAAATTCTAGGGACAGCTAGGTGGTACAGTGAATAGAGTACCGGTCCTGGAGTCAGGAGGACCTGAGTTCAAATCTGGCCTCAGACACTTAACACTTACTAGCCACATGACCTTGGGCAAGTCAACCCCAACTGCCCCGCCTTTCCCCCTCCAAAAAGAAAAAAAAAAATTCTAGAAGGTAGTATTTACTAATGGGTCAGAATCCTAGCTAGCCCTTTGTGAAGGGATGATTAAAATTGGCTATGATTGATTCAATCCAGCAGGCATCAATTAAGTGCTCACTATCCCAGGCATATCAAGGCAACAAATGAAACCATCTCTGCCCATAGGATGCTTGCATTCTACTGGAGAAAGTGACTTAACAGAATAAAACCATAGGACACAGATTTGAAAAGTATGTTACCTTGCCCCGTCTTCATTTCACAGGTAAAGAAACAGGTCAGGAGAATTGAAGTGAATTGTCCAAAATCACATAAGTGTTAAGTGGCAGAGCTGGCTTTTATCTCCAGGTCCTTCAACTCCAGAGCCATCCTGTACCTCATCTAGAGCTAGGGGTAAAGCCTTTGCCCCAGATACCAACATCTGAGAAAGTAGGCACACTTCCTCTCCATTGTGGAATGGAAATCATTCTTTGAGTATCACAACCCTTCATCAGATCAGAGGTTGGTAGGGAGGAGGAGGAAGAAAAAATCAGGCCCTAGGAGTAAGGGAACAATTGTTGACCAGCTGATTTTCTTGCATTTCTTCTATGACTATGACCAGGGGAAGTCTGTGTGTCTTAAAGTTGTTTGTTTTCCCACTCAAACTTTCTGGCCCACAAGATAGATTTTCTAGGGAATTGCCAACCCCTCAAAATGAATTTGTCCCAGATTTGGGAAGTCCTAGTTATAAGTCTGTTTAAGGCCTTAACTTTTCTACTTTTTCCCTCTTGCTTCCTGCCTTGTGGGTATTTCACTATCTAGACCCTCTATCAGAAGAGGAAAGGAGAAAAGGTAAATATTCAGAACAGCTGTTTCTTTCACAGGGTTCCTCACAAATGCTGGTTTCCTTCCTAACTGTATCACAGCTGTTTTGTGATGCAGGAAGTTATCCAACCAGAAGAACCTCCTTCTCCAGACCTGATTTCTTCTTGGAATGATAAATTATCCATCCTTTTGGATTAAGCCCTTTTAAGATGCTGGCTAGGGAACAGCAGTTGTTTTGAATCACACACTATTGAATAAACCTGTATTAGATTAACAAGGGTTTATTGTACTGCAATCCTTTACTGAAGCTGGCTGTACTCAAGTCTACAGACATCTTATTCTCCAGTTTCTTAGATTCCCTAGACAAAGGAAATCTATCCCTTCCAAGCCCCCTACTTTAATGAATTGTTTTTACATTTACGTAATAAAGGCCTGTTCCTCCCATATTACTAATGATTAGTAAGATGGGTAGAACTTAGCTAACAATATATATCAATTTAAAAAAATACCCCCAAAACTGACCCTCTCCTTTGCAGTAGTATGTTCTATTGCAAATATGTATGTGACAAAAGTAAACAACTTTTTTATGCTCATTCAGTTAACATGTTAAATCCCTTGGAATTTTAGAATAAATCATTACATATATTTTGATACTAATGGATCTATAGTTTCATTAATTCAGGTGTTCTGTCCATGAATGGAGAGTTTTGAGACTGTTCGAAGCCTTCTTTCTCATCAAGGGAAGTCTATGAATGTCAACTGACAATCTAAAATTATTTCTGGAAGAAAATTAAAACAATTCCATTTTAGTTTATTTGGGACTGTGCTAAGGAAATAGAAATTGTCAAGGAGGAAAAGATGTATGACTTGAAGCCAAAGCAGCTATAAAGTTTGTTAGCATATAATAATATATAAATCTGCATATTGCTAGACAGAAATTTAAATTCCATTTCCTTATTTATATAAACTTGAGCTTGCTCAAATTTTTCTCCTCCAAAAATAATAGTCTAATAGGATAATGTTTGTAAATTAGGCTTTCAAGGAACCTACAAAGAACCATTCTTTGCACATGACATGAGATTGTCCTCTCTGACTTCATGCTTAAATTGGAGCATTTATACTGGAAGGGAAGGGGGTGGAGGTGATAGGACATTTCACAAACCATCTGAGTTGAATTGTCAGAAAACTGAATTGATGATGGACCTAGTGCAAAAATCTGTTATAAAAATTTATGATGCTGAGTGAGGGAAGCAGAACCAGGAGAACACATTGTATCTGTGATGACTGACTTTGATAAACTGGTCTCATCTCAGCAATGCCAGTTTATAAGACAACTCCAAAAGACTCATGATAGAAAGGGATATCCATATCCAGAGAAAGAATTACAGAGTCTAAATGCAGATTGAAGTAAACTTCTTGCTCTCTCTCTTTTTTGTTTTGTTTCTTCTTCATTATTCATTCCATTGGTTATAATTTTTCTTTACAACTTGACTAATGTTTAATGTGAAGGTATATGTAGAACCTATATCAGATTGCATGCCGCCTTGGGGAGGGAAGCGGGGGGGGGGGCGAGAAATTCTGGAACTCAAAAACTTGTGGAACTGAATGTTATAAACTAATAGTAAATAAATTTTTTAAAATAGTAACTAATAGTAACTAATAGTAAATAAAATAGTAATATAAATAAATAATATAATAGTAATATAAATAATAAAATATAGTAAAAATAGTAAATAAATAGTAAATAAACTAATAGTAAATAAATTTTTTAAAAAACGTATTAAGAAAGTATCTGATAAGGGTCCCTCATTTCTTAAGGGCTTTTAAAAATTCCTCCCATCAGTTTTCTGATCTGTTAAACAATTGGGAACTATACAAAAATATTTTCATTCCTGGGACTGTATTCCAAGGAAATCTCTAACAGCAATAAAAAACACATGAATTGGGCGGCGGGCGGGGAGTTCATAGTATAATTGTGACATCAAAAAAAACTGGAGGTGAAAAACTTGGTTCAACATCTGGGAAGAGGCTGAGCAGATTTTAAGTATACAAATATAATGGAATGTTTTCTTGTCACAAGAAATGGAAAATATGAAGAATTCTGAGGAACATCGGAAGCAGACAGTGTGGTGCATAGAAAGGATTTTTCACTGGAGTCAGAGGATCTTGATTAACTCCTATCCCTGGTTCAAAACTCAGACCTGCCATTTGCTGCTTGTGTGACCGTAGGCAAGTCATCATAAAATGAGGGAGTTGGATAATGTGACTTCTAAAGTCCCATCTAAATCTATGATCCCAAGAAGCTGGGGGAGGGGGGAGGAGACAGAATCAAAAACTAACATAACAAAAATAACAAAGACAACAAAATCCAAGTCAAATAAAACGAACAATTAGTAATATATTGTCTGGGTTAAAGAATGCATCTCTCCTTTCTCTTAGTAATCCATAAATTGGGATTTTGAGGAACATACTTGTTGTTTGACTATTGGGGAATGTCTGTTGTGTTGAAACAAAATGTATCAATTTTTAAATATCTCCAGTACAGACAAAATGAAAAAGACATTCTCAATTTCATTGGGACAGAGGAAGATCTAATCTATTTAGGGAGGAAAGTTGAGGAATTAACAAGTCCTCTAAGACATATAACTGAGTTTAAAGGCCTCTTTCATAGAAGCTTGACTCACAGGGGAATAGAAACAAAAACTTTGTTAAGTAAGATTGAACAGAATAAAGACCCAAAGCATAGAAGGATCTATGGGGTGGAAAAGATATTTGAAACGAGACTCTGAGAGAATAAGGAAACTTGAGTTAAGAGAGAGAATATGAAGCCCTGAAATAAAAAACGCTTTTAGTGCAGACTTGGAAGACTGAGTTGTACAACTCTTTCTCACCATAGCAATGCATGATAAACAAACGATTAGAGAAAAATGACAGGAAACCTACAAGATAAACTTCTAGGCCTATTGCTTATTGGGTTTGTTGGTCCAAGAAATAAAGGTTGATTTTAACTTGTTTTCAAGTCTCCATTTAAGACAAAACAATGTTACATCTTGCCAGATTTGGGTAGATTCCACAAAATTTGCAGGCCAATTTTTTTGGACTTCATTTTATTTACCCTCTAACCTTTTACCTCAGTTTAACTCAGCTCTTTTCAGTTCAGCAAACATTAATTTAGCCCCTGCTGTGCATAGAGCAAAGTGTTGCTGTTGCTGTTGTAAGAAGATGCCAAATTTAGATAAAAAAATACCTGGTCCCAAGAGCTTACAGTCCAGCAAGTTGGGAGTTAGGAATTGTTTTAGCAGTCTTCATAATAAGAAACTTGGGTAGAATACTAGTGTAGGGGTGTGGGAGCATGTTGTGCTTTGTCCATGCAGATTATGTGTCCACATGGGTCTGTTTAGAAATGGGTTGCAGGGAGGCAAAAATAAATATGTCTTCCCTCCACCCTTCTCTAAGGGAGACTGATTCTTGCCAGGAGGGGCAGCAGGAAGTGGAGACTAGAAGCTGGTCACTTTCAGAGAGTGAGCATGATGGACTAAAACTATATCTATTTGTTCTCTTAAATATTGTTAGTCTAAGGGAAATAATTTGTAAATTCAAAAGTTGCTATCTTCTAGTGAGGAAATAAGGTCCCAATATACCCTTAAGGACCATTAAGACCTTTCCTTATAACTTGCAGCTGAAACCTATATGTCTTTAGAGTGTGAGTTCCTGGAGAACAGGTCTGTCTTGCTTTTCTGTTTGTATCTGCAGTACATAGAGGAGTGCTTTGCACATAAAAAGCACGTGTTTTTTCATCCATTTATTTATTACCCATCTCTGGCTAGTGGCTTCTAACTTAGAACCTGTCCAGTATAGGTCAGTGAAAGATCATCAGTAAGAGAAAGCATAGTGCTCAGGATTACGGAGGTAATACTTACACTGTGCTCTGTCCTGGTCAGACTAGATCTGGAGTGCTGTGTGCAATTTTGGGCACTATGTTTCAGAAAAGACTGGAGAACTTTCAGAGGACGACAACCAAGATGGTTAAGGATCCTAAAGACCATGAGAATTTGGGGGAGGAGAGGAGAAAGAGAAGGTAATAAGCATTTATTAAAAGCACCTGCTATATTATCTTAATTGATCCTCAAAACAACTTTGTGAGGTAGGTGCTGTTACACCATTTTACAATTGAAGCAACTGAGGCAAACAGGTTAAGTGACTTGCTCAGTGTCATACAGCTAGTATCAGAGGCTAGATTTGAACTTGGGTCTTCCTGACTCCAGACTTAGCACTCCATACACTGCATCACCTAGCTACCTCTAGGAGAGAACAGATTTCAAAAGGTTTAGAAAAAAATAAGTAGGATACTGTAGACTAAAGATATAAAATTCTAAAGGGGATTTCAGAATGAGAGAAAGATGTTGATAGTTAAGTTCTCAAGACATAAAGAGAAACAGTTACAGTGAAGAGATAAAGAGTAGATGGTCTAGAAAGAACAATGTGGATGAATAGGGACTCCTCTATAAACAATCCACACATATATATGTATATGCATATATGTATGTATGTGTGTATACACATGCAGAATTTATAATAAAGGACAGGGAATGGATGAAAAGCATGTAAACTGTAGGAATAGTGTCAGAATGCCTAACACTCAGAATGATCTGAGACTAGCAAAGAAAGCTAAGGATAACAAACCCCCCCCCCAAAAAAAAACCCAAACTATTTTTTAAAAAGCTTTATTGAGGAAAAATAAAGTTCTAAAGAAAGGATAAGACCACTTGTTGGGGTACATGGGATAATAATAAATGGGGACAGCAAGAAGACAGTGCTAATCCACTCATTTTCTTTGCCAAGGAGAATGATGGGACAGAACAAAAAATGTCTAACAGGGATTAGTTGCCTAAGATAAGTCAGAAGATAAAAGAACACACCTGGCTGTCCTCAATGATTGCCAAGTCACCTGGCCCATCTGAACTACATATTAGCGCATTGAAATAATTGGCAGACATAGTCCCGGAGCCAATGTCAGTATCTGATAGATTGTGAACAGGAGTGGAGAAGAGAAATGCTTCCATTTTATGATAAAAATGAAATCTGAAAACTATAGACTTGACTTTAATTAACTGCAGATTTCTTGAATGCATTGTTAAATAGATGAGTAATGAACAGCTAGAAAGGTAAACCAGGATCACAGAGCAAGCATAGCTTCATCAAAAACATGCCAGGCAAACCCACTTTTCTTATGTGAAAGGGTTATTACTAAAATGGCAGATCAGGAGAATGCTACAGTTTACTTACACTTTAACAAAGGATTTGACAAAGTCTCCTGCTATTCCTTTGGGAAAAAAATACACAGATGTGGATGAGACAATGGTGCAATTGTGTGGTTTCTGAACTTATTGAAAGGCCAGACCTAAAGAGCAGTCACTAATCATCCTACATTAACTTGTAATTGGGTCTCTGGTGGCCTTGCTCCAGGATTCTGGACTTGGCTCTGTGCTGTTTGTCATTTTTATCAGTGGCTTAGGAAAAAAAACAAAAACAAAACTAGATCAAATTTTCAATTGACAAAGTTAGGAAAGATAGCTAAAGCACTGGAGAGCCAAGATTTAAAAAGATCTTGACAGATTAGAATATTGGAATCAAATTGAATAAGATGAAATTTTGAAGGGAGAAACATCTCTGTTAGGCTAAAAAAAATCAACTTCATTAGTATAAGATCAAGGAGGTGTGCCTAGAGAGTAACATCAGAAAATGATGCTGGCATTCTTATGGGCTACAAACCCAACTTGAGCCCCTGGGGACAGTGGCAGCCCTTCATCTCATGTTCCAAGTTTAAAAAAAAGCATATATAGGTTTTTATGTAGCTAGTAAAGCAGAGTATTTGAATACACAGAATCTCAAAGAAAAATAGCAATAAAATGCCAGCTATTACAAGCTCCTTAGTTCTCTTCCTCTGGGACACATATTCAACCAATCAATCAGCCTTTGAATCCACAACATTTACCAGTTGCCTCTATGAGCTGGGCACTGGGGGGGAATATGAAGGCAAAAATGAAACAATTCCTGCCTCAAGGGGCTTGCATGTTCTTGGGAGAAATGCAACATGTCCAAAGGTAAATATTTATAGGCTATAAAAAAAATACACAGTGATTGGTAAGAGGGATATACTAACCACTGGGAGAATCAGGAAGGAGGCTAAATTTAAGTGGAAGCCTTAAAGAGAACCGGGTTCCAAAATAAATGAGTGAATCAATGAAAAGCATTTTATTAAGTGCTTACTGTGTGTCAAGCACTGCACTAAAATAGAACCATAGTTTCATCCTCAACAGTGTAAGCAAACATTTGTTTATTGTCTATTACTACATGTAATGTAAGAGTTACCTTTTCCAGTGAAATTACAGGCCCAGCCCCTATCTCTGTTATATGTAAGGCATTGTGATAACACAGAACCTTGAAGAAGAGGGGTGATTAATGTTGATTGAATAAACAAATGTATATGATACACAGTCCTCACCCTTTAGGGCCTTATAGTCTAGTTAGGGAGACAAGATGTAAAACCTGCCATTGATAACCGATGTCCCACAAGTCTTAGTGCAGCTGTAAGCTTTAAAGTTTGCAAAGTACTTCACAGACAGACATGGTCTCATTTGGTCTTCACAACAGCCTTGTGGGGTAGGAACTGAGGGAAAGATTATACTCATTTTATAGATAAAGAGATTAACTTTGAAAGAAGCTAAGTGCTTGCATATGGTCACAGAGTCATAGGCAGGATTCAGATCCAGGTCTCTCCTGTTTTCAGCTCCAGCACTCTTTCCATTGTACCATACTGTCTTGTTTGAGTATACCCCATCAAAATGACTAATGAGTCCCTAGAAAATGTGCTGTCAGGCAAAATAACATGGGGGGGTGGAAGAGAGGAGTGTTAGCTCCACACATAAATTACAAATGGCCAATCAACCAAAAGACATTACAGTGGGATTTTATGACTCCACAGTGGAGGCTGATTATAAAATAATCAAAAGAGATAGCATATGTAACATACTCTGAAAACCTTAAAGAGTTTTTAAAACATCAGGGATGATAGTCATGATTGATGAAGATGCATTAGTAATATTGGGGGGTTTTTTGTTTGTTCTTTTAGGGCAATTGGGGTTAAGTAACTTGCCCAAGGTCACACGGCTAGGCTTTTGTTTGTGTGTGTTGTGTCTGAGGCCAGATCCGAACTCAGGTCCTTCTGACTCCAGGTCCAGCGCTCTAGTCACTGCGCCACCTAGCCGCCCCCAGTAATATTGTTTTGAAATATTATTGGTCAGGGCACTCTCTATGGGCATATGTTTATCTATACTGAAAGAGAGAAGGCAAACATATGACAGTTGTCAAATGAGTGGTAGAGGCAATAAATGCTAGAGAAGATCTGAGAAAGGAGTGATCACCAGGCCTACAAGATTATGCACTTCATGAGGGCAGTTTTTTTCTTTCCTTGTGCCTAGCAAAGTGCTTTGCATGCAGTAGGTACTTAAATGTTGAATGAATGAGTTAACCAACCAACCAAATCAGTTGTGGTAGTCAAAAAAGACATTTTGAATAGAAGGAAGGAAACAAGGAAACAAACATTTATTAAGTACTTACTAAGTATCAGGCATCTTGCTAAGGAGATAAAACTTTAGCTAGACATTGATGAAAAGGTCCTTGAATACCCAGAGAAACTGTGATTACTACTGCACGGGGAGGTAAGACTCCCACTACCAACACTTATCACAATCCATCTATGACTTAGTAGAAAAGTCCTATTGTTGTTTAGTCTTGCCCCACTCTTCATGACCCCATGTCTCACTCTTCACGACCCCATTTGGAGTATTCTTGGCAGATATTGGAGTGGTTTGCCATTTCCTTCTCCAGCTAATTTGACAGATGCGGAAACTGAGGCAAATAGGGTAAAGTGACTTACCCAGGGTCACACAGCTAGTAAGCATCTGAGATCAAATTTGAACTCAGATCTTCCTGACTCCAGTGTTCTATCCACTGAGCCACCAGCTGCTTCTTAGAAAATCTGAGGGAATTGCTTTGGGGATATTATATTGTTATATTATTTAAGGTTGTTATATTATTTAAGGAGGGCACCCAGGAGATTCATATCATGATTTCCCACCCAACTGCTCATCATCCTGTCAGATATATTGAACTCTGGAACTTCTATCACTTGAAAATCCCTCCAGCCTGAGTCCCCTCCCTCCTATTTATTGGAGAAAGTGGAAGGTTAGGGTTAGGGTTAGGAGTTATTGGAGACCTCCTTTCAGATCTTCTACCTTTTAAGGAAGGCATCATGGAAATGGATCTTATCATTCCCCATCTGGCTGTCATTCTAGATTACATAGTCTCCAGAAACTCTTCATTCTGCAGGAGGAATTCTGTGACTCATACCTCCTTAGATAATTTCCCACCATGCCCCAAGTTGGATACCATGGAGGCTCCCTTGCCCTTTATACATTCTCTCCCCTCCCTTTTAAGTTTCTTTTTGTGTATTGTCTTTTTCAATTAAATTGGGAATTCCTTGAGGGCAGGGACTGTATTAAATCTTTCTGTGCTTCCCTAGCACAAGGTGCTAGGCCTGCCACATAGTAGGCACTTAATTATTTACTAATTAATAATTTATTAATTGATTCTGGCTTGTCCAGAGTCATACAGTCAAGGAGTATAATGGGTCTTCTTGACTACAAACCCAACACTTTAGCATTAGCTAAAGATAATAAAGGTAAAGATTATAGAAAATTTTCCATGCCCTTGTTTCCATCTTCCACTTATGTATAGGATGACCCATTTGATGGGATGCTTTCCTTTCTTATCTCAACCTTTGGGAATCTCTACCTTCTCTCAAGGCACTGCTCAGGTGTTGCCACCTACAGGAGGATTTTCCTGATTCCTCTAGTTGTTAGTGGTCCACTTTTACTGAAATGACTTGGTCTATATTTTGCATTCATTACTGTGTGTGTACAAGTAGAATCCCCTCAGGTGAATGGAAGTTACTCTGCAGGACCTATTTAATTTTTGTCTTTTTATCCCTAGCCTAGCAATGTTTTCCAAAGAGAAAACATTTTAAAAATGCACGTAGAATTAAATTGTTGTTCTTCCTATTCTGATCATTATGTTTCCACCTTCCTAAGCTTTTCCATTTCCCATGTTTTCTCATATGTCACCTTATATTCTTGAGACAGTAATGCCTTCCAATTCTGCTGAAAAAACTTTCCCTTCTTCAGAAGCATTTGGAAATTTGCCATCGCTGAACACAAGATGGAAATACATAACCTGTGTAACTCTTTACTATACTGATGTGTCCCATGACATTTTATCTTATCTCAATAATTCAAAGGGTCTGTGATCTCATAGATGTGAATTTTTCCTCCATTGATGAAACCCATCAGTGCCTACTCAGTCAATAAAATTCTTGTACATAGTTTCCTGTAGATGGTCAATAAAGAATTTAGCCAATATGCTGGGGACCTTTCTCAGTCTTTTTACATGTTATAATATGATTGAAATATTCAGATTATTCATATGTTGTTCCTAACATTCTCTCCCCCGCAACTGACTCACCTCTTTTTTTGTAATACAGTGATACCCTTTATGCCTCTTATGCACAGATCATCACTGGAAATAGGCTGTAGCCTATGTATCCTCTCTATTGACCTTTATGTTTCTTTCAATTTTTTAAAATTAAAAAAAAAATTTTTCCCAAATGCTTTATTAACTTCTGGTTTACATCATTCATTTCCACCAGATTTTGAGTTACAATTTTTTCCCCATTTTTCCCCTACCCACCACCCCAGAATAGCTGTCCCACAGGACATACCTTCCTCCAATCTGCTCTCTCCCATATCTTCTCCCATACCACCTTTGACTTTTACAGTAGGGCATGGTGGATCTCTATGCTCCAATGCCTGTATATCTTATTTCCCAAGTACATATAAAATAGTATTAATAATAGTATTGATACATTTTTAAACATTTGATTTTAAAACTTTGAATTCCAGATTCATTCCCTTCCTCCCTTGTCACCCCCTTGCTGGGGAGATAAGCAATTCAGTATATGTTGTACATGTATAGCTACGCAAAACATTACCATAGTAGATATATTGTAAAACACTGACTATATTTCCCTCCCTCCTATCCTACCTCCCACTTGTTCTATTCTTTACTTTGATCCTGTCCCTTTTCAAAAGTAGGTGCTTCCAACTTCCCTCCCCTCCAGCCTGCTCTCCCTTCCATCATACCTCCTCTTATCCCCTTCCCCCCTACTCCCCTGTAGGGTGAGATACCCTATTTAGTATATATGTCACTCTCTCCCTGAGCCAAATTCAATGAGAATAAGGTTTTGCCTTTTTGCCTTCCTATTCTTCCCCTCCATTGTAACCATTTTCCCTTGCCTCTTCTATATGAGATAGTTTACCCTATTCTGTCTCTCCCCTTCTCCTCTCATTATATTCCTCTCTCACCTCTTAATTTTGCCTTTTAAGTATCATCCCTTCCTATTAAATTGCTCCTGTGTCCTCTATCTATGTTTACCTGTAAACATATATACACACATTCACATATGTTTTCATATGCCTATATACCCTTCTTCAACTATTTTCATACTGAGAAAAGTTTCATCAGTTACAATTATCTTTTCCATGTAGGAATGTAAATAGTTCAACTTTGATAAGTTCCTTGTGATTTCTTTTCCCTGTTTGCCTTCTCAGTTTTCTCTTGCTTCTTGTATCTGAATGTCAAATTTTCTATTCAACTCTGGTTTTTTCATCAAGAATACTTGAAAGTCCTCTATTCCACTGAATGACCATATTTTCCCCTGAAACATGATACTCAGTTTTGCTGGGTAGGTGATTCTTGGTTTTAATCCCAGCTCCTTTGACCTCCAGAATATCATATTCCAAGCACTTCGAACCCTCAGTGTAGAAGCTGCCAGATCCTATGTTATCTTGATTGTGTTTCTACAATATTGAAATTGTTTCTTCCTGGCTGCTTGTAATATTCTCTCCTTGATCTGGGAACTCTGGAACCTGGCTATAATATTCCTAGGAGTTTTCTTTTTGGGATCTTTTTCACGAGGTGATTAGTGGATTCTTTCAACCTCTATTTTGCCCTCTGGTTCTAAAACATCAGGGAAGTTTTCCTTGAGAATTTCTTGGAGGATGATTTCTAGGTTCTTTCTTTTATCATGGCTTTCAGGTGGTCCAATAATTTTAAAATTATCTCTCCTGGATCTATTTTCCAGGTCAGTGGTTTTTCCCATGAGATATTTCACATTGCCTTCTATTCTTTCATTTGTTTGGATCTCTTTAACAGCATCTTGATTTCTCATAAAATCACTAGCTTCCATTTGCTCCAATCTAATTCTGAAGGAATGATTCTCCTTAGTGAGCTTTTGAGATTCTTTTTCCATCTGGCAAATTCGGCTTTTTAAGGCATTCTTCTCCTCATTGCCTTTTTGAGCCTCTTCTGCCATTTGAGTTAGTCTATTTTTTTAAGGTGTTATTTTCCTCAGTCAGGCTGTTGACTCTCATTTCATAATTTTCTTTCATCATTCTCATTTCTCTTCCCAATTTTTCCTCCACTTCTCTTATCTACTTCTTAAGGTCCTCTATGATCTGTAGCCAGCTCGTATTTTTCTTTGAAGATTTTGGTGTAGGAGTTCTGACTTCACTGTATTCTTCCTATTCTATGGTTTGATCCTTTTTGTCACCAAAGTAGGAGTGTAAAGTCGGAGTATTCTGTTTATTTTGCTTCCTTTGCCTACTCATGTTGTCACTCAGTCACTTGACCCCTGGGCTTTTTGCCACAGTAGGACTCTGCCACCAGACTGAGGAGCTTCTGTCCCAAATGCTGGGGTTTTCTCAGTTGCTGGAGGTATTGGTTGGGTGCCCTCTCTGAGGCCTCCACACACCTTGGCAAGCTGGTCACACACCCCAGGACCTCCATCCTAGATCTCAGTCCAGTTCCAAGAAGGTTAAAGCAAGAGCAATTACCCCCCAGACTGGTCACTTGGTCCCCCTATACTCTGGATGCCAGGAGCTGAAGCTACCATGTGGGGGCAGCTGCAGGGCCTCAGCTCCTCAGCGGCTTCTCTCCCTGGGGGAAGAGGCCGATGCACTCCCAACTACTGGGTCCCAAAGTCCTCAGTGCACTGACTTCTCACTTTCTCCTTGGCATCTGTGTTGATAATTCTGGAAACGGCCACAGCTGCTGGTGTTTTGTAGTCCCTCCAACCAACTGCTGGTCAGGCCACCCTGGGGCTAAAACCTCTGGCTCACTCAGGGTCAGTTCCCAGAGTGCAGTGCTGTCTGCTCCTTGCTGGGCTGTCCTCAGCAGGGGGTCAGCTTCTCTGTGTCATTTTGTGGGCTCTGTAGCTCCGGAGGTTGTTCAGTGTCTCCTTTTACATGGATTGGAAGTGGTGGGAGCCAGAGCTGCATAGAAGTCCTGTTTCTACTCCGCCATCTTGACTCTGCCCCGGCTTCCTTCAACTTTGATTTTTCAGAGAGGGTAGTGTTTCAGTTATTCATAGCCATATAGCACACTGAGAGAACATCTGTGTTAAAAGACAAATTTTTGAGTTGGAGAGAAACTTGACATCCTTAAAAAACATAATGCTATTTCCAAAGTGAAATACAGCCTTCTTTCTTCCTCCTAATTCATTTCTTGACCCACTTCTTTGTCCCTCTTTAGTGCCCATCCTAGATATAAGCATGAATGTAGTAACTCAATAAACTGATTTATGTTTATTGTTGTGTGTTACAGTTTAGAAAATAGGCACCATTCATCTATTTTGTTTTTTCTGTGTGGTTTGTTAGGTCAGTCTCTTTTAAGAAATTATGGAGCTCATTGAGAAAGTTCCATCATATTCTTGGTCTCTATGCATTTAGCAAAATATTTTCTGGATGCAGGAGGAGCATTTGGAGAGCCCCATCTATACGGAACTCCTGTTTTATTTGGTGGGGGGGGGGGTTGAGAGAGAGAGAGAGAGTAGGAGAGGGAAAAGGAGAGAGAGAATTTATTAAGCACTTAGTGCTGGGAATACAAATAAAGGCACAAAAAAAAGAAAGTGAAGTCCCTACTGTCAAAGAGCTTACATTCTAATGGGAGAAGACAAGATATAAAAAGGAGCTTAAAAGAAAGGTTGAGGGAGGTAGCCTTGTTGGAAAGGGGGAGTCCAGAGAATCAGAAGCAGAGTTGGGAGAGAAGTGAGCATGGCTGGCTTGGGCATTTCCTTAAAATGACGGTTCCTGGCAAGAACTCACCAACTGGAAAAAGGAGCGGCAGGGGTGAAGATACCTCTAGGGTGAAAAGGCTGTTGAAGCAGGGGTGGAAAAGTCTAGAGAGTCAGGAGTGTAGAGAGGAAGCAATGGGTGGAAGTTTCAGAGATGTCAATTTCACCTAAATAGAAGGAATAATTTCCCAGCACTCCCCATAATATTTTACCTTGTGGGATGGTGAGTTTTCTATTAGTGTATACCTTCCAGCAGAGGTAGATAGATGCCATCTTAAGTGTATGTAAACACTACTTAGCAGTGGTGTTATATACACTAAATTCCTGCTCAGGTACAGGTCCAAGGTTCTCTTCTACCACTGAGATTCTTTGATTCTGAGAAGTTATCCAGGAGAAAATAAATTCTTGTTTACTACTTAGGCAAGAAATTGGAACTAGAGATATAATGACCAAGCTTGGCTCTGGAAAAAGTGGAGAAAATACGTCGCCCTCCTTTCATTGCAGAAATGGGAGACTGTGGGTATAGAATATTGCATATATTTCAGACTTTGACATTATTTGCAATATTCTATGCCTATAGTATCCCACCATTGAATGAAGGAAGGTCTGAAGTATGTGTGTGTGTGTGTGTGTATACATATAGGTGTATATATATATTTATATATATACACACATACACATATGTCTGTGTGTGTAGACATAAATAGATGTATGTATGTATGTGTATATAGAATGTATAACCAGAAAAGTTCATGACTTAGACATAAATGACAACATCATAAACAAATTACAGGGACAAGGAAAACATTACCTGTCAGATCTATGAATAGGAGAAAAGATCAAGACCAAGTAAGAGATACAGAGGAATACAAAAAGTAAAATGGACAATTTTGATTACATAAAAAGTTTTTGCACAAACAAAATCAATGCAGCTAAAATTAGAAAAGAGGGGATAAGTGGGGGAAAATCTTTGCAGCAAATCTTAATAAAAATAAATATAAATCTTATGTCTAAGAAAGGTCCTATTTATAGGATATATGGGGAATTGATTCAAATTTAATAGAATAAGTTCCATTCCCCAGTTGATAATCTGATATGAAATGACAGCTTTCTGAGGAAGACATCCAAGGTATCCACAAAAAATATAACAAAAAAATAACAAAAAATCTTCTGAATCACTAATAAATAAAGAAATACAAATTAAAACAACCCTTAGATTATTCTTTTCATCCATCAGTAAAGTGACAAGAAAGGAAAATGTATACTTAAGGGGCTGTAGGAAAAAAGATTAATGAATGCACTGTTTCTGGAAATGTGAATTGATCCAGCTATTCTGTAAAGCAATTTGGAACTATGCCCCAGAAATTATTAAACTACATGTCCCTGAACCAGTGATAACACCATTAGGTCTAAACTGCTAAAGAGATCAAATGAAGAGGAAAAGAAACCATATGTATATAAATATTTATAGTAGCTTTTTTATTGTGGCAAAAAATTGGAAATGAAAGGAGTATCCATTGGGGAATGACCAAACAAGTTCCAATGTATGAATGTTAGAGAATGCTATTGTGCTATAGGAAATGATAAAGTGGGCCAGTTTCAGAGAAACCTGGAAAGTCTATGAACTGATGCAGAATGAATTAAGTAAACCAGGAGGTCAAATAATATGATAACTATTATTATAAAGACAAAATACTTTGAAAGACTATGGAACTCTGATCAATGCAGTGATAAACCACAATTCCATAGGACTCATGATGAAAAATGACAGAAAGGTGATGGACTGAGTGCAGACATACTTTTTTTTTTCACATGGTCAAAGGGGGAGCTTGTTTTGCTTAACTATGCATGTTTGTAATAGATGTTTTGGGTCTTTTTCCAAATTTTTTTGGGGGAGGAAAGAGGGAAGTGAGAGGGAGAGGTTGATTTTTGTTGCTTGAAAAAATTAATTTAAAAAGATAACTAAAAACTCAGGAAAGAAAGCCTTCACCAACTAATTCTTTGACACTGTTAAGTGGCTCAACAATAGAAACAGATATGGATTTATCAATGGAAATGATATTTAGCAAAATGTATTATCATCTGACTGACTACTGTACTCTAAGGATCTACTGGATCTTTCCATTGATTTGCAACTGAAACCTCCTGTGTGTAATGCCTTCTCCTATTAGAATATAAGGTCCTTGAGAGGAGGAGCTGTGTTGCTTTTCTCTTTGTATTTTCAGAACTTTGAACACAATAAGTGTATAATAAATGTGTTTTCATCCATTCACTCAGTGTTGATATATTGTTTGGTTTTGCTAAACTACTCTTTAAAATCTTAAAATTTTCATTGTAAATAAATGTTTGCTGGATATTTAACCTTATTGGATATGTGGCAGAATATATATGGAATAAACATTTTTTAAGGAATTGACTTAGGTTTTTACTTGGATGAAGCTATGATTTCTTTGCTATGGGTATTCTTTTCATTGAACTATGTGGTTCATAAGCACTCCATGTCTTCTCATCCTGTATGATTCTTTCCTGAGTCTATAAATCATCTATATAGACTTCTCACAGTGGGATTTGAAAAAAAAGAAATGTCTAATAAAACATCAGTACTTACAGACCCCAAAACCTGTTTTCTCATCTTTAAAAGAATATTGATAGGAACTTAGAGGGCATGACTAAAAAATTATTGATACTTTGTCTGGTGAGATTAAATAATTTAAATGTAAATAGTTACTGTGTAGTTCTTTTTATTGATAGTCAATGCTAAGTTTCTAATAAAGGATTTAATTAAAAAAAACCGTGGAATTTCTCTATGTGTACGTCAACATAGTCATACCTAGGTTAAATTTGCTGAATGTCCAAGTTATGATGATAGGGTTATAGTATAGGCTATCCATCTGTTATCTCTTAGACTTACTACATAATTAGCCCCTAGGTGAGGGTTGCTGGGGAGGTGCCCCTTTCTTATTTTCCTAATCCTTTGTATCCTTAGTGAATTAATGAGAAGTACTATGTTAAAATAGGATGAAAAAAAGGATAAAAATTCAATTAAGACCATCCCTGTCCTCAAGGAACTTGCATTCTATTAGGGGAAGACAACACAGATAGATAGGTGGTAGCCAGGGAGGAGTATTTTGGATTTTGGACAAGGAAGTCAGAGAATAGTAGGGGCAGGGAAGAGGTATAGCCAAAAAATGACCTTAATATAAAAACAAAAGAAGTCAATAAATTACAAAAATATATAAAGTAGCATTCAGAATTGAACACAATGCTGCTACATTGTAATGTTGATTTGATTATTGTTCTCAGGGCTAGAGTTATTAGAAAGCTGAGGTTGGGGGCAAGGTGGAGACTGGAGATGGCTATGAAGTAGCTCTGAGACTGGACAAGATAAAGCAAAATGCATATCAAACTCAATGCTACTTCTAGTATTTAATAAATTCAATAAACTCTAGTCGGCTTTGGGAGGTAGGTAGGTAACACAGTGGATAGAGCACTGGACCTGCAATCAGGAAGACTTGACTTTAATCCAGCCTCAGATACTTACTGTGTGACCTTGGGCAAGTCACTTAACCTGTTTGCCTTAATCACTGGAGAAGGAAAGGGCAAACCATTCCAGTATCTTTGTCAAGAAAACGCCCTTGGGGGCGGCTAGGTGGCACAGTGAATAGAGCATTGGCCTTGGAGTTAGGAGGACCTGAGTTCAAATTTGGACATTTAACACACACACACACACACACACACACACACACACACACACACACACACAAAACTAGCCATGTGACCTTGGGCGAGTCACTTAACCCCAATTGCCCTCCAAAAAAAAAAAGGCAAAAATAAATGAATAATAAATTTTAAAAAAGAAAAGAAAAATGCCCTTGACAGTGTTGGTTTGCTATGTATGGTCCACTGGGTCACCAAGAGTCTGACATGATTCAACAGCAACAAATTTGATTTTTAAAGCCTGTCACAACTTGGCCCCTTCCTTTCTGTCTAGTCTTCTTATACTTTACTCCTCATCATATACACTATGAAACAATTGCTCTGGAGTCCTAGTTATTCCTACCACAAAACCCTCCATCCCTTGACGCCATGTATTTTCACTGGCTTTTTTCCATGCCTAGAATTCTCTCCCTGCTCATCTTTCCCCTCTAGCTTCCCTGGCTTCCTTCAAGTCTTAGCAAAATTCCCACCTTCTATAAGAAGTCTTTCCCATTCCTCTTTAATATTAGTGCCTTCCCTCTGAATTTACTTTGTATTTGTCTTGTATATATCTTATTTGTACATAGTTGTTTGCATGTTGTCTCCTCCATTAGATTGTGAGTTACTTCAGAGTAGGAACTGTTTTTGCCTTTCTTCATATCCTCAGCACTGAGCATATAGAGGCTTCATAATGCTTTTTAATTAGATTCTTGCATTGAGTTATCATTGGTAACATCCTTTAGCTGACATACATAAGCTACCATGTATTTTTTCATTACCTTTTGTATTGCTCATAATTATGTCTTTGAGATTATGGTATCCCATGATTCAGTGCCTCATAGCATCATCAGGACGTTCTAGGGATAGGCTTCTGCAGCAATGAACAGTTTGGGATTGAAAACACTCAGCAGGGTCAACCCCACACCAACTGCCTGATGCCTTTTGTCTTTAAATCACTTAGTAATTTCCTATATAAGATCCAACTCATATTTCCTTCTTACTCAGTTCTAGGCCCAGTTTAATGAACAAATGCACCAAAGTGAAGTGAACAGAACTAGGAGAACAATATACACAGTAACAGCAACATCATGCAATGATCAGCTATGGTTGACTTAGCTCCTCTCAGCAATACAGTAATCCAAGACAATTTTAAAAGATTCATGATGGAAAATCCTATCCACATCCAGAGAAAGAACTAGTTAAACACAGATTGAAGCATACTATTTTCACTTTCATTTTTTGTGTTATTTTCCTTTTTGCAAACTATTTTTTCTTTTACAACATGACTGATATTGAAATAGGTTTTTGCATGATTGCACATACATAATCTATATCAAATTGTTTTATATCTTAGGGAAGGGAGAGAGGAGGGAGGGAAAAAAATTGGAAATCAAAATTCTTTTGAAAAATGAATGTAAAAAATTGTCTTTGCATGCAATCAGAAAAATAAATGCTATTTAAGATTTTTAAAAGGAAGAAATATTAGAAAGAAATGAACAAATGCATCACCCATCCAAGATATATATATTGACCTACGGGTTGTCTATCCAGCTGCATGTCATGATCTGGTTAGTGTGTATTTTTCATCCACTTCTTTTCTTTCTTTTGTATTGATGTCTGTTTCTTGAGGAGGTAGTTTAGAGAGTGCCAAAACTTCACAATCAACTAGGGTGTGTGTGTGTGTATGTGTGTGTGTGTGTGTAACAGACTCTGGGCAAGAAATTTCTCATGACACCAGGGAACATAGTATAGTGGATATGAAGAGGTTACCCATAAAGAAGGTTAAGGTTGCTCTGATGACCCCAAAATACCAACACGCAGGGTCCTGTCAAATGAATTCAACTCAAGTCTTCTCTCAGCCAAAGAAAAGTAAAGTTTATTAAAAGTTTGTTTGTATTGGACACAGAGTAAGTCTGTGCTAGGTCATTCTATGGCACTCTGACTATTCTATGGTGCTCTCACTCTTCTATGGCACTCACCCACTTGGTATCCTATGGCGCTCTCACAAAAGTGAAGACAGGATGGTGTCTTATATACAGAAGGTTGTAGGAGGAATCTAGGGGTGGTCTAGAGGAGGACTTTGGGGAGGGTCTTCAGGAGGAGTTAATGAGGTCAATGAGTGATTAAGGGTAGGAGGCCACCTGGAGACTATAGACAATGATGGGCTAGGCCAGTTTGAGGGTGAATTGATATTTTGATAGGCTCAAGGGTGGGAAGTCTAGTAACAGAGGCTTGGGCTCAGCCACATTGTAATAAGCCACACTTATTGCCTCATGCAAATGCCTCATCAAATGAGATCATTTAATCAGAGTTCAAGGTGGGGTTCCCAGAGCCTATACCTCAAAGACTCAAGGAAAGCTTGAGGGGGCTCCCAGACCATACCAGATCATTCCCCCCTCACACAAATGGGACCTAAATTCCTTGGGATAAAGGGTGAAGGTCTCAGCTTCTGAAAGTGCTTCCTGTTGGCAAGGGGCATAGAGCTGTCCCTGCCCCTCTGGGTCCCATTCAAGGGGGTCAGACTTCACATTCAAACGGTCAGATTCCAAACATGGATGATGATGCCAGGTCTAGTGGACTGGAGAACTTGGATTCAGTCAGAGATTTGCATAGCCTTAGTGGTCATCCAGAGGTTGATGGCTTGAACCCTGGAGGAGACAAACCTGGCAAGGAGGGTAAGCAAACAAAGACCAAACAGGCACCAAAAAAAAAAAAAAATAGATGAAGGACAATCTCCCTGGTAGGAATTAAAGATGGCTATGTCAAGGCCAAAAGGAAAAGGGCAGGTATAATTTCACCTCTTTTTATCCTTTTTGCTAGAGGGGGCTGGGGCCTTTCCAAACATTAGCTTAAGGTCTTCCAATGGCTCACAGGTATGTTCTGGAGTCTCTGGGTGGGGAGCAAGAAGTGGTACTGGTTTAATCCTAGAATTAGGAGTCCAGCTGGGGAGACCTTCGAGTTTTACTGCTGTTGGAGTGGTGAGTATGACCTCGGTAGGGTCCCTTCCATATGACATCTAACAGTTCTCCCTTTTGGGTTTTCCATGACTTTAAGTAGACCCAGTCTCCAGGTTGTACTGCAGCAGGACACTCCTTTTCATTGCCAAGAGATTTTGGGAGATACTTAGTGGCATATTCAGTCAGAGCATTCCTGACAGCTCCTTAACTGAGTTGCAAATTGGGTAATTAAATGTTGTTCTGGGTCCACCAGGATGTCATAGGTTAGGAAGGGCCTCCCACACATGAGTTCAAAGGGACTAAGCTTGATATTTTCCCAAGGTGTGATTCGGACTCTGAGAAGCCCAAGGGGGAGATTCTTAACCCAATCTTCTCGGGTTTCTATGCATAGAGTGAGTAAGGACTCACTTAAGGGTATGATTCATTTTTTCTACTTTACCAGAGGATTTTTGATTCCAGGCTGAGTGGAGGTGGTAATTGATTTTAAGTGTCTTTGCCACTGCCTGGGTTATCTGTGAAATAAAAGCTGGGCCATTGTCACTCTGTAAGGAGACAGGAAAGCCAAAATGAGATATGATTTCCTTTAATAGGAACTTTGATACCTCCTGAGCCTTTTCAGTTTTGCAAGGGGAAGCTTCTACCCAATTAGTAAAGGTGTCAATAAAAACCAAAAGAAATTTGAAACCCCTACATGGGGGCATATGTGTAAAATCTATCTGCCAGTCTTCACCTGGGTAGGTACCTCTCTTCTGAACAGGTTTTAAAAGGGGAGGAGGTTTGACTGCCCCTTCGGGATTCACCTGAGCACAGGTTGGGCAGGCCCAACAGACTTGTCTGATGGTTTCTCCTAGCTCACTGCCAGTAAAAATGGGCTTTATCAGAGACTGGAGGGCATTCTTCCCTAGGTATGTGGCCTGCTGTAAGCCTAAAAGAAGCTTCCACTGACTTTCCTCTGGAATAAGAAGTTGTCCTGAGGGTGTTTGAAACCACCTAGAGGAGGAAAGAGAGTATCCCCTTTCCTTAGAAAGGGCCTGTTCCTGAGGGCTGTATGAAGGTGTGAAGGAATCTGGGAGCTGTGGGAGTAGAGGAGCCAGTACAGTCAACTGGTGGGCAGCATTCTTTGCTGTGGTGTCTGCCAGGTGATTTCCCACAGCTTGATCAATTTCCCCTTTCTGGTGGCCTTTGCAAAAGATAACTACCTCAGAGGGTTTTTGAACGGCTTGGAGGAGATGTGAAATCTCCTGTACATGTTTAATAGGGGAATTTTTTGCTGTCAGATATCCCCTTTCTTTCCAGATTGCTCCATGGGCATGTAGAACAGGGAAAGCATATTTGGAGTCAGTGAAATGTTTACTCATTTATTTTCCCCTAGCTCTAGGGCTCTGATGAGTGCTTTCAATTCTGCCTTCTGGGCAGAGGTCCCAGGGGGCAGGGGTTTGGCCTCTGGTTTGGTAGAGGCTGACCACTGAAGATCCACTTTTCCTGAGCCCTTTTTCAATAAAGCTTAAACCATCTGTGTACCAGACTGCTTCAGGGTTTGGGAGAGGAGAATCTTTCAAATCAGCTCAACTGGCATAAACACAGTCCAAGGTCTCCTCACAATCATGAACCAGGACATCTGAGTGGGCACTCTCTGGGAAGAAGGTTGCTGGGTTGTGTATGGCACATCTGAAGGAACAGGTCAGGGGTATCTAAGAACAAGGCTTGATATTTGGTGAGCCTGCCACTAGTCAGCCCCTGGTGGCCCTTTGCTTCTAGGATGCTCTGAACTTGATGGGGAGTTAGAACTTCCAGGGGCTGACCAAGTGTAAGTTTAGAGGCTTCCTCAATTAGAATGGCTGTAGCAGCTATTGCCTGGAGGCATACAGGCCATCCTGCAGCCACAGAGTCTAATTGTTTTGAAAAATAGGCAACTGGCCTGGGGTCAGGTCCTAAGGACTCTGTTAGGCCTCTCAGAGCCTGTCCTCTCCTTTCATCTACATACAGACTGAAAGGTTTTCCTAGATCAGGTAGGGCTAATGCTGGTGTGGTGGTCAATTTAGCTTTCAGAGTCTCAAAAGCTTTAGTCTGATTGGGACCCCACTCTAGAGGGAGTGAGTCAGGGCCCTGAGTGGAAGCATAGAGAGGTTTAGCAATAAAGCCAAAATTTGGGATCCAGAGCCTACAAAACCCAGCCATATCTAGAAAAGTTCGAAATTGTTTTTTAGTGGCTGGAATAAGTACAGACAAGATTGTCCTTTTCCTCTCAGAGGTTAAGGAGCGAGAAGTAGGAGTTCGTTCATGGCCCAGATACTTTACAGATTGGCGTGCTATCTGGACTTTATCCAAAGAGACCCTATACCCTCAGCTACCCAAGAAATTAAGGGCTTCTGCAGCAGGAGGCCTCCCGGGTGGGGCTACAAATAAGGATAGCATACACATACTGGATTAAGCTGCTATCAGTTAATTTCAGATCCCTTAAATCCGTTCCCAAAGCTTGGCCAAATAAATGTGGGCTATCCTGAAACCCTTGGGGCAAGACTGTCCATGTTAGCTGACATGGACTTGTTTCCCCAGGAAATATCCATTCAAATGCAAAAATATATTGCAAGTCTGTGTGCAGAGGTATACAGAAAAAGGCATCTTTGAGATCTAGAGTGGAAAAGCATTGGGTACCCCCACGGATCTGAGTAAGTATTGTATATGGGTTGGGGACTATGGGGTGTATAGGGATGACAGCTTTGTTAACAGCCCTGAGATCTTGAACCATGCAGTATTCTCCATTAGGCTTTTTTACAGGAAGAATCGGGGTGTTACATGGAGATTGGCAAGGGACAAGAATTTTATATTTTAGGATTTTTCAATTAATTGTTGTAGTCCTTCCCAGGCCTCAGGCTTGATTGGATATGGACAGCAATGGGGGAACACATTAGGACTTGGAGGTGAACAGTAACTGGGGTGGCATAAGTAGCTCTCCCAGGAATTCCCTAATCTTAGACAATTGGCTCAACTGTCTCCCACACTTCTGGGGGGATATGGGGGTCTGGTGAACAGAGGGCAAAGGGATATGGGAGGTTTAACTAGAGAAAATTGACTCCCCAATTTCATCATCAGGTCCCTTCCCAACAAGGGGGCGGGGCAAGAGGAGATAATAAGGAAGAAGTGTTCAAACAACAGATCCTCCAATAGGCAGGGGAGGGGTATGTCTTGTGACATCCCTTAGTTTTCCCTCCTATGCCCTTGACCTGACAGGTCAAGGGGCGCATAGGGCCAGAGTAACTAATTAAAATAGAGAATATAGCTCCCGTATCGATCAGAAAATGAGTAACCTTACCTTCGACCTTGATCTTGCCCAGGGCTCAGCAAGGAAAATGGAGAAGGTGGGAGCACTACCAAGCCCTAGGCTTCCCGTCATTCCGAGTCTTAAGAAGACTGGAGGACAGGGTACTGGGAGGTGGCTCTACCACTTTTACCTCAGTGACCATCTTTCCTCCAATGTCCCTCCTGGTCAGATGGGCACAGTTCTATAGGCATTGGTTCCTGGGGCTCCCTCTGGGGGGGGGGTGCCCTGGAGGGGCACTCCTTGGACCAGTGACCCTTCTTGTGGCATAAAAAGTAGGTTTTCCCCCTGCCCAAGTGACTGGGCTTCCTCCAAGGGAGCCCCTGGAGGGGCTTTTCCTGGCCATGGCAGCAGCCAAGAATCGAGCATGTTCTCTGTCTCAGGTTTGTTCCCTGCATTCTTTCTCCTCTGCTGCAACCAGGTCTTTGTTATTAAAGACTCCAAAGGCCGTCTCCAGTAACTGGGTCTGAGGTATTTGGGGTCCCAGTGCCAATTTCTGCAGTTTCCTCCTAATGCAGACTGACTAATAAAATACATGTTAAGGATTGCTGCCCCTTCTATAGAGTCAGGATCTAAATTTGTATGCCTTTTAATAGCTTATACAAGTCTATCTAGGAAAAGGGCGGGGTTTTCTTGATTTGTCTGAGAAATTTCTCCAACTTTCTGATAATTTACTTGCTTTTGAAAGGCAGTTCTTAGGCCTTCTAACAGGCAAAGTACCATATGGTCTCTCTTCTCCCTGTCATCCCAGATCTGATAATCCCATCCTGGGTCACTAGTGGGAACAGCAGCTGTTCCTGGGGGGTATTTTCTGGGGTCATTGCTAGCCAAATGATCCCCAAATTTTGGGGCTTTTCCCCAGATTCTCCTCTTCTCCTCAGTGGAACAATAGGTAGAGAAGAGGATATACAAATCACCCCCAAAAGCTCAAATTGCTGGGATAAGTCACAAAAACCTTCAGTAAACTTTGTTGGGTTTTTGGAGAATTTACCCAACTTTTCTTTAATTTGATTGAGATCCAAAACTCAGAGGCAGAAGACCTAGGTTCACATCCTATTGCAGACATGCAGACACTTACTACCTATGTGTTTTCTGAGTCACTTAACCTTTCTCTGCCTCTGTTTCATCATCTTTAAAATGAGCAGGTTAGACTTGATGGCCTCAAGGTCCATTTCAACTCTAAATCCATAATCCTATGAGCTCCCCATGATCCTTAGTTGAACCTATTTCTCTGTTTTATGTCTCTATCAATGTCAAAGTTATTCCTGACTCTTTATTCAACATACTCCCCACCTACAATCAATCATTTACCAGAACTTGTCAATTCTTCCTCTTGCAACCAGCCCCCTCTTTCCTCTCACACAACCTCTGCCATAGTTTAGGGACTTGTTAGCTTTTTCCTAGACTATGGCAGTAACTTCCTTAATGGTCTCTGCTTCCAGTGTCTCCCCTTCTCTAGTTTATCTCCTATTCAGCTGCCAGATATAGAGCATATATGCCAGATATAAAGCATAGTTCTGTCACTCCCTTGATCAAGAATTTTCAATGGTTCCCTGTTACCTCTAGCATAAAAATCAAACTCCTCCTCTTGTCATTTAAAGTTTTTCATTGTCTGGATAGAAATGGAAACTATTTTTCTAACTGAAGTCTTACTACTCATCTTCATGTACTCTATGTTTCAGCCCAACTAGGCTATTTGTTATTCCCAAAGTTTGTAACTCCACCTCTAGCCCTAGGACCTTCATACTAGATGTCCTGAATGCCTAGAATACACTGCCTTTAGAAGCTTTAGCTTTTTTCATGTTCCACTCCAGTGCCTCCTTCTAAGGGAAGCCTTTCCTGATCACTTTTGTTTTTAGTGTTCACACCCTCAAATTATCTTATGTTTACTGAGCTATGTAAATATTGCTCTCTCCCTCCACTCCAGTAAAATGTAAACTTCTTAAGGGTAGTGATGGGAGAGACTATTTTACATTTTGTATTTGATTTCCCCAGTGCCTAGTAGAGTGCCAGCTACATAGCATGTGTTTAAATTTTTTTGCTTGTTCAATTGAAATTAAATTTTTTTAACTTTTAAAATTAAAAAAATTTTTTTGCTTGTTCAATTGAAATTAAATGAATGACTCTACTTAGCAGATCATTGAAGAAAGTGATTATTGTTTCTCTGGCTTGAGGAAGGAAAAATATATTATATTCCCAGTACTATGTACTTGTGGGAAAAAAAATAAAACCAAAAAATCAGGAAGAAAACCCTAGATTTAAACAAAGAATAACTTCTGAGTGAGATGGAAACATTCAAGGGTAGATTTCAAAAAACCCAAGCAAACAAACAATGATAACCCACAGACCTACTGGGTCCTCAGAATCTGGCCTAAAGTCCTATGCAATTTTACCATGTACATGTTTAGAAACACTCTTAAGGTTGAATGTTATTTTACTAAGTTAGAAAATATAAGTGTCTATACTTTAAAATCAATAAATAATCAGCAAAGTAGAATGTTCATTCCATTCTGTATAGTTTACGGAGAAACAGCCCCAACAATGCCAGAACGGGCACAACAGGACAGGATCAGAGAAGTTCTAGGGAATGAGGGCAGCTTCAGGAACCACAAACCAAAGAGAAATGGGAGAGGGGGAGAGACAGAGTTGCATGCTGGGAATGAAGGTGGAAGATGGAAGATGGAAGTGGGATAGCCTCACCCAGGAACCTTGAGGACAGAGATAGAAATGGAAGGAGGGCAGGGTGGGATAGCAATTATTCCTCTTCCCTGTACATGAGCCCTTTCTGTATTTTTTTCTTTTGTGTTAAATAAAACTTTTTCTATGTTTAAAAAATGAAGAAAATCATCTTTAAAAGTTTGCTTGTTTTTTTAGATCACATTTTCATCAAGGTTAAAACCTCACGTTTGTCCTTACCACCAAAGTACCTGATGTATAACTTCACAAGTGATGATGTCATTTAAGTAGAGGAAGATGGTTCTGGACCTGGCCAAATACTTGTAATGCAAGTCTATGCTAGAAGTTTCACAATTTAATTTTTTTTTTTTATTATTAAATTGAGGTGGTGCTATAGTCCCTGCTACTGGTAGGCCTAGACTGGTTAGATCAGTTGATTTAGGGAGCCATAAGTCTCAGTAAGGCTAAGACTAGATAACACAATAAGTCAGGCACTAATACAGAAAGCCCCTGGGAGCAAAGGACCACCAGGCTACCAAAGGAGAGCTGGCCCAGGTTAGAACAGAGAAGATCAAAGCTTCCTTACTGCATAGTCAGTGGATTGGGCTGGTGAGTGGCAGCTATATTTCCTGACTGGGTAAGTTGACAAGTATAGATATTTGAATATATTGATAAGATCAAAGGAAAATAAAATAAGAAAAACAAGCAAATAAGATGAAATATAAAATCCTTAAGAAGGCTTTTTCATTTTCCAAAAATTTCAAATTCCTCTTTCAAAATGACTGAATGTGTGCCTATAAACTGTTAGTCCCAGGTAATCATCAAATGTTTATTAAATGTTTACTATATGCCAGGTATCATGCTAGGCCCTGAAGGTATGAAGATATAAATGAAGTAGCCCCTATTGTAAAGGAAGTCCTGCTCCCCAAAATGTGTATATTGACTTTAACATGATAACACATTATCCTCATTTTCCTTATTGACCTTCTTTTAGATATGCATTACATGGATTTATTCTTGTTGTCTTTATTTTTTCCAATTTATTTATTTTTAGTTTTCAACATTCATTTCCACAGGATTTTGAGTTATAGATTTTTCTCCCCATCTCTCCCTTACCCCCACCCCAGAATAGCGAGTCTACTGAATACCCCTTCCCGAATCTGTTCTCTCTTATATCCTCCCCTATCTACCCCCTCAACTTTCTAGTAGGGCAAGATGGATTTCTATACCCCAGTTGGATTTCTATACCCCAAGATGGATTTCTATACCCCAAATTTCTATACTTATTTCCCAGTTGCATGTAATATACATTAACATTTGTTTTTTGAAACTTTGAGTTCCAAAGTCTTACCCTTCTTCCTTCCTCACCCACCCCCACTGGGAAGACAAGCATTTCAACATAGGTTGTACATGTGTAGTTATGCAAAACATTTCCATAGTAGTTATATTGTGAAAGACTAACTATATTTCCCTCCATTCCCACCCCCCACTTATTCTGTTTCCTACTCTGACCCTGTCCCTTTTCAAAAGTGTTTGCTTCTAATTACCCAATCCGCACCCCCTTCTATCATTCCCTCTCTTATCCCCTTCTCCTCTGCTTTCCTATAGGGTAAGAGACCCAATTGAGTGTGTATGGTATTCCCTCCTTAAGCCAAATTCAATGAGAGTAAGGCTGTCCTATTCCCTTTCACCTTCTTGCTCTTCCCTTCCATTGTAACAGTTTTCTCTTGCCTCCTTTATATGAGATAATTTACCCTAATCTATCACTCCCTTTTCCCTTCTCCCAATATATTCCTCTCTCACCTCTTAATTTTATTTTTAAGATATTGTCCCTTCATATTCAACCCATCCTGTGCCCTCTATGTATACAGGTACACACATATACACATATTTATTACTCACATATTTATACACACATACACCCTCCTATATATACATACATATGTATGTATACATATATACATATATATTCCCTTCAACTATCCTCATATTGAGAAAAGTCTCATGAGTTACAATTATCGTTTTTCCATGTAGGAATATAAATAGTTCAATTTTGATAAGTTCCTTATGACTTCTTTTTCCTGTTTACCTTCTCATGCTTCTTGTAATTGAAAGTCAGATTTTCTGTTCAGCTCTGGTTTTTTCATCAAGAATGCTCAAAAATCCTCTATTTCATTGAATGACCATATTTTCCCCTTAAGCATTATCTTGTTGTTTTTAACTACTTAACTACATGATGTGTGTATATTATTCTTATGGTTCTGCATTTATCCCTATCATTTCACATAAGTCTTCCCTTGTGTCTTTGAATTCCTCATATTTATTATTGCTTCTGGTGAAATAATATTCCATTACATTCACATACAATACTTTGGTTAGCCATCTCCTGGTTGTAAGGACACCTAGTGAGTTTATGGTTTTTTGATGTTGCAGATAAAGGCAAATTAAGTTGAAAGGGTTTAATACTCAAGATACTTTAAGGGGGAAGGGATTCCAAAAGAATGTAAAAGTGCACAGATGGCACTTTATTTTTAAAGAATGTAAGAAGACATCAGCAAGAGTGGACTCTAACATCTGCTTTCTCTTCTCTATAAAACCTTCATGGAATTGTCCTATGCACATATCAACTAAGACATATTCCAGTTAAATATATGAATGGGATCCCACCTTCGTCACACATTATCTAACTGTGGGCCAGCTGAGGAGAGAATTAGGAACTCTTCACCAAACCCATTATAAAATATTACTGCCTTGGATTCTGTGAAGTTACTTTGAATTAAGCCCAAATCATATACATAAAACCTTTATTTTGATCATCCTTTTTCAAGAAGCTCAAAAGGTCTATATTGACATTATCTGATTAAACAGAAGCACCACACTGGTTATCTATCTAAATTTTAGAGACTGGCAGAGGTAGGAGGAGGAGGAAAGGCAAGAAGGAGGGAAATAGGGAAAAAAGATAGGTTAAATGATTTACTCAGGGTGACACAAGTACTCTTTAGTGAAGCTGGGACTAGAAGGGAGGCGTCCAAGCTTCTCCTCATTCATTCATTCACATTCATTCATTTAACAGATTTTTAGTTTCCTTTTGTCACCTGGAGACCACAAAGATGAACGAGGATCTTAGAATCTAACAATACAAAAGCTTTCTTCTGGGGAGCATGTTCCTGTTATTTTTGTGTGTGTGTGTGTCTTATATACCTTTGGCAGTATGAGAAGTCTAATAATACTGTAGTTTGTTGCTGACGTTCATAATTGAAAGAAGTGCTCATTTTCAGTCAGGGGCTAGTAAATATGAAAGTGAAATTTTCCTATCCAAGTCTACTGACCCACCTGAAGTCTTAACCCCAGGTTAAGACTCCCCTCTACTAGACAAAGGCTAGCTTTCCTACCCTTAGTCCTTTGGCCTCTGATTAAATATGACCCAGTTTCACCAAATTCACTTTGTTCTGAATTCATAGAGATTTAAAACAAGCACTCACAGAACAATGCTGTTTCAATTTGACTTAAAGAGAGGAGAGGCAAGAATAGATATATCTCTAGCATTTCCTCCTTGCACCATTCTCCAAAGGAGACTGATTCCTTCCGGGAAGGGGAGCAGAAAGTTTGGGCCAGAGGCTCCTCTGCTCTCCTCAGAGAGAGGGCTTCTGGGCTAGAAATATCTCTCTCTGCTTCCTTTAAATATTATCAATCTAGGGATTTGATTTTAAGGTTTAAACTAAACTCCTGATTACTATTTCTTAACAAGGAGGAGGGACCCCAAGCTCTTATGTTCAAGGCTTGACTCTCTTTCACCAAATACAAGTTCCACAACAAACACATCTAGCAGATAATAATTTATCCAAATTGTCAGCAAAACAGAAATCAGACAAAAACCCCAGGTTTCATCCAAAGAAGAAATTCTCTGAAGTGTCTAGTGTTACAAGCCAAGGGTAGGCACGGGATGGAGACTGCCAGTCCATCTTATGTAGACTTCTTCCTAGAGTGTTTCTTCCCTCATAGCCCTGAAGAGAGGTTAGAATCCCAAAGCTTCCCAGGTCTTCCCAGTCAGTGTGGGAGACCAGGAATACCAGAAACTGGATTTCTCTTCTCTCCCACCTTCGCCAACTTTACCCCTCACACATAGGCATGCAATGATCTCTATCAATGAAGAGAGAACCCCATACAAATGGACTTTGATTACACTCAATCACAGGACTTCAGAGTTGGAAGGGACCTGACCAGCCAATCTGGTCTAACTCCTACCCCAAACAGAATACCCTCTAAAACATACCCCCTAAGTGGTCATCTAGCCTCTGGTTGAAGACCTCCAGTAAAGAGGATCCCATCACCTCTCAAAATATCCTGTTCTGCTTTCAGAAAACTCTCGTGTTGGGAAGCTTTTCCTCACATCAAACTTCACTTTGCCTCTTTGTCATTGTGCCTATCATTCTGGTTCTGCACATTCACATGCTAACCCTTCATAAGCCAAAAGACAGTTGTCACGCTGTCTTCCAAATCTCGGAATCACTGAGAGCTGACCTTTGACCTATATTTCCTTCCCATCCCCGCATTTGGTGCCACTGTAATGCTTTGAGATTGTTAGATACTACATCTCTCCCACGAGAAAAAAAAGGAACACATGCCCACTAGGTTAATGTTTTATAAGCCTTCTGATAGCAACAGCTTGAACCTTCCGTTTTTCAACCACATTGCCTTCTGTGGTTTGTTTACTGTTGCCTCTGGTTACCCCAGTAACACAACAGTGACATACTTCCTTTTCTACCAGTGTTATGAATGCTAATCCCTCCTTCAGCTTTTGCTATTGCAGAGATGCCCTATCTGGCCTGACCTCGGTTCTGGAACATTACACTACTCCTATCAGAGCTGTCAAAAAGGAGGGAAATCCACTGATAATTCTTTGGAAGTATTGTGTGTTTTCAAGTCAGAGCATCTAACTGCGTTCCCAACAATTGGAGGCAGGGGGAGGGGCAAGGATTAAAAACCAGCTCCGAGGTTTGTGGCTGAGATCTATAGAGCCTGGATGAAAACAATCAGTCCTCTGTGTTTTTGCAAAGATATTTCCGTTTACCAGACTTGATTTAAAAAAACCAGTCCTCTGAATGCAATTACTATACATTTACAGCCTGAAACACAGTATTAAGTTATCAGGTCATCTGGGCAAAATCATGCTGATGAGGGTTTTGTGGCAAACGTTCTCAGGAGCATTTTACAGTCTTGTCTTCATACAACTCAGAAACCTAGTCTCTTAACCCCAGAACTGGAAGAACAAAGAACAGACAGTGGAAAGGAACACTGTGGTCAATGGAAAATAACATTTGCTTACCTGTTCCTTTTTTTTTCTTCAGTGAATAAGCATTTACTTTCTTTCCCTCCTTGTGCCCCAGTTAAAAAAATAAATAAAACTTTTGTAACATACATATACAGCCAAGCAAAACAAACTCATGGTCGTCCAGGTCCAAAAATGTGTGCCCTGTACTGCATTTCAAACCCTTTACCAGTGTAGGAGGTGGGTAGCAGGCTTCATTTTTGACCCTCTGGAATCATACTTGCTTGTCCTCCTAATTCCCATCTATACTGATCTAGCCAGCCACTTCAAGAGGGTGTTCCCCCTTCAGTATGCCCTAGTGACAGGGCAAATGCCTAATTTTGACACAATATTTGAATATTTCCACTGATTCACAGGCAGAAAAGATTGATCAATTAGAGCATCAGCACACAGGCTCTGATTTAGGTGCATCCACTTCTGGAGGGTAGAAAACACCTGATCAGCAAGGATTTCGTTTTGAAAGTTAATGGTACAATCAAACCCAGATTAAAAGGTTCTGAATCAGGGAAAAGGAACCCTTGGAATCTACTTTATTCAGCTACCAGAGAGGACAAAATGTTTGTTTTAAAATTAGCTTTGTCTTTTGGGAAAGGGAATAAGAGCTTGGTAATCACAGTAGAGGGACAAAAGTGGTCCTAGAGTTGAAAGCCCTACAGGGACATGGAGTGAATGCCTAAAAGGAAATAGGACAAGTAATAGGAATGAGGAGACTCCCCAACTCTGTTCTTCTAGGCTCCTAATACTCAGCCTGACTCTAGATTCTCACTAGACTGTGATCAGAAACTGGGGTCTGTAACTAGAGGAAAAAATCTTTGCCACAAGTTTCTCTGCTTGGATCTCATGTCTAAGATGTGTAAGGAATAGATTCAAGTTCATTAGGATAAGAATCATTTCCCAATTGATAAATGTTCAAAAGCTATTAAACCTTTTTTTTTCTTTTTGGAGGGCAATTGGGGTTAAGTGACTTGCCCAAAGTCACACAGTAGTTTTGTGTGTGTGTGTGTTGTCTGAGGCCAGATTTGAACTCAGGTCCTCCTAACTCCAGGGCCAGTGCTCTATTCACTGTGCCACCTAGCCACTCATATTAATAGCTTTTTAAAGGAAAAAAATCCAAGCTAACAAAAACTATATGGAAGAAATGCTCTAAGCTACGAATAATCAGAGAAATGTACATTTAAGAACCTCTGTCATTCTATGTCACACCCATCAGTGTGGCAAATAAGGCAAAAAAGAAAATGACAAATGTTGCAAGGTTTATGGGAGGCACATTAATGTGCTGTTGGTGGATCTGTGAACTGGTCCAGGCATTCTGGAAAGCACTATGTGCTTGTAACACAGTAGAGTTTTTCCAAAGGAATATATTTACTTCAGAAGGTATAATCACAAATGTACAAACATACTTCCCTCAATACACGGGAGGCAGAATCTCTTCTTTCCCCTGTACCATGTAGGTTTCTAAGGAAGCAAAGGGTGCTAGGTTCATAGCTTAGGTTCTAGGTTCCTGTAAAGTCCCAGGTAGAAGTCCAAAAACCCTACTGGGCCTTGAACCCCCTGACTTCTTAGGACTTCCATGCCAGGATGACTTGCTGCACCAGCCCTCCAGCAATGCTGGATCCAAGGTCTCCTTGGCTTGAACTCCTGGGTCCTGCAGAGTTAGAGGACAAACAACATAGAACAGAAACAAAAAAGCCCATTTATAAGGGGTAGCAGCTCACAGCAGCTAGGAGCACAAAGGATGGTGGAAAGAGAGCAAATAGTACCACAGTATTACTTTTAAAAATGCAGACAACCAATCAAGGAAGCTGCTCCCACCCACATGGTAGGGGATGTTCCGAGTTAGGCAAACTGAGCGTGCTTAAAGCTGGGTTACACCCTTAAAGTTACTAAACTGTGCCCCGTAACATACTAATGGCACCATTAGGCCTATACACTAAAAAGATAAAAGAAAATAGGGGGCAACTAGGTGGCACAGTGCATAGAGCACCGGCTCTGGAGTTAGGAGGACTTGAGTTCAAATCTTGCCTCAGACACTTAACACAAAAAAACTAGTTGTGTGACCTTGGGCAAGTCATTTAACCCCAATTGCCCTACCTTCCCCCCTCCAAAAAGCAAAAAAAAAAAAAAAAATCAAAGAAAATAAAAGGACCCATGTATACAATGATATTTATGACATACAATGATATACATATGTATATATCTCTCTGTCTCTATATGTATCTATGTGTATATATACATACACACACTCTTTTTGTAGTGGCAAAGAACTAGAAACAAAGGAGGTGCCCATCGATTGAGGAATGGCTGGACAAGTTATGATACATGAATGTAATGAATATTACTGTTTGGTAAGAAATGATGAAAAGGATGGTTTTAGAGAGGGCTGGGAAGACTTCTAAGAATCGATGCAGAGTAAAATGAGAAGAAACCGGAGAACAATGTATACAATCCTAGCAACATTGTAAAGACGAATAACTCTGAAAGACTTAAGAATTAAGGTCAATGCAGGGATGTAATGAGTCTGGAGGGTTGATGATGGAGCATGCTCCTGTCCTCATTTTCCCTAAATGAGGAAGATGAGGAAGAATGAGCTGTACATTTTCAGATATAGCCAATGAGGGGATTTGTTTTGCTTGACTCTGATTACTTGTTACAAGAGTTTTCCTTTTCTTTTGGGGAAGGGGTTGAAAAAGGGAGAAAGTAAATATGTTCATTGAAAAAAATAAAATAAAAAATTTAAACCTGGGCTCTGTCCTTTACTTCAAGCATTCATTTTTCTCACAGATTGAAGAATGATGGCTTATAGACCCTGGTGGAAGTATTTCTGGAACTGAAAAGTTGGGTGTTGCCAACTCTCTTGTTGAAGGATTCTAATTGTTGAAAAATCTATACTCCTACCATTGCTAAATTGAGGTTCATAGATTTAGAACTGATGAGACCTTAGCAGCCATCTAGGCCAAGCCCTTCATTTTATAAATGAGAAAATGGAGACCCAGAGGAGGCTAAGTGACTTTCCTCCTTGCTTGGAATTCTCTTTATCCTCATTCTGCTTCCTGGCTACCATGACTTCCTTCAAGTCCCAGCTAAAACCTCACTTTTGCCACAAGTTTCTCCTGATCCCACTAATACTAGTGCCTTTTCTGTAAGATAATATCTATAGGTTGTTTCTACATAGCTGTTTTCATGTTGTCTCCATTAGACTGTGAGCTCCTTGAAGGCACTGACTTTTTGTGTTTATTGTCTCCCTAGCACTTTACCTAATGCCTGACCTATAGGAAGTACTTAATAAATGCTTGCCAACATAAATAGCTAGTAAGTGTCTGAGGTGGGATACAAACTCAGGTCTTCTGGACTTGAAGTACAGCACTTGATCAACTGCCCTATTTAACTGTCAAGGGACCTTTTGTGGTCCATGGTGACTTTGCAACAACAGACATGGTCCCTGGTCTGTCTGTTTGAAAAAATGTGTGACAATGTTGTTCAGAAAGCTGGTTCAGAAACTTGGGAGATGAGGCCCTAAATAATGCTTTTCTCAGTGCCAGCCATAGCCTTCACCAACAATCATTCATTCATGCCAATTCATATAGCTCAGTGCCAGTGTTGAAGGAGACAGTGTTGGGAAAATAAATGGGATTTGTGTTTATTATATTAAATTCTTTGGGATTTTTGGGGAAATCCTAAGAATGAGGCAATAAAAGATTCATGGGGGTTTAAATCAGGTAGAGTATGTAGAAAGTATGAATTAGCATAGGCTACAGTTAATGCAGCTAGGTGGCCCAGTGGATAGAGCACTGGGCTTGGAATCAGGAAGAATCATCTTCCTGAGTTCAGATCTGTCCTCAGACACTTACTAGCTGTGTGACCCTGGGCAAGTCACTTTACCCAAACTGCCTCAGTTGCTACATTCCTTGGGGTTTGGATGTTAGTGCCTTAGGTATCTGCTGGGACCCATGGAACTCACGTCTGCTACAGGTTCAAGACTTCTCCAAGCAGTATGGCTGGAAAGCTGCTTCTTCGTGACATATCAGCTCTACACCCTGGGAGCAGAAATACATCAAACCATTATCAGCTGACAACTTAGTAGGGCTACTGCATAAGTGAGTTGGGAAAATTGTTCTCCCAAATAAGACGCAGAGTAGACTTCTGGAGGTTGGAGGTTGGAGTGGGGGTGGGGTGGGGTTTAGAAGGGCTAGATAAGCACAATGTAGGCTCTTAAAAATGCTTTTTTTAAGTTGAGTTGAAAGAGATAATTAGGGATTTAATAGCCTGAGAAATTAGAAGAATAGGGATAATAGTTATCCTCCCACTTTATTGATAAGGAAACTGAGGGTCAATCAATCTATAAATGGACACATCGTGTCTACTGTTGCCAAGCACTGTACTAGGTGCAAAGAATAAAACAATCCTTCTCACAAATCAGCTTCTATTCTAATGTGTGTGGGGGGGAAAGGGGGGCATAGAGAGAAAATAAGCACATATGAAAATACAGAGAGCTAAAATATAAAGTTAATAAATACAAATATATACAAGGTAATTAAATACAAGACAATTTGGGAGGAAGGCCACTAGTAGTTTTGGGAAGGTTGGGAATCAGGAAGAAGATGCTGCCTTGGAAGGAAGAGAGGGATTCTTCAAGGCAGAGGTAAGGGAGGGCAGGGAGAACATTCTAGGCAAGAGGGTGGTTAGTACAAAGACAGAGATGGGAGAGGGAGAATCCCAAGTGAGGACGGAGGGATGAGCCATGTGGCTGAAGCACAGAGGAGGTTTGTGGACTCAGTGATATCCCCTCCCCCCCATTACATGTACTGCCCTTCTTGACTAGGGTTAGCTTCCCCACAGTCATGCTCATTTCCCACTATTATGCTTAGGCTCAAACTGTTTCCCCTACTTTGCTTTTCTGCTACTAGAGAAGATTCTGGGTCCATTCATAGATATAGAGTTGGAAGAGACCTCAAAAACCATCTGCACCAATTCTCTTATTTTACAAATAAGGAAACTGAGGCAAAGGGGAGGTTAAGTTACTTTCCTAGGGTCACACAGGTAATAAGCTTAAAAGGCAAGATTCAAACCCGGAACTTCCTAATTCTTTCTACTATACCACAGTTGTCATGTCCTAAATCCCAGAAGCCTAGGGGACTCCACAACTTAGTTGTACTACTCAAAGTCAGGGCCCATGATGTCTTAGCTCTCTTCTCTGCTAACTGGGGATGATTGTACTTAGTTATCCTAATTATAATGATTTATCCTAATTATAATATTCATGGATTTAGGTTCTCCCTACTCTTGGGAGGACATATTTTGGATAGGTAAGGTAGGTTTAGGGCATCTAGGCAGCACAGTGGAAAAAGCAACCAGGCCTGGAGTCAGGAAGACAAGTTCAAATCCAGCTTCAGATACTTCCTAGCTGTGTGACCCTGGATAAGTCACTTAAGCCTGTTAGTCTGTTTCCTCATCTGTAAAATGAGCTGGAGAAGGAAATGGCAAACCACTTCAGTATGTTTGCCAAGAAAACCCCAAACAGGATCACAAAGAGTGGGACACAACTGAAATGACAGAACAGAGGGTGGGTGTAGGGAATACCTCCCCTCCCCCCAGCTCAGGAGTCTGAGAATTCCTAAAGGAGGGTAATTAGCAAAGTGTCTTGAATTAAGAGCTAGAAGAACCTGCAAAACATTCTTTCTTCCATTTGTTCCTTTCAAGAAGAGGCACTGGCTTTGGTTGGATAAATCTCTAAAGAGGAAGGCCCTGCACTTCCTCTAAGTTCTTACATCCTCTCTCTTCAACCCTCCTCATTCCCCCCCACCCCCATAGGCATAAAAAGTCTAAATAAATAAAACATCTCTAAGCCAAAGCAAGGGCCTGTGGACCTGAGCGGTGGGGGGCCCACACCCTCTCTCCCAGCCCCGCCACTTCCTCTCAGCAGCTGCCAAAATCTGATCTGCAGCTGGGTTACTAATATCAGAACTTGTTTCCTTCTGTGTTCTCTGTTCAACTTCCTTTGCCATCTCACCCAGCAGTGAGGCAGTGAGGGCTGGCTTGGGCCTCCAAGCTTTGTCTGGGGCTTCTGAATTCAGGCAGGTTCTCACAGCATTGCTTTTGCAAGCCAAAACTCTTGCTTGGGAGTCTAATGAGGTCAGTGTGAGTGCCTTAGACTTAGCCCTTTGAGGCTGGAGACAATAGGCAGGGAGGGGACTCTGTCCCAGGCCTATTATGTATAGAGCAACCAGCAACTCCCCGAGAGGGTGGCACAAATAGAGTCTCTGTGGTGACATTGACAGGCCCAGCGTTGGATGAAAGTCTCCAGTGTCACTGAGAGACCTGAGGAGGAGACTTCCCTAAGTAGAAGCTCTTCCTCTAAGCCCCACTGGGACCTACTATTCCCATACATGAATAGGGTCCTAGGAAGAGGGGAAAGATAGGTTGTTTCTGACTATGTCATTGTGTTTGTCTTGGTCTGGGTCGGTCTGTCTCTGCCCTTCTAACTCTATCACTGATCTTGTCTTGATCTGTTCCTTTCTATCCATCTTCCTATTTGTCTGTCTCTGTTTCTTTGTCTGTCACTGTGTCTCTGTCTCTGTTCCTGTTTGTGCCCCTGTTTTGTACTGTCTCTTTCTGTCTCTCTGCTTCTCTCTTTCCTTCCTCCTGTCACCCCCTCTGTCCACCTTCCCAAGCCCCCAGGTGCCATCATCCCCAGTTGGGCAGTGGAGAACTTTGGGACCAAAGACTTCTAACCATCTGCCACTCATCAGTGCCAAATACATCCAGCCTTTTCTCCATATGGACCTGGTACCCTCAACAGCTCACCTGGGCACCTTCCTGCTGGAGTAAACTACAGGAAATTTCTCCCTATGCTCCCACCCCCAAGTCCTTCAACTAACTGCTTTCTTTCCTGCCTGGGTCTGACTGGCAGATCACAAAACTTGTATTATATCCTGGACCAGGACATTGCAGCTTTGGGGGATTTTTTAGGGGCAATCTACAAGGGCAATTCCCAAGGAGGGGACTTAACTTATAACAAAGAGTTTGGATCCTGGAAAAACAAACAAACCAACCCTCCACAGATAGCAGGTATGCCTTAGTACTCTTTCTCTTCCTGGAGGCCTTTCCTGTCCTCCACCCTTTACACTCTTTCTCAATTGCTGGCCACACCCATCAATATTTGCATCTCTTGGTGCTGGCACATTTTATTTTCCCAGTTGCTCAAATGGGAAATGGAAGGGGGCAAATATCCCAATGTTTGATACAATTGCAATTTAATAATACATAAAACATATACGAAGAAATTCAATACACAAGGTGGAGTGTGATCAGGACAAAGTGGGGTCAAGCAGGGGCGCGCTGGTACATTTGTAATAACTGTATCTCTGGGAAGAAAAACCCATTATGAAACCTTTAAGTTTAATCATTATTACTTAATTACTTATTATCACTTAATTAATTTTTAATTATTTATTCAATTATCAATATCATTATCAACATTTTCTCCATTACCTTAAGTTTAGACAATCAACAAAACAATTATTCAAACCCTGATTGGGGACATTTGCTGATTTCTGAGGTCTAAATGCTCACACTGATCATTTAAATCTTGGCTCTCATGAGTTGGTAGCTGACTCCAGCAACACCGCTGCTAAATACCTAGCCAAAAAGTTGAGGTTTTATTTCAAAGGCAGTGGGTAGCCCCTGAGTTCTTGGAGCAGGGTGCTGAAATAATTCAGAAGATCACATTAGGGATATTAGGTTGATAACTGTGTAAATAATGGATTGGAGAGGCAAAAGACTATTGGCCAACTGGATAGTCAGGAGGCTCTTAGAATATTCTCAGCTCTGTGATTGGGTTTGTTTGTTATTTAATAAGCCCATTGTTCAGTGAGACTCCATTATGCCACTGTGAGGAAATAAGGAAAGGGAGGGAGGGACTTTGGGGGTAACACTGAGGAACAGGGAAAAATCTGAAGGGTGGAGGGGAAGTAGATGTAGTATGTATCTGACAATTTCATTTAAACAGGAGCTGACCCCGCATGCAAAGGAATATCGATAAATGGGTCAATAATACTTCTTAAAACAGTGGTCCTTAAGAATGGGATTAAAAAAAAAATTAGACCTTATCAGTGTGTAGAGAGCTTCCAGTGAGAAAAACTAGACCTCCGCTGTGATTTCCAGCCCTTAGGAGTTAGCTGGAAGGAGGGACTCACCCTGGATCTCCTAATGCACTTGGGCGGTACTTCAACCTAAGTCTTCCTGATTTTAAGGACAGTTCTCTAGTCTCTCCACTGCCTCTATTTCCTTTCTTACTTAAATCCTGGCTTTTCTTCCTCTGTGGTACATAAAACATAACTCTCCACAGATACCCCCAACTTTCCACCCTTCCCCTGCTGCCTAATGGGTAAAGCCCCATGATTGGTGGAGGAAGGGAAACAGTTTGATGAAAATGCAAAGTAGTTGGGCAAAGTTGGTAGACTTTCATTTTCTTTTTAATTCCTTCTCTTCCCTCCCCCCTCCTCCCATTGGTCTCCCTTCATCACCTCTTACAGCAGCCCTCAATCACAGGCTCTTTTAATCCCTTGGTACCCAATTGGAAAAAAAGATAGATTTTACATAAAAACAGCAAATGCTTGGCCACCTTGCTTCATTGGGTAGGAAACTTGAAAAAGACTGGGATGTGGCAGGCTTCATCATCTGGGAGGACACCTTTTGAATAAGAATAGAGCAAAACGGGATCAGCCACTAGAATTCATCAGCAATTTACTGAGGGTCTGGGGTCAGGAAGATTTAGCTTAGCCTAACTCAGACACTAGCTGTGTAACACTAGGCAAATCACTCATCTGAGTCTCAATTTCCCCATTTGTAAAATGGGGATATCTAGATCTAGAGCACTTCATTCATGAGCTTGTTATGAGGAACAGATTTTGAAACTTGTGCAGAGACAGCTAAATGGTGAAAGAGCCCTGAACCTGGAGTCAGGAGGACTTGAGTTCAAATCTGGCCTCAGACACTTACTAGCTGTCTAACCCTGGGCAAGTCACTTAACCCTAGTTGCCTCCCCAAAATTAGGCAAAATGTTTTAAAAACCTAATAGTATACGAAGGTCAGTTATTTTATAAGTAAATGAGATATTTATAACATAATATATAAGTGAAAATAATTGACTTCATTGCAGATAGGATACATGAATAGCACACTGGGTGGAATGGGTAACTGCAATAATACTCAACTAATAGCCCTCTGGTATCTGGGAGTCTGGTTTTATAAAGCTTCTTCATTGCCATTATATCCTGGTGAGGGAAACTGCATGTGGCCAGTGAACCCCAAAGAGAAATCCAAATACTCTGGGAAATTGGGATGTAGATATTCATCCTCCTAGTAACTCTTATGGTGCTTTAAAAATTTGGGCAGGGGTCCTTGTCTATTTTTCTTATTTAAGATGACCAAAAAAAGGAAAACAATGATAATTTGTGATAAAGTTAAAATGTCTCAGGTTTGGATTTCAGTTATGCAGTGGAAGGCATAGTGAGGCATAATTTTGTTTAAAAACATGTATTATATATGACCGTGTTACTCTTGAACTCAAGGGAGTGTTGGTAAATGTTTAACAACCAGCTCTCTGAAAGAAATGCATACATGACACACTTGCATGCTTAATATGCATTATTAACATTCTTCCATTACTCTCTTAGGTTATTAGCTGAATGATAAATCAGGGTCTAATCTGTAGCAATTGCCATTTCAGAAAGGTAGATGCTCACACTGAAAATTTAACAATTGATTTTTGAGCCAGTACAATTGACTTCAGCATACCCCTCTCCGTATTCAATAAATTCCAAAGGCTCCCTGTTGCTTTTAGGATCAAACATAACTTCTTCAATTTGGCTTCTAGAGTTCTTCACATCTAGTCCTAAACTACCTTTTCTTAACAGCCATTTCCACTTCTTCAGCACATAACTGTTGTTATTGTGCATACTTCATTTTTGAAGAGGACCAATCATATCATGGGTGATATCTTGACTTGCCCATGAAGCTGTGCAAATTGTCAACCTCATTCTCTTTTCCAGAGTCATCAAAGTCCAGTGGCAGGACAAAAGTCAGAATGAATGATGATGGCTGCAGATATGGTGGATGACCATGGCATCTTTGATGTCTGATCAGGTTCTAAGCACTCCATAGTGTCTGCTTCAGCAGCCTTCATGGCCGTTGGAATAAATTGTTCTCATCCACACATTCTGCAGGCTGAAGTCTTCACATGCTTGGGCTAGACATCCCCAGGTTTGAGTCCTGCAAGATACCCTCAACCCTCAACATGTTTAGCCCGTCAGCCTAGACTGTTTGCTGGGGTGTGGTATGCTACAGCTCTGTGGAACTTCAGGTGAGAGCTAGGTGAAAGTTGGACACCAAAGGTGGATGAGCAGCCCTCACACTAGAGCTGCTAGTTCTCCTGGAGCATTTCACATACCCCTTTGTATCTATCTGCTCTCATTCTAGTTTCATCTATAAATGACTTGGGATAATCTGATTTAGTTGAGTCTCGTGCCAAGCTTTCTAAAAACTGGCTTTCCTTCTCCATGCTTGGTGCCGTGTTCTGAAGTGATGCTGCTCATAATTTTCCTTAATATTTCTCCTTTTTTCAAGTAAGCTTGTGTATTCTCTCTATCCCTCCACTCTTTCCATTAAAAAATGCTTTGTAACAAATATGCAAGTCAAGCAAAACAAATTTCTACATTAGCCATATCTGAAAATGTACATCTAATCCTACATCTTGAGTCCACTGGGGAAGAGTTGGGATCCTCTGGAATTGTGGGGTGGCTACTGAATGCAGTGGCAGAGTTCTAAGGTCTTTCACAATTTTTAGTCTTTATAATATTATCATATAAATTATTCTCCTGATTCTGCTCATTTCATTTTGCATTAGTTTATTAAAATCTTCCTAGGTTTCTTTGAAACTATCCCTCTTGTCATTTCTGTTTCAATATAATTCTACCCAACAGTGGAATTTACCATCTAAACCTTCCCCCTACAATTCCTCCTCCCACCTCCTCACATTGACAGAAACCTGCTTTCCCTCTGAAGATATTCTTCTCTCAAATGCCTTTACTCCTGCTGCTCTTTTTTTCATTCCTCCTGGCTCATGTCTCAAGGCAAGGTAGTTGGTATACTCCTTGCCGCCCACTGCTATTTGCGGATGATTGCTACTCTACCATCTCTCAGCACCTTTCTCTTCTTTTGAAACTTATGCCATTTGCTGGAGATTCTTGTTCAGGTGTGGTTTGGACCAAATGGTCTAGAAAGTCTTCCAACTCTGAGGTTAAGTGACTTGATTCCACTTCTCCCATTAATAAATCCAGCCATGTCTTAAGCTTTGTCATAAGTTGGAATCGCTCCCCTGTCAAAATCTCAGACTTTGAATGTCCTCCCTTTAGCCATAGACTTTCCCACCATCTAATCCTGCTGAACTTGTTCTCTGTTCACGTTGTGACAATGGATCACTTGACACTCCCCTATTGTCCTAGTTCATCAGTCCAGTTCTGGTCTGACTTCTTTCCCTGCTCCCAGCCTTGACGTCATGGCCACCAGCCTGTCAATAAGCATTGATTAAGTGTGCACTATGTGCCAGGACTGTGCCCAGTACTGGGAATGCAGGGAAACACAAAAGGCTGCCTTGTTCTCCAGGAGTTCACACTCTAATTAGGGAAACAATATGAAAACCACCACATGCAAATAAGGACTGTGTCACTGATGCTCTGGATTTCCTTGTCCATACCATGCCTCTCAACATTCTACTGTCCAAATTCTCCGCTTTTGCTCCCACTATGCTAAGTTTTATTAGAGAAAGTAATGAAATCAGGACATTTCTACCTCCTCCCCAACTACATACCTTATTATAATTTTATTATTATTTTTTCCAATTACATTTTTTATTTTCAACCTTCATTTATTTTTTTTTTACAAATTTGAGTTCTCTCCCTCCTTCCCATCCCTCCCCCACCCATTGAGAAGGTGAGAAAGATGATATCAATCATACATATGAAGTTATACAAAACACATTTCCCTATTAGTCATGTTCCAAAAAACAAAAAAAGGAAGAAAAATAAAGTGAAAAAAATTGCTTCAATCTGTACTCAGAGTTCCTCAGTTCTCTCTCTGGAGGTGGATAGCACTTTCTATCATAAATCCTTTCGAATTACCTTTTATCATTGTTTTGATCAGAGTAGCTAAATCTTTTACAATTGATCATTATTACAATATTGTGATTACTGTGTATAGTGTTCTCCTGGTTCTGCTCACTTTGCTTTGTATCCATTCATAGAAGTCTTCCTAGGTTTTTCTGAAACAATCCTGCTCATCAACAACAATCCTGCAGGACAATAGTATTCCATTACATTCATATACCACAACTTGTTTGAACATTCCCCAGTTGATGGGCAATCTCCATTGTTTCCAGTTCTTTTCCACCAAAAAATAGAGCTGCTATACATGGCTTTTTTGGGTATAAATCAGTCCTTTTCTCTTTTCTTTGATTTCTTTGGGATATAGACCTAGTTGAGGTATTGCTGGGTCAAGGATATGCATATTTTTATAGCCTTTGGGGCATAGTTCCAAATTGTTCTCCAGAGCCAACTCTGCCCTCAGCCAACTACAAATTCATACTACCCATACTTAGCTATGCCATCCATGCTGCTCCACTATACTTTTGGGGGAGGGCATCATATTGAACAGGAAGGGATTTTGAAGGTAATCTGTTCAACCACTTTCATTTTACCAGGGAGGATACTGAGGCACAGTTAGGTTAAATAATATTGTCACAATTCCAAAATTCAATGGAGATGCTCACTCATCTTTCCATTACACCGCACTGTCTCTATGTTTTAAAGATTCTTTAAAGGTCTTACCAAACTGGCAAAGGGCTGAGTAGCAGTCCAATAAGATACTGTGTGGTTTTGATCTGAGAATTAGCCTACCTGAGTTCTGAGAGGCTCAATACTAGGTATTTGGCTATTGAATGATCATTTTTTTTTTTAAAGCGATTGGGGTTAAGTAACTTGCTCAAGGTTACACGGCTAGTCATTTGATTTATGCGTGGGTGCTCATTTTCTGAGGCCGGATCTGATCTCGGGTCATCCAAACTCCGAGGCCGGCGCTCTTACTCACTGCTCCACCTAGCCGCCCCTTTAGAGCAATTGGGGTTAAGTAACTTGCCCAAGGTCACACGGCTAGGTTTTTGTTTGTGTGGATTAGGTGTCGGAGGCCGGCTCCAAACTCAGGTCCTTCTGACTCCAGGGCCTGCGCTCTATTCACTGCGCCACCTAGCCGCCCGAATGATCATTTTTTTGGTGACAGCAGTTCAATAATCCATTTATTAAGGTATGGAGATCAGTAAAGGGAGAAATCACAGACTCTTAAAGTATTGCAGTAAGTAAACATCCTATCTCAGCAGAAATTTCTGAACTTTATCTAGTCTCCTCTAGTTTTTAACCCCACCAGGCATGAATTCCCTCTTCATCCCAATTTTTGTTTCTATCTTCCCCTATCCTTTCTCCTCCTCTTATATCTCTGACGAAGTAGTGTTCTTCCTCCTTTATAAGGTTAGCTTTCTACTGGTGTCCTCAATCCCACTTCTTCTTTTACTCCCCCATATTCTCATTCCGTCAACAATGTCGTCTTTTTTTTTTTTTTGCCTCTTCTACCTAGCTTTTTCCACTCTGACTCTTCCCTCTGTAAAGGGAATCTAATGTAGTGGACAGATTGCTCCCGTAATTAGGAGGATCCGGTTTGAATCTCCACTCTGAGGCTTACTAGCTTTACAATCAAGTCATTTTACCTCTCTGGGCCCCAGTTTGCTAATTTGTGAAGTGAGGATAATACCTACCCCACTTACTATATTGTCTCTGAAGTACATTCCAGCTCTGGGGTCAAGTGATTCTATGACCCATTCCACTTCTACCACTGACAGCCTTCTCATAATTTGGAATTGGGCCCACTGTCAATTGCTCAAACTTTGAAGTGATGGGTGACAGCACTTTTAATGAAATGGAGGACAGCATTTTCCAAAATGTCAACTATTACATGAATATGAATTGCAGTTGAATGTGTCATTATACTTAGGTCTCCTACGTCCTAATAAATCCGACTGTCCTTTCAAACTATGATCTTCCCTTCTTTTCACCATCAAAGTTTTCCAAAGAGGGATCTACATTTGCTAGGTCCACTTCCTTTCTACCATTCATCTCTCAATACTTTGCAATCTGGCTTCTGTCTACATTCACTTGTTCTCTCAAAGGGCACCAGTGACTTTCCAATGGACAAATCCCATGGCCTTTTTTCCATTTTCATACCCTTTTACTTTCCTGAATTTGCCATTCTTCTCCATTTCTTCCTTCTCAGATTACTTTCCTTCCTTGGTTTCTATGGCCTTGTAAATGGACATTCTCTTCCTATTTCTGGCCATTCCTTTCTTACCTCATCTTCTTCCTCCCATTCCCTAGCTCAGTTCTCAACCTTTATTTCTTACCTCTCTAGTCTTTCTCCATTAGCAGCTTTGTTCCACTTCCATCGATTCAACCATCACCTTTGTGAAGGTGAATTCCAGTCCTAAATATCTAACCAGAAGTTCTCTCCTAAACCCCAGAATAACATCACTTCTGGTCTGCTGGGCATCTGCTCAGAATCAAGGGACCTTAGATCACAGAGGGATCATAGAACTCATCTAGTCTAACCTGTATCTGAATAGAATTTTTTTTTGCCTTTTTTTTTTTTGGAGGGCAATTGGGGTTAAGTGACTTGCCCAAAGTCACATGGCTAGTAATTGTGTAAAGTGTCTGAGGCCGGATTTGAACGCAGGTCCTCCTGATTCCAGGGCTGGTGCTCTATTCACTGTGCCACCTAGCTGCCCCTGAATAGAAATTTTTTTACATCTTCAGCAAGTAGCTAGCTGCCCACTCTCTGCTTGAAGATCTCTAGTGATGGAAAACCTGCCCACTTGGAGAATTATTAAGAGTTTATTTTTTAATATAAAACGGAAATCTGTATTTCATTAAATCTCATCCATTGCCCCTAGTGTTTCCCTCTGGGTTCAAGCTGAACAAGTTTAGTCACTCTTTTACATGAAAGAGGTGGCACAATGGAGAGAGCACTAGGCCTGGATTCAGGAAGACCCAAGTTCAAATCCAGCTTCAGACACACTTATTAGCTGTGTGACCCTGGGCAAGTCACTTCATCCTGTCTGCCTCAGTTTCCTCATCTGTAAAATATGCTGGAGAAGGAAATGGCAAACCATTCTGGTATCTTTGTCAAGAAAACCCCAAATGGGATCATGAAGAGTCAGACATGACTGAAAGGACTAAACAACAACAAAGATAGATATCATGTCCTTCCTGTCTTTTCTCTAGGTGAAACATACCTAATTCTTTTCAAAGACTCTCTCCTATGGCATGGTTGTCAGTCCTCCCATATTCTCTCTGAATGTTCTCTATTTTGGAATGTCCTTCCCAAAGTGTGGTGCTTGGAACTAAATATAGTATTTTGTCTATTGTCTGATCAGGGTGGGCTACAGCATAGTTATCACACCCTTTGCACCAGACAGGAAGGCAAGGGAATTGGGGTTAAGTGACTTGCCCAAGGTCACACAGCTAGTAAGTGTGTCAAGTGTCTGAGGCCAAATTTTAACTCAGGATTTGACTCCAGGGTCGGTGCTCTATTCACTGCACCACCTACCTGCCCCTCCAGACTCTATACTTTTAATTCAGACAGATCACATTTGCTTCTTTGGCCACCATTCCATTGTTTATTCATAGCAAGCTTGCAGTTCACCCAAACCCTAAGGTTTTTTGTATTTTTGAATGAACTATTGTTAAGCTATTCCTCCTCCATTCAGTACTAATTAGCAGATGTTTCTGAATCCAAGTATATGACTTTGTATTTATCTCTACTAAATTTTAGCATATTCATCACAGAACATTTGTTATTATCGTTAACCGATAATTCTAGGACCTGCCTAGATCTTTTCTGGTGCTGACTCTGTCATCCAACATGGTTATATAAGCTCCCTGAGGGGAGGTACTGTTTCTTTTTGCCTTTGAATCCTCATCACCAAGAACATTGTGCCATCTGCTGGAGTATTGTGTTTAGTTCTGGGCATCACACTTTTTATTTTATTTTTTTCAGTGAACAAGCTGAGGTGAAGGTAAAATTGTTGCTTGTTACTCCCACAAAGTGTGTTCTGTTTTCATGCTTTAAAAACTAACCTCTTGTGAATAGTGGAATAGTAGAAATAGTAGAAATTATAGGTGACTATTTCATGTTTTCAGTCTTTTAATATATACTCAGGAGTTTTTTGTGTTTTAAGTATTTCTTTTGTGTGGCAGAAATAAATAGCTTTTCTATGTACTGTGTATATAGTTTATACATTGAATACCTTTCTAGAAGGACCCTTGATGGTCTCTTGTGGGGACTCCTTAGAATTATCTAAGGCTTTGATAATGAGCCAAACCTAAACTTGAAGGCACTTCCCCCAGAATACTGGTGCAGTCATAAAGCACCAGAGACAATGAGAAAAAATGAATCTGATCCCTTTAGAGGTCAGGCTCCTTTAGAATTGACTGTGGTCTTGGTGAGCACCAAGCTAAAGTTTAGCAGTCCTATTGAGAAAAATGAATATTTCTCTCTCATATTAATAATCAGTTATTGAATTAAGATTATTTCAGAAGCCTCTAGGTCATTCAGTCTCTGAAGGACATTGCTGATAATGAGATTGGACTAACTTTCTTAGCAATTTTGTTCAGACCCCAGCCAGCAGGGGAAGACCACTGTGCTCTACTCAGGTCTGGGTGAAGGTAAATTCTTTGATTAAAAGCCCATTGGGTGCTTTGGAAGTAAATGACATGATCAAAGTCACTTCTCCTCACCCCTTATTAGAATAGGTTCATTTTTTGTTATAATATTAATTCTGTCTCATTTCTTGGTAACCAGTCAGAGTTGATTGCCACCCTCAGGAACATCCACCCTTCCAAGAGCATATAAGTGGTCCATCTTTGGCATTCAAGAGTGCTACTGACTGCTTTTATTAAAAATATGCTGGCATTATCAATACAATGACTAATTACCCAGAAACTGTCTCTTGAACTTTTAAAATGTTATACTATTATCATATATGTCTTATTTCTTCTACTAGAGAAGTGTAGAGAACAAATCTTGTTCTTTCAATCCTCCATAGTCCTTGACATAGTGACTGCTCAATAAATGGTTATTCATGAGAACAGTCTACAAAATTCAAATTACCTTCCTGGTCCCACTTGTGGAGTACCACTTTTAGGTTGGTAACAAAGTCAGGAAAGGACTAAATACTCTCCACTGATCATTTCACCCACTCCATGATGTTAGCTGAATATTCACATTTTCATTGTCTCCTATATATCTCCACAAACTCAAAGAATCTCAAAGTTGGAGGGGGCATAGAGCTCATTTTGCCCAATTTGTGCATAGTCAGGAGTCCCCTCTACATTTCCCAGCAGCTGATCATCCAGTCTCTACTTGAAGACTATGAAGGATGGGTGGCCTACATTCTTATGAGAAAGTAGCTCACTTCAGGACTACTAGAATTGTTATACAATCTTTTTCAGAACAAAATTTGGTAACAGAACCAAAGTTTTTCCTTATGTCAAGGTAAAATCTGTTTTATCCTAACAAGAAAGGGTAAATAAACATAAATTAAAAGCACCAGTGAGTATAAGACACTTAAGTTTTCAGTGGTGTGTGTGTGCACATGTATGCTGTGCATTTTAAAGGAATAGTCACCACGTGTCTAGCTAAACTGCCACAATATTTTTCTCACCCACCCTCCTTCCCATTCAGAAATGGTGCTTTGCATTTCAATGCAGAAAAGAAATAACTAATATAATATCATGATGATTTTGCAATTGACAGCAGAAGAAAATCACTGGATAGAAATTCTTGTTAGGGGAGCTAGGTAGTACAGTGGATAGAGTGCTGGGTCTGTAGTCAGAAAGGCCTGAGTTCAAGTCTGACCTCAGACACTTCCTAGTTTTGTGACCCTAAGCAAGTCACTTCAACCTGTTTGCCTCAGTTTCCTCATCTGTAAAAATGAGCTGAAGAAGGAAATGGCAAACCATTTCAGTATCTTTGCCAAGAAAACCCCAAATGGGGGGTCACAAAAATCAGATAAGACTGAACAACAACAACTTATTGTTCATTATGTCATAGAATTATATCTTTGCAATTTTTTTAAATGTCATATTGTTACAGTCATTACACAATGTTAGAGCTGTAAGGGATGTTGGATACCAACTTCTTCACATTTTATAGCCTAGAAGACTGAATGAGATACAGAAAGTTTAAGCAGACTGCCCAAGGGCCCTCAGCCAGTATTAGAACACAAATATTTTAGCCATCAAATTTCTTCTTAGCTTATGTAGTATGATATAATCCAATTGAAACATAGTCCTAAAATTGTGATGCAGGTTGAGTTTTGTAGCCATTTAAGGATTTTAGTTATTGGTACATTAACCTTAAAAAGCAACTGATTTCTTGGGTCTTCTGATTACTGTGTTCCAGGATTCTAATTCTTTTTTCTTTTTGTTTTTTTTTGGGGGGGGTTTGGAGGGCAATTGGGGTTAAGTAACTTGCCCAAGGTCACACGGCTTGGTTTTTGTTTGTGTGTGTTAAGTGTCTGAGGTCAGATCTGAACTCAGGTCCTTCTGACTCCAGGGCTGACACTCTACTTACTGCGCCACCTAGCCGCCCCCGGGATTCTAATTCTTAAGGTAAGCAAATGAGATGCATAAGAAAAGAAAAGCTAATTATTTTTCAAGAAAAACACCGAGCAAATTACAATAATTTTCTTTGATAAACTGAGATAAAGGTTCAAAATAACCACATGGGAATATTTGCATTTCTGACTATTATAATATTGTTTTTATAAAGTTGAAAATTCTTTCAAGTGGTTCACTGAAGTAATACCTTCATAAGGATCCTCTTTCTCTAAATAAAATACGGGCTACATACAGGTTTGGTATCTTGAGTTATAAATGAATATACTCTCTATTGATGGTGGAAGATATGAAACCAAAATCCATCAGGCTTAGTTGGAGTCTCTCCCTTCTTCTTTTGAAATGGGGAAGAAAACATGTACATTATGGAAACTGATTAGGTTTTGACTGTGTTCATCTTTATAATTTAACCTATGCATGTGGATTGATTGATGTACTGATTGATTTTATGCCATGGCTAGCAGTTTACACCTGGAAACTGGGGATCTCCAAAATATGTGTGGGGATACTTGAGAAGCTATAGGTCCTAAGTCTTTAAATATTTTGGAAAGTGTTGGGGCATCAGAAATCAGACAAATTGAAGGAGCAGATCCCAAAGAGATGAATTGGCCAGTCATAATTCTTGAGAGAAGGGCACAGAAAGACGTCTGGCCAAGTCAGTGGGAGCTAACAGTGGAATCAAGAAGGGAGCAGGTATGTTCCTCTGAGGGCATATATATGGCTTATAGAGGAGATTTATAGATGGACTTGGTAATAAGAATAGTTTAATTCACTTGTAAAGGAGGGGTAATAAAGGAAAGAGATATCTGATGAGGGTTTGGAAACAGGAAGTAATCAATGTTATTTTAGTGTTAGCTTCAAGAAATATTTCTATTTATAGAGTCATATAGTTTTACAACATGATAGAATCTTAGTAATATATATGTATACAAGTGTATAATATATCTTTACATGTATATTTTTAGAAATAGGGATAGATACTAGGCTTATGATATAATTGCCATAGTTAACTCCTCTGGGGAAGAAACTCTATCAACCAATGTACTTGTTAAGTTGGCTAAAGCCCAATAATAACTCATTTTTTCATTGTATTACAAGAGTCAAAGAGTGGAGTTGGATGGAGCCTGTATTTCTCACTGCTTGGGAGGCTAAGGCTGGTGTATGACTCGATACTAAGCCCAGCATTAATATGGTGAGCTCCCAGGTGGAGGGCCACCATTTTACCTAAGGAGGGTTGATCCCACCCAGGTCAGAAAAATAGAGCAGGTTAAAGCTTCCACACTGATCAATACTGGTATCTACCTGTGCATGAGTAATTCTACTTCCAGACTGGATGAAAAAGGAGATCCAGTCTCAAAAATTTTTTTATGAAAGATCAATGTTATCACTTGTTTTCTCTTTATTGAATTCTCTTATTGCTTTTTTAACTCAAAGTTCAGAATAGATGACCTCCACAACTTAGTGTTTTGACCTTAGTCCCTTGGGGTCTCAAAAATCTTAAAAAAAAATTTTTCAAGGGGCGGCTAGGTGGCGCAGTGAGTAGAGCGTCGGCCCTGGAGTCAGAAGGACCTGAGTTCGGTTCCGGCCTCAGACACTTAATGTACACACAAACAAAAAAAACCTAGCCGTGTGACCTTGGGCAAGTTACTTAACCCCAATTGCCCTCCAAAAAAATAAATAAATAAATAAAGCAAAATAAATAAATAAATAAATAAATAAAGTTGAAAGTAAGAAAAACATTGAACTAATAAAACTAGAATCTGGTTTTCTAAAAAAAAAAAAAAAAAAAAAAAAATTTTTCCCAGAACCAGAAAGTTTTAGAGTTGGAATAGACCTCAGAGTTGATCAAGTCCGACCCAAAGCTCAAAAAGCTTGTTCTTAACAAGATACCTGCCAAGATATCATTCAACCTCTGCTTGTATTTTGAAAATTTGTGCATTTATGTAATCACCTTGATAATAAAAATAAACTTATGCGTGAGCCAAAAATATTACTATTATTGTGCAGTTAGATTTTTAAAATGTAGCTGCATCAGTGTGAAAATATTTGGTCTGATTCTGCTTTTTTCCACTTTGCATTAGGTCTTGATGATTCCCTATTTTCTTTGTGTTCTTTCTACTTATCATTACCGATAGTCTCACCCCATGCATTTCAATGGATCTAGAGTCAGATGAACTTTGTTTAAATCTTACCTCTGCTCCTTGTGTGACCTTGGGTAAGTCATTATCTTTTCTGCATTTATGATTCCTCCTCTATAAAATGATGATCCTGGACAAAATAAACTTGAAGGTCTCTTCCAGTTTTATTTTGTCGCTCAGTTGTAGCTGACTCTTCATAATCCCATTTGTAGTTTTCTTGGCAAAGATATTGGATTGGTTTGTCATTTCCTTCTCCAACTCATTTACAGACAAGGAAACTAAGGCAATCAGGGTAGACTTGCTGAGGGTCCCACAGCTATTGAGTGTCAAGTAAGATTTGAACTCAGGTCTTCCTGACCCCAGGCCCAGTGTTCTATCTGCTGTTCCTTCTAGCTGCTATAAAGCTTCCAGCTATATTATAGAAGATGCAAATTGAGTGCTGGATTTGGAGTCAGGAAGACCTGTGTTCAAATCTACCCTAGGTGCCTACCAGCTGTGGGACCCTGGGCAAGTCATCTGGACTCCATGAGCCTCAATTTCTTCATCTGTGTAGTAAGGCTGCTGAGCCAGAGGAATGAGCACAAACTTTTAGGGTTAGGGTTAGAGTTTTAAGGTTAGGGTTAATGAGATGTCTTTAAAACATCTTGCAAAATTTAAGCAGCTACAATGGTACTGATGATGATGATGAATCAATTAACAAACATTTATTAAGCATCTACTATATGCCAAGCACTGTGTAAAGTCCTGGGGATAGAGAGACAAAAGTGAGGCAGTCCTACCCTAGAGGGGTTTGTGTTCTCTTTTGGGAGACAGCAGGTTATGTGTATAGGGAAAGGGACTGCACCTGTGATTTCATTTGTATAGGACACTTCCAGGTGAGGAAATTCCCTCTGCACCTTCTAGCCTCAGAGAGTTACCTCCAGCACAGAGAGGCTGAGTCACTTGTCCAAGGTCACACAATCAGTACTTATCAGAGATGGGACTGACACCTTGGCCTTTGTGGTTTCCAAGACTGGCTCTCTGCCCATCATACTACATCTCTCAAGTATATTTATGGATAAAAATAGGTACCAGGCAGTTCTGGGGGGAAAAGACGTGGAAGCAGCTGGAGGGGAATCAGGAAAGGCCCCATGTGACATGGTCCTTGAACTGAGCCTTGAAGGAAGCTAAGGATTCTGGGTAGAGGAGCTAAGGAGGACCTACATTCCAAGTATGGGGGTAAGAAAGCCCATGTACTCACTGATGACAATGATGATGCCATTACATTGATGTATCATAGTCTCTTTAGTCATTTCCCAGCCTTGGGGCATTTAGGTTGTTTCCAGTTTTCAGTAATATAAATAGTACAGCCAAAAACATCTTGGGAAAATAGGACTTTTAAAATGATCGGGGCAGAATCTCATTAAGAAGATCGCTGGGTTACAGGGGATGTCAGCTTTATAGATTTTGCTTCCTTCTGACAGGTTTGCTTTCCAGAAAGACTCCTAACACTGCCCCCCTCTTTCCCCTTCTCCCACTGCCCCACCCCCACGAAGGGATATTAATTAGTTACTTGCAGATCCTTTACTTGCATATCAATACAAATAGCCAGTAAATAGAAAGAGGCAGTGGGTGGTGGTTTTGTTTCTGGCAGAGGGCAACCTTTCATAAAATGAGTGCTGTTCCAATTAAACTCGTGGAGAGAGGGGGAAACCTATTCTTTTCACTGAGTAAAACTTTCCCCAAGGACAGGGGTGGAGGGTAAGGAGGTGGGAAGCAGAAGCAGTCTGGGGGAGGTAGATAATAGGGGAAATGGAGGAGATCTGGATTACTGTTTAAGAAGTCCTGGGATTTTGCTCCCCAGACTGAAAGTGGCCCTTTACTTCATAGACAGCCAGCAGCACTAAAACCATCTGTGGCTCAGTAGCAACACCATCTGGTCATACCAGCTCCCACAGAGCTCTGCCTAGCCTGCTTTTTCAGGAACACAGCCCTTATGTCACATGGGACCCGGAAGTACCGTTACTGAAAACTTCAGCACTAGGGGTGGAGCAAACATGATCTTTCTGGATAATTTTCCCCCTCCCAAGGAATCTCATACCTGGTTGGAATTTTCAAAGTGAAAGAAAATCATGGTTTGGATTTTTGCTTTTAAGTATGTAGCTTCTCAGAGGGTACAAATTCCCTTTTGATAAATTATACAAGGTATCTCTACATATGAGATCTGTGGATGGTGTGGGGGTGTGTGTGTGTGTGTGTGTGTGTGTGTGTGTGTGTGTGTGGTACGTGTGTGTGCGAGCATGTATATAGTAGGAATGGAACTGTCCTCCAGAAATGCCAGATTATGAGGGATCGACCTCAGACTATAGTAGGATTGTTGCCAAAGGCATCTGTTCTCCAAAGATTGGACTAGGCATGTTCAGGACTATGCCACTACATGCAATGGCGTTATAATGAGGGTGAGTGACAAGAGGTAGACCCTCTGGCTGAGTGAGGACAGGGTGAAGGGGGAGCTATGTCTATGAGCTGTGAGGATGGGAGGGGTGAAGAAGATCTTGCCTTGGAGAAGACAAAGTCCTGAATGTTGGAGAGAATTTAGTATTAAACTGTGCTGTTCACTGTGGACTTCTTCCCCATGGTTGTTAGTTAAAGATCAATGGGTCATTTCCAGGTTTTCTCTGTGTTATTCCCAAAGCTGGCTAAGAGAGAGGGAGGTCAGGGGCATTGAACATAAGTGAAAAGACCATCATGAGGATAACTGAGTTGATGTATTGCTTATTGCAGAAGATGAAGAGGTAGAGAAACTCAATAGAAAACATGATGGTATTCTCTAAACCACCTTAACATATACTTTCATATTTGGTGATATCAGGCTGACTGAGTCAGAGTTAGAATCTACAGAAGAGTGAATTTGAATTGTTCCTGGGGGCTTGGACTATGTTATGTAAGGGATTCTTATTTCAGCACCATGGCTAGGAATAGCAGTGGAGGATTGAGCTATATTATGCTTAGATTGACTGACTCAGAGTTAGAAGCTACAGCAGAGTGGGTTTAAATTGTTTCTGGGGACTTGGACAATGATAACACTGGGACTGTGTTATTTCAGCACCATGGCCAGGCATGGTTATAGAATGTTGAGCTGTTCATCATGGAGGTGTCATTATGCCAAAAGTAGGGAGATTTAAGGGGGAAGAAGAGTAGCACCTGTTTTGTGGTAAATGAATTTTGGCAAATTCATTTGGGTGATTCAGACCCCAAAACCTCTCTTCCTGGTGTGAGCGTGTCTCACTGTTTCTCTCAAGGTAGAATGATTGGCAAAGTTTCTGCCAAACTAGTAAGTTTCTGCCTGTGTGTTAAGTAGCAGGAAAATAAAACTCAGTTGATGGAGGGAATCAGAAATCCTCAATACCAGCTCAAGAAAGATAGGGAGAAGAGCTGACTTCTGCAGATTACCCACTAGCTTCCAATCCAGTTCAATCCAATAAGCATTTGTTAAGTGTTTACTTTGTGCAAGGCACTATCCTAAGGCACTGGGAACACAAAGACAAAATGAATGAAAGTCTCTGCCCTCAAAGCTTACATTTTACTGGGAGGAATCTAACATGGACACATAAAGGTACATATGTAATATTGTGGAGAGAGGGAGGACATTAATAATTAGAGGAAGCAGGAGAGGCTTCCCACAGGAGATAGTATGTAATTGAGCCTTAAAGGAAGCTAGGAGTTCTAATAGGTGGAGATGAGAAGGGTTCAGACATGAAGTTATATACCCCATTCCAGACATGGGCTACAGTCAATACAAAAGCATAAAAGCAGGCAATGGAATAACCAGTTCAGAGAATACTAAGTAGATCAATTTAGCTGAGTGCTTAATAAACAGTTATTGATTGATTGCTATTATATCCCCTAATTGAATGCAAGCTCCTTGAGAGTAAGGACTATGTCATTTCCCCTCCTCCACCTTTGCCTCACTGGTGTCTAGCACAGTGCTTGACTCATAGTAGGTCTTTAACACATGCTGTTGACTAATATGAAATAAATCTGGGAAAATGAATTAGAGACATATTGTGAAGGATTTCAATGCCAAGTTGAATTTTTATAATATTCTAGAGGTGATAGGGAGTTCTTGAAGTTTCTTAAGCATGAGAGTAACACAGCAAACATATTTTAGAAAGCTCAGTTTGGTGGTTGTATGGAGCATGGATTGGAGAGGTGCACAGCTGGAAGCTGGGAGCCCAATGAGAAGGATGTTGCAATAGGTCAGGCACTTGAGGTATGGTGATGACCATATGAAAAGAAGATTGATGCAAGATGTTATAGAAGCAAGCAACAAGAGCTGGCAACATATTAGATACAGGAATCCAGGGAGAGTGAAGAGTTGGGATGATGAGAACATTTTGAGTGAATGCCATTTTGAGCATGCTGAGTTTGAGATACTTTGGCAATGTTCAGGTCGAGGTGTCCAGCAGGTGGCAGGTGAGAATGTAGAACTGCATTTTAGGAGAGGTTGTGTATAGACATCTGGGAATCATTTACGAAGAGATGACATTTGAACCCATGGGAGCTGATGAGATCACTGAGAGGGTGAAGACAGAGAGAAGAAAATGGGGCCCAGGACAGAGTCATAGGATGATAGAAAGAGAGCTTACACATCGTAAAGTACAAACTCATTATTTTTCTGATGAGAAAACTGACACCCAAATAGGTTAAGTGACTTACCCAGTGCCACACAGCTGAGAGAACATTTGAATTTTGGTCTCTTTGACTCCCATGTACAGCACTTTATCCACAATGCACCAATGCTCCCCTTCCTGTGCTCTCCCCAAAAGCCACTACTTAAATGGAGGTAATCTAGAATAATTTGGGGAAGAAGAGACTCAGCTCCAGCGTCACTAGACCACATTTGCCAGAAGGGATGGGGGCATTGATTATACTGCCCATTCTGCCCTCACATCATCCTCTCAGGTGGGGATCCTTAGCTATCCCTCACACCTGCAGCACTAATTTGGCCTTCTCTAAATTCAGTGTTGCTTAGGTCAAAGCTGTTTGCCTGAGCAATGATTTCACCAGTGGAACTGTCTGTTGTGCATCCTCCCTTCCTCCTTTTCTTCTCTTCCTTCCTCCTACCCTTAGCCTCTGAGGTCTTGATACCTTCTAGTAACTGGGGAGATAGGATGTCAGTGATCAGATGCCGAGTCTGTGATAATAAGGCCTTCCTGAGAACAAAGGATACATCTCTCATTGGGAAATCCTGAGGTGTTACCTTATCAATCTGAGGATTTATGTGAATACTTCAGACACAGCAAATATCCTCAGGTCTGTTCCAAGCAGACCCCAACTTGGTCATTAACCGAGGGACATCAGACCAAGAATAAACCCCAGCTGGATTCTAAGTCTCAGTGCTCTTCTAAACTGTAGTGAAACTTCCCTGTACTTACTTTGACCTAGGCCCAGGGGTGGGGAACCTGTGGCCTCAAGGCCACATGTGACCTAGGTCCTCAAGTGTGGTCCTTTGACTCACTCCAAACTTCACATAACAAATTCCTTTAATAAAAGGATTTGTTTTGTAAAACTTGGACTCAGTCAAAAGGCCACAGGACCTAGAAAGCCACAGGTGACCTCGAGGCTGCAGATTCCCCACCCTTAAGTCCTAGATCCTCAGAGACTGTTGCAAAATTGGACTAATTCTATAAATGAGGAGCTTTGAAGTAAGACTGACAGGAATCATTTGCTTGCTAGTTTTAGCTCAGTTCAGATCTTCCTTATGTTTTTTCCTTTCCATGCATTTAGAAAATTTTACACGAGGAGGCTTTTGGATAGGGTTTAGATGAATAACCCTTTACCCAACTGATTTCTCTTCTGTATCACTGAGGATCAGAGACTACCAGACTCAAGCCCTTAAACCTCAAATGTCTCTTTTATGTGATACCTGCTATCCTTCATGATCTCTAATTCTTGAAGAAACTTTTCTAACAGGCTAATTTGAGCTTAATTCAGTAATTTAGTTGCTCAATTTGCTATTGCCTTTAAATTTTTTAAAAATAGTATTTTTATTTTTTCCAATTACGTGTAAAGGCAATTTTAAACATTGATTTTAAAAAACTGAGTTGCAAATTTTCTCTCTCCTTCTCTCTTCTCCCCCCTCCCTAAATTTGATATAAGTTATATATATATATGTATAATCATACAAAACCTATTTCCATATTTCACATTGTGAGAGAAGAAACAGGCCAAAGAGGAAAAAACCATGAAAAAGTAAAAAAGGTGAAAATCGTATGCTTTGATCTGCATTAAGATTCCATCAATTCTTTCTCTGGATGTGGATATCATTTTCCATTATGTGTCCTTTGGAATATTGCCTTTTTTCAAAAATCAAACCAACAAACGAAAAGTTCAGTCCTAAAAAAAATCCATAATCATTTCTTCTGCCTGCTTATATGCCTGCCATGCCTAACCTTTTCTAGACCAATGAAACAAAAAGTCTTGCTTTTATTTGGGGGGAGGGGAATGAGATGAGAGCTGAGAGTCAACACAGCTCTTTTGGGTTCCTTAAGGTAACTTAATTGGGAACTAAATTTAATCATGGATGTTGAATAGCTTATTGAGTATAATTAGGTGTTTTTTCCTCTGTTATTAGCATGTTATCCTTGTTTTCACTCCCACAAACACAATGGAGAAGGGGTATTGGTTTTATTTTGTCCAATTTCCGATGGGCAATATTTGATCCTATAGTTCCACTCTCCACCTAAGCTGGTTGCTCCCTACTATCTGTTTCCTCTAACCTTCTATCCCTTCTCACCTCTGTGCATTTGTGTAGGCTGTTCCCCATGTCTGGGACAAGCTCGTTATAGATTTATAGATGGAAGAGATCTCAGAGCTTGTATAATCCAATCTCACTTATTTTACAGATTGGGAAACAGAGGACCAGGCAGATTAAGTGACTTGCCCAAGGTCACATATGTGGTGAATGTCAAGGTGGGCATTGAACCCACCTCTGGGATTGGTTCAACTTGACTTTGACTTGAATTTCATTCTAGAGCCCATGCTTTCTCCACTGAATCCAGGCACTGCTCTGGTTTTTGTCTGGATCTTCAACACCTAGCACAGTGATCAGATGCTTAGTTAGTGCTTGCTGAATGATTAAACAGACTCCCTTCACTTCTGTGTCTATTGAGATGTCTTCCTCCAGATATCTAGAAGTCCTTCCTTCCCAAACTCTCATCTCTATCTGTTTACTTTCTCCTATGGATTTACTGGGGTGGGGGGAGCTACATGGCATAGTGGATAGAGGGCTGGGCCTGGAGTCAGGAAGACATCTTCACACATTCAAATCTGGTCTCAGATACTTACTAGTTGTGTGACCCTGGGCAAGTCACTTAACCCTTTTTGCCTTAGTTCCTCATTTGTAAAATGAGCTGGAAAAGGAAATGGCAAAGCATTCCAGGATCGTTGCCAAGAAAACCCCAAATAGGGTCACAGAGTCTGAAATGACTGAACAATAATGGACCTATTAAATTCCAATTTGTTTTACAGTTTATTTGTGGACATGTCCCTACTAAATTATAAGCTTTAGGGCAAAGACTATGCCATTTTTCATCTTTGCATACCTAGCACCATATCAGTGTATATAGTAGGTGACTACAATAAATATGTTGAATTCCATTGAATTTATACCAAATACAGCAACTTCTATTCACTCTCCCTTTCCTCTGCTATCACGTTTTAAATTTAAGTGCTATAGGATGTATTTGGTATTTAACTATTTGTATCCATGTTCCTTAAGGCCAGGGACTATCTAAAATCTATTGAATGGCAATTAATACCTCTAGGGTTCCTCCAACCTCTCAATCTACTATTTTACTATTTTATAATCTTACATTCATCTAGTATAGTTCCTCTTCCTCTCCCCATTTCTTTTTTTCCTTCTTTCCTTCTTTACTTCCTTCCTTCCTTCCTTCCTTCCTTCCTTCCTTCCTTCCTTCCTCCTTTTCTCCCTCCCTTTCTCCCTCCCTTCCTCCCTTCCTTCCTTCCTCCCTTCCTTCCTTCCTTCCTCTCTTCCTCCCTCCCTCCCTTCCTTTTCCTTAATTTCTTTCCTTCCTCTCTCTCTGTCTGTCTCTTTCTCTGTCTCTCTTTCTTTGTGTTTACCTATTTGTGTCTATGTTCCTTGAGGCCAGGGACTATTTGAAATCTCCACTTTGATTCATCCTCCCCATAGCTGCCAAAGTGATTTTCCTAAAGTGCAGGTCTGACCATGTCACCCTCCATGCAAGAAACTCTAATGGCTCCCTATTGCCTCCAGGATCAAATAGAAGATCCTCTGTTTGGCATTCAAAGCCCTTCATAACCTGGACCCTTCCTATCCTTCCAGTCTTCTTCCACCTTCCTTTATTACCTCACGTGGCTCCACTCCCCCACTCCCAACTACACGTATTCTGTGATCTAGTGACACTGGTCTTTTTTGCTATTCCTTGAACAAGACACTTCATCTCCCAACCCTGAGCATTTTCACTGGCTCATCCCATGCCTGGAACACTCTCCCTCCTCATGTCCACCTGCCATCTTCCCTGGATAGAGTTCCAGCGAAAATCCCCCTTTCTCCAGAAGCCTTTCCTGATCTCCTTTATTTCCAACCCCCCGTTGATTATATCTCATTGATCCTGTCAATAGCTTGTTTATACACAGCTGTTTTCATGCTCTCTCCTCTTAGACTGTGAGCTCCTGGAGGGCAGAAGCTGTCTTTTGCCTTTTCTGTACTGCCAGTCCTTAGCACAGGCTTAGTAAATGTTTATTGACTAACTGACTTGTATTCTCAGTCTAGAAAGGCAGCTTAGCATGGTGGAGTCTTGAAGATCTGGTCCAAATTGTACCGATGGCTTTTTCTGGCTCTGTGACCCTGAATAAATCACTTAACTTCTTAACTATGCTCTAAGGTAGCTAGGTGGTACTGTAGATAGAGTTCTGGGCCTGAAGACAGGAAGACCTGAGTTCCAAATATAGCTTGAGATACCGTCTAAGTGTGTGACCTTGGGCAAGTCATTTAACTTCCCTTTGCCTCAGTTTCCTCATCTGTAAAATGGGGATAATATAGTGCCTACTTCACGTGAGGATCGAAAGAGATAATGCATAAAGCACTTAGCACAATTCCTGAACATAGAAGTGCTATATAAACATTATTATTATTATTAAGATAACTTGAAGAGGGGTGGCTAGGTGGTGCAGTGAGTAGAGCATCGGCCCTGGAGTCAGAAGGACCTGAGTTCAGATGCGGCCTCAGACACTTAACGCACACACAAACAAAAACCTAGCCATGTGACCTTGGGCAAGTTACTTAACCCCAATTGCCCTCCAAAAAGCAAAAAAACAAACCCAAAAAACAAAAAACAAAAACAAAAAAAGATAACTTGAAGAGAAAGTGCTGATCTGCTTTGGTAGGGAGTTTTTCATTGAAAGCTTCCTTCTCTTAGGAAATCACTAGTTTCATAAAAAATGAATAAATTCTTGTTTACATGGAAAAAAAGTGCTATAGGAATAACTATAAAAGTCCTTGGAAACCACAGAGCTCCCTCAGATTTTGGGACAGTGTCTAGGAGTTCGTTTTGTCAGCTGCAGCCATTCAGGTTCTAACCCTGAGGATGGGGGCAGCAGGATCCTTGGAAGTGTGAAGCAGATAGACAGCTGAAGCAAAAGAGATCTCCCAAAGCACAGTATTTATTGGCAGGCATTTGGGTATATTTGTAAACAGAGTTGAAATGTTTAATTTAAAATACATCTAAGGGGCGGCTAGGTGGCACCATGGATAGAGCACTGTCCCTGGAGTCAGGAGGACCTGAATTCAAATCCATCCTCAGAAACCTGACACTTAACTAACTGTGTGACCCTGGGCATGCCACTTAACCCTGATTGCCTCTCCAAGACAGAACAAGACAAAACCCAAACCAAAATACATCTGTGGTCCCCTCCTACACTAAGGCATTTTCAAGAAGGCAGGGCTGAGAGGTCATCAATAGGGAGACTATCTCTCACAATGAGAGAGCAGCTTTGCGGTATAGTGGGTAGGGTGCATGGCCTGGAGAAAGGGAGACAAGTTCAAATCAGGCCTCACACACTTACTAGCTGTGTGATGCTGGACAAGTCATTTATTCTCTGAAAGTTTGGTGCTGTCTTTGGTGTGATTTTGGGTGTACAGAGGGAGAAAGGGAACACATTTCTTAAGGGCCTACTATGTCAGGCACTATGCTAAGAGCATTACAGATTTTTTAAAAATTTTTTCCTCACAACAGGCCTGGGAGATAGGGACTATTATCACCCCCATTTTACAGTTGAGGAAACCGAGGCAGGCAGAGGTGAAGTGACTTACCCAAGGTCACACAGTGGGTAAGTATCTGAGGTTGAACTTGGGTTTTCCTGACTCCCAGCTCGGTTGATCACCTATTATTCTATCCACTTCACCAGGCAGCCTTGCAGGGGAGCCCTTTCCCTTTCATTTATAAGAAGATTGTGACAGCTTCAACTCCCCAGTTGTCATCAGCTCATCCCAGTGTTCTGAGATGGCTCATGGCATTGGTAGAGAATGAAAAATTTCCTGGTGAGAAAAGTAAGTTGGGTTCTTGAAACATTGAATCAAGTCAGGATGAGAATGTGAATGACAGTAATAAGAAATTATATTTTCTTATCCCATGTAAATGTTGGAGCCCCTGCTCCACACCCCCCAATAGAATGCAAGCTCTTTGAGAACAGCAACAATAACTCCTGGCAACTGAGCCTTTCACATAGTCAGCCAGCCAGTACTTATTAAATGCCTACTATGTGTCAGGCCCTTTTGCTTTGACCTTTTCTTTTGCAAAATTAAGCTTGGCAGTTCAGGGAATACTCCCTTATTTACAAAAGAACTTAAATGTGCATAAGAAACAGAGACCGGGGGTTTGAATCTTGTCTCTGACATTTACTAGTTCTGTGATTAAAGGCAAGTCTGAGGCTCTCAGGCTCATTTTCCTTATCAGGAAAAAGAGTATAATGATACTTGTATTACTGACCTTACAGGACTGCTATGAGAGCCAAATGTCTGTAAAGCACTTTATAGGCTCCAAAGCATTATATAAATGTCAGCTTCTCTGGTGGTCTTTTGGTTTCTAGTACATGCTTTGCCCATAATAGTACAATAATAGCTAAATGTCCCCTGTCTGATAGAGCAGACAGACATCTCTGTGTCCTCCTAGCCATAAAAATATAAAATCAAATATATTTTCACTTAATCTAACTGTTCTTCTTTCTTTTGTTATGATATAAAATTATCCATACAAAAGCATTATCAAACCATGGTCAGTCTAGACTGCAGCTGTCTGTGATCTGGGAAGCCAAACCAAACCAAACCAAACCAAACCAAACCAAACCAAACCAAACAACCAAAAGCTTTCACTTACAGGAATAATCATTAGACTAAAAACACTGCTGGGGGTGGGGCAGTGAAGCACCAATTTCACTGGGTAGGCACAACCCTTAAAGAAACAAGGGCTTTCTTTTTACATTATGAAATACTACTGTGCTATAAGAAATGGTGAACTTGTTGATTTAAAAAAAAAACAAACATGGATAGCCTTGTGTGAAATAATGAAAAACTAAATAAGCAGAACTAAGAGAATGTTGTATGTTCTAACAGCAATATTGTTGTAAGAATGACTTTGAGTAAATAAGTCATTTTGACTATTATAAACCCAGATTAAGTACAAAGGACATATGAAGGAAGATGCTATCTGCATCCAGAGAAAGAAATGATAAAAGTATGTATAGAATGATTTATACATGCACACATGTGTACACACACATATGTACACACATGTACACACATATTTGTGTCTAATGGTAACCATCTCTAGGGTGGAGGGGGTGGCGGAGAAAAGAAAAAAAGAAATCTGCATGATAACTATTATATAGAAATAGCAAATTACATATAATAGATTTGCAGTTTCATGTGCAATCATCTTTTTTATTATACTGTGTTATAGACATGCTCGTTTTATTTCATAAACTAAAAAATAAATTTTTTTTAAAAAAGAAAGACTTGCTTTTTGACATGTAGCTGAGGCATTAAAGGCAAGAAATGACTTTTTCCCTTTTCTTCTTTCTATCTCTAGGGCCTAGCTCAGAGCCTTGCCTAAAGTAAGTACTTTCAAAATGTTTGCTAAATCAGAGTGTTCTGTTTACACAACTCACCATCTGTAATTGATAAATATTAACATAGAATGGAAAAGAAAGAGAATCAATAAAACATAAAAATACACAGAAGAAAACAGAAAGATTTTCCAATGGATATAAACAGGGTTATCATGTTACTACTAAAATGAGATAATATTTGTAAAGCCTGGAACATGTTTACTAATTTTTCTATCGTGTCTGACTCTTTGTGACTGCTTTTGGAGTTTTCTTGGCAGAAATTCTGGAGTAACTTGCCATTTCCTTCTCCAGATCATTTTATAGATAAGAAAACTGAGGCAAAAAGGGTTAAGTGACTCACCCAGGGTCACATGGCTGAGGCCAAGGTTTAAACTCAAGTTTTCCTGGCTACAGGCCTAGCATTCTATTCACCTAGCTAGCTGCCTGGCACATTTTATACACTATATAAATGTTTATTTCTTTGCCTTCATCTACCTTTGTTAAACTTGATAACTTAAAAAAAACCCCAATGTATCAGAGATTCACAGTTTTGTAATCAACCCTCTGTTTTGACCTTCTTCATATACAGGAATTTTTGTGATTCTTGATGATTGTTAAGGTAACACTAAAAAAGAAAAATAAAAGAAGATGGAAAGTAGGGCCAAGCATGGGTGGCCTAAATTTATAATCACTACCTCAGTGGGAAGTGGAGTCTGGTGGATTGCTTGAGTTTAGGAGTTCTGAGCTGCAGTAGGTTGAAAGCCAATCTAGTATCCCTACTAAGTCTGGCACCAATTTGGTAGGCCTCCAAAAGCATGGGACCATCAGGCTGCCTATGAAGGAACAAAGTGGCCCAGGTCATAAATGGAGTAGGTCAAAACTTCCATGTTGAATTGTAGTGAGATTGGGCCTGAGTGATCACTGTGTTTCCACTAAGGACAAAATAGGGAGACCTAGTCTCAAACACCACTTAAAAAAAAGAAACAATAAAAAAATAAACTAGAGTACTCAATTAAAAAAATCACTCCTATCAGTACTATATTGGCTGAGTAAGTAATAGAATTTACCACCAGATGGCAGCAAAAACCAGTTTAAAAAAATCCCAGCATTCCAAGAAGACTGAACAGGGTGAGGTCCTGGAAAAGACCTTCATCACTTTTGACATGATCAGGGTAACTGTATTTAATTCAGAATTTATTTTAATCATTGGGAGGAGAACTCAAATGCTCTGCTAAGAGAAGTGAGAAAATCCAAGACTAGGACTTCAGAGCCAGGAAAGCTGTCAGGAGAGATTTGCAAGAGGCATTTGTTCTTTTATAGCCTCGATGGGCAATTTTTCTGGAAATTTTCTAGGCATCCAACCATGAAAAATCAAATATTTCTTCATCCTATGAACATAATGTGACATAGATCATAGATTATAGAGTATTAGGGCTGGAGGGGACCTTGGAGATCATCTCTCATCCATTTCTTTTATCTTATATGAATAAAGCTACAGTGAAGACTTGATTTGGAGCCAGAAGATCAGGGTTTGAATCCTGGCTCTTGGACTTACTCCCTTTGTGTGAATGGCCAAGGGACTTCAATTGGCTTTTTGTTATTACTGAGCTGTTTCACTTGCGCCTGCTTCTTCATGACCCCATTTGGGGTTTTCTTGGTAAAGATACTGGAGTGATTTGGTGTTTCCTTCTCCAGCTCATTTTACAGATGGGGAAACTGAGGCAAATAGGGTTAAGTGACTTGCCCAGGGTCACACAGCTAATAAATGTCTGGGGCCAGTTCTGAGATCAGGGAGATGAGTTTTCCTGACTTTACTATGAATTATGGCATCACCTAGCTGTCTTATTATTAGGCTGCTGAGATTCCTTCTAGTGTTGAGCCTTTGAAACCACAAAATAGAGGCTCTAAGAGGAGGAATAACTTATAGTAGGTCCCCCAGCAAGATATAAGGGCAGCTAGGATATCAGATGGGGTCAGGATCTGGAGAGAGAGGGTCCAGGATGAATCCTGCTCCTGCCACTTACTGTCTGTGTGACCTTGAGCAAGTGACTAAGTCAGTCAGTCAAACATTTACTAAGTGCATCCTAAGTGCCAGGTATTGTATTAAGTGCGGAGGATATAAAAAAAAGGACAGCTAACTGGCACAGTGAGATAGGGTGCTAGGCCTGGAGTGAGGAAAACTCATCTTAAGTTCAAATCCAGCCTCAGACACTTGCCTGCTGTGAGACCTTGGGCAAGTCACTTAAGCTTGTCTGCCTCACTTTCCTCACCTGTAAAACGAGATGGAGTAGGAAATGGCAAACCACACCAGTGTCTTTGCCAAGAAAACCCCAAAACAGAGTCATTAAGAGTTGGACACGACTGAAACTAACAAAACAGCAAATATAAAGAAAGGCAAAAAATCTAATTCTGCTTTCAAGAAGCCCAAGGTCTAATAAGTGACCTTGTGTCCTTCTCCTCTATGAAATAGGGACTTAGACATAATCAGACCTAAGGTTTCTTCCAGCTTCCAGTCCAGGGTCCTAGGATCCTTTTGACATGTTGACAGTTTCCTTAGTTTCAACTTCATATTACGGGCCTCAATTTCTCTAATATATTCCTAGCTCTGGTACTGCAACAACTAAGGATGCCTACAGTTATCTCAAGGTGCATTTAAAAGGTGCATTTCAACAGAAAGAGATTGGAGGACCTGAATTCAAATCCTGCCTCTGTTCAAGTCACTTCATTTCTTACTCAGTTTCTGAATCTGTAAGATGAGGATGATAAAACCAATCCAAGCAAGTACTTACTGGTGGTGCACCTTCCGAAACCTCCCTGCCTTGATTTTGGAAACATTTCCATTAGGGTGATAACATCATGGTGGTATAATGTGGTATATATAACAGTGGTATAATTCTCAAAGTCCTCTATTTTGTTTTTATTAAGTTATTGCCCTCTAGTCCTTAGATGTAAGTCTAGCTTTCAGCTTTGCCCCTAATAGTTCCCAGAAGGAATGCCTGTGCATGCTTCTTTTAGAGGGGGGCAAAAGTGGCCTAGATCTGCATAGATTTCTGGGATTTTTAGTTTTTTATTTATCTCCTGAGGCAAGGAAATATCACATAATGTGGAACTGGGGTAGGACTCTAACTGGAAGTATAATAATGAAACATTCATATGACTCATAACTGTATTTCCAAGGACAGAATTACTACAAATTAGTCCTTTAAGTCTGCCTCATCATACCACAGGCCTAATATGGTGACTGTTAGGGTTACACTTGGAATAAATTTGGTTCTTAAGTAATTATGAGCAGTTAGAAGAAGCCTAGGTTGTAGAAATGGAGTGTGGTAAACTAGGCAAGGTCTACATGGCCCATTGTATTATAGTCAAGATGGTGGACCAGGAATGAATCTTGCTCTGCTACTTAACCATGTGACCTTAGATAAGTCACTCAATGCCTCTAAGTCTCAATTTCCTTATCTGTGATGAGGAATGAATGAGTGGATGGCCTAGAGCAGAGGTGTCAAATAAGCAGCTCAAAACACTCCTGGGTGCAGCCTGAATCAGAATAAAAGGTAATCAAGAAGTATTTAACAAATAAATATGAGGTCCAAAGGGATCCCAGTGTATGATGTTGTGGACCTCTGTTTCATTTTGAGTTTGATGGCACTGGCCTGGATCAATCATAAACTAGTGGCAGATACAGGGCCAAGAGTAGGGGCTTTGGAGTCAAAGGATGGGGTTTAAATTGTGGGACCTT